>CM057811.1:56920196-57497696 GCA_030067965.1 Latrodectus elegans | reverse complement strand
CATAATGATTACAAAATTGATTTTCGTTTAACATTTTTTTAAAGCAATTTTGTATTTCCTTAGTAATTATCGTACCACCAATTCAAATGGTATTTAGGATGACGAAGTATTACTAACTCAATTTATTATTTAACTTAACTATTATGGATTTAAAACAACGATTTTTAGATTCAGCTTATTTTTCAGTTAGAAACATCAATCAAATAAACGAAGTATATTAATTTCTTTTCTTATTTTATTTTCTTATTCATCTTCAAAGCATTAAATATATAATTTAAATTTAAAAGAAAACTATTCTGACAAATATGACTGAATTTATAAGTTCTTATTTAAAAGATTAATATATATAGCTATGAGTAACTTATTGAAATATATATATAAAATCCTCTGTCCTTTTAATGTTGAATTTACGAAGTAATAAAAAATGGAATAAATAAAGTTCGATTTAAGTTTTATTCGAATGTTAACTTAAAATCTAATATAAATCCTTTTTTCTGATTCAATATTTTTATAAATAAAAATTATATATTATTTTTATTACAAACAAACACATAAAATTAAATGTCAAAAATATTCATATACTTAATTTTTAGGCTGACCGTATTTTTAAGTTTTCTCCTGCATTGTTATTTATTATCTTGGGGGATAATTTTATATCATTTTAAGATTTATTTGATAATTTTAATAAAAATGGATGGTGTACACGCGCATTATTTTAACGCGATTACATTTTTCTTACAGGTTTTAGAGGCTTTTTATATAATATTACAAAAAAAGCTCCCATGAAATGTTATTTTTAGTTTTTGTAGTAAAATGAAATGTATATTGGAAAATTTTAAATTGTGAAAAATGCAAATGAGATTATCCAATAAAAAAATCTGTTTCGAAACTACAGAGAATTTGTACTATCACATAACTATAATTTTGATCAATAAATAATTTATGTTGAATATATTATAAAAGTTACACACATATAGCATTCAGTGAATTACATAAGTTATATTACCTATAATAAATAATTTGTGTAAAGGAAGTATTCTTATAAATTGTTCATTTTATGAATAAAGTTTATCAAATGGTTCAAATATATGAGCAGTAAAATACTAAGAAATTCATTGAGAGAATGTGAGACAAAATATCAATGCAAAATGCAAAAATCCTTTTTCCAGCCAAACTTCGATATTAAACATAACCACAATAAAGATGACACTGAAACGACTTTGAGACGTTGAAATCGACGCGTATTGGAGCGCGTAAATCGTCTACACCTATCCATTTGTGTCCTTAGCGAGCAGTCAGGTCCATTAGACGCTTATCGATGCCTTCAGTGCGGGCATCAGTGAAGTTGGAGCAATTTGATGCAAAACGTGACCAAGCAATGTATGTTGCAGGGAATAGCGGGGAGATGCTTGTGACGTCACCTTTGATATTCGCTTTTCCCCTGCCATTTTGCAGGTCGACGTGTGAAGGCTCAGCACACGAAACCTCAATTGACCCCTTTCTTCGATCACTATTGCGAGCTTTCGAAGACGGTCACATTTTTCACTGAAACGCCTGCAAAACTAAATTGAAAAAGATTTGAGAAAGTTCTAATGATCATGTTTGGTGGCTCTTAGTCGAGCTACTTGTGTTACCATTTCGACGCCTGCGAGAGGGAAAGAGCATTGTTCTGGCGTGCGGCAAGCAGTCATTAGACTCGTCTGGATTACGAGCATTAGGAATTCATTAAGAGAAATGAAGTGATAAACAGACTAAAAAAAAAAAGTATCGAAATCTGAGCTCTGTAAAGCATTAATTCTGTTTCCGGTCAGTTAGAAGATATATTTTGCTTCTTATTTTTTGATTAGCAAACCACAGATGATACTGAATGAAAAAAAGTTTTTTTAAACATGAAACACCTAAAAAGATTAGGTAAATTTAATATTATTTTTACGCTCTACACTATTTCTTCTACATATATTTAATATTTTAATTAATGCAATATATATATATATATATATATATATATATATATATATATATATGTATATATATATATATATATATATCTATATATATATGTATATATATATATATGTATATATATATAAATATGTATGTATATATGTATATATATATGTATATATATATATATGTATATATACATACATATATATATACATAAATATATATGTGTATATACATACATATATATATATATATATATATATATATATATATATATGTATATATATATTTATGCATATAGATCAGAGAATAAGAAGTGCTGCTTATCATCGTGAAGCATGGATATAAAAAGGTTAAAAAGGACTCATGAAATTCGTTATAAATAAGTGTTTACTTTTGAATATTGTATTATTTTTGTTCAGCTTTCAATGCATTTTAAGTATATTTAGTTTCAAAAGAAACTGTGTTTTGGACAAGGAAATTAGAGCAATAGTATCAGCGAATTTCATTTACGTAGTTTTTAATGTAAACGGTAGACTTTCATGGATTTTATTTGCTTCCTTTAGTATATATATACCGTTCTAAGAGTTCATATTGTATACTTAAATAATTCTTTTTTCTATATTACACTCTATATCTTCTTTTGTAGGCTTAGAATATAATGTATATAAAAAATCTATTCGGGAATTGTACATTTTTTCCATGACACCTCTCACATGGACACATCAACAGTAAGGATTCATAATAATTTTGTTGTAGTTTTTTCATTAAAAAATATTTTTTTCTTGATAAAGTTTGCTGCAATAAATTTATATAAATAAATGTAATAATGCCACAATAATTTATGCAAATTTTACCCCTAAGGAAAATTAGTTAAACTATTTTGTCTATTCAAATCAATATACGTTTGTGTCTGCACAGCATTATGTGTATCATAATGCGCAACTACAATTAAGAAATTAAACATAATATAAAATGAATAAAATTTTTAAAAAATATAAGTAAATCTAAACACTAGAATTTTTTCAATATAACGGCTTGCCCATAACTTCTGTAGGAAAAAGAATAAAAAATCTTTTTTTTTTTTCTGCTGAATATTAAGCATTGAATTTTTAAAAATAAAATTGTGGTACTAGCTTTCAATGAAGTAAAATGGGATTTCAATATCTTTTTATGCAAGAAAAAAAATCAAGAAATAATAGTAGCAAAAAAAGAAAATACATAAATTAAGTTTAAAATATCCTTTTGCCAAATTAAGCATATTTGTCGGTTTTATTGTTGGATTGTAATTTGTTTATAAAAAACATTGCTTAAGACCTCAAAATCCTATTCTCTTTTCTTAGTGCAATTTACCACCGGAAAATGCAAAAATTATTTCATTTATTTTGAAATTTTTCATTTCGGACTATAAAAAATCCAATTTTGCAATTTCCATAAAAAATTCTCGAATAAATGTATAAAATTACTAAAATCTTTTAAAGAGTGAGCGATTTGATTTAACTACATCAAGGAATGAAAATTAAAAAGAAATCATATTCGCATGAAAGAATAAATTTTAGACTAAGAAAAAATATAAATTATTCTAAAAAGAAATATAGAAATGATTTTTTTAACAACTTTCATAACTTTAAATCTAGACAAAAGAACATAATCGTTATGCAAATGGCACTTCGAATTTGCATAATAAATAACGCATTCAATGATTTGTTACTTTGTGACGAAATAAGCTGTAAATTTTTACTAAAGGAACACTTCAGCACTTCTTCCATCATGCTCTCACCTACCTAATTATAAACTTCTTAGTCAGCTATCTTCAACGCCATCGAAAAAGTACTGTTTGGTACCTGATATTTCTTGAGATGTGACGCTATAAATTGTTTCTTTGATATGTTTTATGTCTTCCAAACTGTGATCGTCATATGTCCACAGCGCTTTCTCATTATTACTTAAGTTTGTTATCCTTTCATCGAATGTCCATCAAGGAAGACAATAACTTTCTCTCACTTTTTCTGAACTCTTGTTCCGTGTTCCCTTTGCGGTGACGTCAGGACCAGTGTCATGTCTCCGACAGGAACAATGCGGTCACATGATCTGGTGTGATGTCCAGATTCTAATCACAGTAAGATCGATTGTGAGGGATTGCCGATCGTTATCTGGAACACGTATCTGACGACAGAAGTGTCAAACAGTCGTTCTATTCTAAACCGAAAGTTCATCTAAATCAATTGTTTGCATTCTTTCGCTCTTTGCTATTTCAAGACAGATTTGACTTTTGTTTCTTGTAAGACAACTTTTTTGATTGTTAAGGAGGAGTTCATTTTGATCAATACTTATACTTTGTTGCTTTCGAATTAAACGAATAATTATTATAACAATAACAAATAGTACAGACAAAAAAAATTATTAAGTAAACATTTTTATATGTTTTGATCTTAATTTAGTTTTGGTATTTTAATCGAGAAAGGTATAAAAGTCAAACTTTTATATCTTTGATTTACTTTCATGTGTGTGATTATTTTTAACCAATCAATGAAGTCAAAAGTCACGTGATTTTAAACAATATTTAAATGGAAGTATTAATGCACTCGAAATTTTCCAATAAAGCCACTGAAGAGAGGATATTTATGTGTGAAGAAGGAATACTAAAAGATGAACATTTTGAGAGAACTAGGATCCATCTCACAATTTTAATGTCACTTTAATAAACTTTTACTAATCAGTTTTGAACTAATTTTTCAAGAGAACTAATAGACGACTACAAGTGTACTTTTTATTGATAAAAGGACAAATGAGTCATTAAGACTTCAAGCTACGTATGTCATGATTTAAGTGTTATTCTTCTGAATTTTATATAACTCAATTATTTTGAGTGTGATGCACAGATATTAAAAATTTAAAAGTAATAAGTATTCATATTAATTTGAAGTAAGGGAAATCATATTTAATATTTATTTAGTTAATGAAAATTGTGAAGCAAGGAAGTATAATTTGTATCAAAATACTTAGAATTGCAAAGGCAAATATTATAATTAAATTATATTAAATATTTAATTTAATTTAATATTTAATTTAATAATATTTAAGTATTATAATTCGTTTCATTCGCATTTTCATATCATTTAGACACGTTTCAATGCAGTATAAACTAAAAATAAGTATAAAAACACTTTTGTACCTATATTTAATGAAAGTAAGTTTACAAGTATAGCATTTTTTTGCATTAAATATTGTAATTATTCACGATATTCAAATAATTTAAAGAAGTAATTGAAAGTGTATATATATTTTAGTATTTTTCTGAATAGTTAAGAAAATAAACATAAATTAGTTTTTGATTAAGCTGCTAGAGAATAACAATTAAGAAAATATTAGAATATGAATAAAATGCAAAAAACTATGCTAATTTTTTGTATTTTATTCATATCCTTAAATGTACCTCACGGATGATATTGGTTAGAAACGCACAATGATCAAGATTAGACATTTTTGAATAGTTATATTTCAAAAACAATGTTCTAATCAGGCAATTTCGAATTATTTTAAATGTTCTTCTAAATGGATCGCAGATTATTTAGGGAACTTTTGATAATGTGATCTATAAATATAATTGTGTAAACAGAAGTCAAAAGCTAAAATCATCTCCAATAGATTATAGGAATTTTAATGAGATAATTAAGAAAGCATTTGTTAAAAATATTTAAAGAAAAAGTAAAAAAAAGTATTTAGAAACGGTTTTAATTAACAACGATGAGATATTTCTAAAACCATAAATTTTACCATTTGTATTTCAAAGATGAAACCATTTATTAAGCTCTAGTGAGCTAGAGTGCCAAAAATAAAGTCGTAAGAAGTCTGAAAACTGAGATTAAAATAAAGTTCTCTATTGGTAATGAAGCTTTATTTTGTGTATCGACCAATTAGCAGTGACTTATTTAACATTTAAACAAGAATAATTTAACTAATTACTGTCCATGAAATTTACTGTCAGTGTTAAAATGTAAATTTTTCAGAACATTTGTAAGTTATTATAGTCACAGAAATGTTTGGAGAGCCTTATATTGGACATAAATCTTCAATATTTTTGTCATCAAATATTAAAAATTTGTTTAAATCTAGAGTTATGTGTCTAAAAAATTTCCTTAGCTTATTTTAAAATTAATAAAGAATTTATTTAGCTAGTGCTACCTTGAGTGTCAAAATACAATGAAGAATGTAAGAGAAAAGTTGAAAAAGAACCCCCTCCCCCCCAAAAAAAAGTTGCAATGATGAGTGAGACATTGTTATGTCGAATATGAAGCACATTTGATTAAGCATATTAAAAGAGCTCCTCGAATCTTAGTCTTTAAGAAACGAAATCGATAATATTCTTTTTTTAAAGATAATGATCATGATAAACAGTACTAAGTGATTACTATTTTCTAACTTTCAAACGCAATTAATTTTATTTAAGCGGAAATTTTTCCTTAGTATTATTTTTTTAAGTGAAAACATTTTTTTAAATACTTGAAACATCCTTATGTTATAAAAACATTTATTTAAATATTGAATGAAAAAAAATGTCCGATCAAAATATATTTCTTCTATTATTCTAATTTGACTTCGAATTGTGTTTATTGAAAAGAATAAAACTTCTGAATATATAAGAAATATTATAAACAAATGATTTGTATAATGATGGTAGTTAAATTGATTATAAAGAGATATGATTATAAAGTTTAAGAAAATATCTTGAAAAAATAAAGTTTTATGAAATGAAACTTTTTATTTAATAAAACATTTCTTTTATTTCAGTAGTGAATCACAAAGTATACTTTTTGTTATTTGTCTTCTGTTTGAGAGCTATCATTTCCCGCTTCTTTTTTTGCTCAACTTCAAGAAAAATCGCGCTTCAGGAGTACATCTTTCTCGTTTACCAACAGAGAGAAATACAAACAGCAATTTTTTTCCACGGTGTATAAATTAGAGTCTCTTGATTACAATCACTTTACAAAACCAGTGGGAAGAATAGACTTTTCTCATAATTAGTCAATATTTTTTGATTAAAAAATAAAAAAATAAATGTTTTTTTAATACACTAACCCAGTTAATAATTGACTTTAAAAGTATAGTTCAGATGACAATCTATGGCACGCGTGCAAGATTCAGCACAAGGTCCTATTCACAGTCTATCTACTGCACTACTTAACATTGCAATACTGAATTACAGTAAAACAGGAATAAGAAACAGACTAAAATTTTTATTTTTGTTTAACTATATTGAAACAATACCAATAGTTTATGTTGTTTGTTTATTATTTCAATGTTAGAAAAGATATTTATAATCGATGCTTAATATACATATTACTTTAAATTTTTCAGTTTTTCAAATGGAATAATTTTATTTTGAGCTATGTTGATAAATATCTCTAAATGGGGCATAATTAATACGTAATGAAATTAAATCTTGTATATTCTGTGTGATGTTAAATAAATTAAATAAATGTATATTCTGTACACGATTAATAAATGTATAAATTAAATAAATGTATAAATGTACACGGGAATCGAAGTACTGAAAATGTTTTTTACTGCGGAGTTTTTTTAATTATGTTTGCAGATTAGTTTGGCACATTATAGCTATAATGTTGACGAATACTAGATTAAGAAATATTTAAATACGAATATTTTCTGTCACACATTAAAAGAACGGAAGATACCATATGATTCTGAAGAATTCATTTAATAAACAATTTTTTTAAAACAAATCCTGCTCGGGAATTTAAAACCTAAAAAATTACACATCATTGAAATGGTATTGTTCTATATCGAAAACCCACTTAAACTGAAAATCCTCATAAATTTAATGTTCAGATTGTTTTATAAATGTAATGAGAGGCAAGTTAAATCGGTTTATATCCATTAGGTTTACATATATATCATACGAAATTATGGTTTTTATGATAAATTCAAGAATATTTCTTTTTCGTTAATAACGAAATAATACGAAAAATGTCTGAATCATATAAAATCATTGATCGTTTTTCTGCTTAATTCGTCTAGGCAATATTGTTCTATTGTTTAATTCTTATAGGCAGAACATGCACTATTAGCATTTGCGGTCAATATGATTCTAAAACGATTTTACTGATTTATAAGCAACTTTATATGAGAAAAGAATAAGGTTACGTATATAAAACTCCGTCCTCTAGAAAAAAGGGCGCCAAACAATCTAAGATTGTTCGTTAACAATAGAAAATTATTTAATGACCACCAGTATATTATTCTTTTTAGGTTTACATTTAAATACCTTTTTTTTGTTTTTGCTATTTATATAATCAATATATTTTTATTTTTAGTAGTTTTTGTAAATAAAATATGTCACAAATAATCACGTGTGTTATAACAAGGAAATTTTAATAGTTTTTTTAAAAAATAACTTTTTATTTTAAGTCTTTTTAAGTTTGCTCTCATAATAAATAAGAATCGATTTGGTATCAGATTGGCGAAATTAGCACCAATATTCTTAGTCGATGAGATTTTACACGTGTATCAGAATAAATTGTGACAAATTTGTAATTAAATTAAAAATTTATTCCAACATATTTTTATGGAAGTGTTTTTTTAAAAATTTCATTTATTAATAATGAACAAAAACGATACATTGCGTGCTTGTCAATTTTTTAGAAGAAACTATTAAATGCCTATTCATTTGAAGCATTTCTTTCAATAATTCTAAGTAAATGCTAGTTTTTATTTCCATTATCTAGTCAACGTTAACCAGAAATTCGCCACAATTAGAATAAACATCGTTATTGAAATGCTCTTCCAGAAGAAGAGTTATGGATACGATCAAACTGAAAAGCTTCAAGATAACTTTTAAGATAAATAAATTTCCTTTCATTAAACCATTCAATTTTTCTTATTTATGAGTATAAAGAAGGAAAGTTTTGTATGTTTAGTATAATCGGAAGGAAACGTTAACGAAATGCATTATTTCGCTGATAAAATCTGAAAATCGCTTGGAAAAAAAAAGAAATTGACTTCCTCTCGGTGGCTAATTTGCATTGAAACTATCGGCCCACCATCTTGCTTTTTTGTTTTACGATTTTCTCAACCATATCTGGTTCCAAGGGTTAAGGTACAAAACTAGATTAATAATGAATTCGCGACCACAAGAGTGTTGTAAATGTTTATTTTTCGATTATGTAAATTCCCTTCAAATTTTTATATTAGCAGCTGCTGTTCTCTATTTAGTGTATGGCTATTGATTTCTTTTTCACTTAACGTTCAATGTTTTTGAGCGTAATTTCAATTGCTTAGTTGAGATAAAAGTTCAATCGAATTTAATTTCTATCATCAAATTTGTCTGCATTGAAGACAAATATGATCATTAAATTCTTGAGTATATTTTAATAACGTCTCGTTGTGTTACTCAAGTTTAGTTATTAATTTCAGGGAATGCTTCATGTGAAGGAAGTATTTAAGCAAAATGAGCTAAATTTAAAAGCAAAATTATGTCAAAAAAGAGAGATTTTTATAGAAAATTGGAGATAAATTTAAACATTAATTTCAAGTACAACTATTAAAAATAAACCTGTTTAAATTATAAAACAAAATAAGTGCTGATAAAGATTACACAAATAGAATAAAATCTCTATTTTATTAAATTGCATGTTATTTAAAATAATTACTAATTTGAAGAATTGGATTTTATTGTTTCTTATGACAAAAAATGTTTTCAAAAGTTATAATTTTAATTTCTAAATTTATTTAGACTTTTATATTTATTAAATATTTAATAGAGTGGGAATAATTTCCAATGGAATGCATAAATTTACGTATTTCGTTAAAATGTAAATTAAATATTTTAGAAAATGTAATAGTTATAGTAATTATAATCCTATAAACTGCATTTTACTTTTGGATTATAATATATTAAAATCAAAAGATTTTAATAAGTGTTAAAAATAAATTCATTATGTTAGAGAGAGCGAAACATTTTTATAAATAATATAATAAATTTATCGACATAATGTTTCTTAGTTACATGTTTTCGTATCATTTTTACATTAAAAAAATTCTTACAATTTTTTTTATAAAAAAATTTCTTTAAATAATGTTAAATATTTTACTTATATAAAAAATATTTTATTTCAGTAACAAATGTATTAAAATAATAATTTAATACACATATTTAATACATCCCTTTTTTATTTCACATCCTTAATTTAGCTAAATTCTGAATCAATGAAAGCTTTAACAGTTATATTAAAATAAATGAAAAAATTTAATAGAAAAGATTCAACTTTTAAATTGAAGCTAAATTAATAAAAGCTTTTACTGTTTGATATTAAAATGTGTTAAAAAAACTTTCTTTAAATGCTTTTCTCTATAATTAAGATATAAATCAATAAAAACTTTTAAGTAATAGTAATATGTGAAACGTTATAGAATGTATTGATCCGCTTATTAATGTTATGAAAATTCTTACTGTAATTAACTCATTTTAATGAATACATTGTGCATAATAATGTATAAAGGAAAGAATTCTTTTTATGAAAAAATTTACAATTTAGCTTTTTATTGCAAACAACGTCCTATATTTTTTAAAATTTGTTTATGAATAACTTCCTTAAATTACTTAACTAAGTCAGGAAGTTAAATGAAATTGGAGTCATGCTTATTTCATGTTATTTTTACGCAATATTTACTTATAACTATGTTATTAAACTGAATGATTAACTTTAAAAGAGTTAATAAAATTTTAAGATAAAAAAAATATAATAAATATAAAGTTAATTATTTATATGTTTCCATTTTAACTTGATCACAGGAAATAAAAACCGACAGAGACTAATAAAACTTTTCTTCCTATTTGCATATATCTTAGATGATAATTACATAATTGAGAATAAAATAATAACAATTTCGAAAATTTGAAAAATAAAATTGTAATGTTTTTAATTTCGTTGTAATCATTCTTATATTTTAGTTTCAAGCGTGATGAATTAATGAAAATAATTGATGCGGAACTTAATATAAGTTATTCTTTAAAACTGTTTTATATTCTATTATATAAACTTTCTGAATTATTATTATCTTGATAAATTTGTCAATATCATGCATAAAAATTTTTAAAACACAAATACAGTGAGACGGATATTTAAGATTTAGTATCCATTTAATTCTTCATTATTCAATTCATTCGTGTTTTGCACTTAATTATAGATGCCAGCACTAGATCATTGAAATATTTCGATGTGCAGAAAATTTATTATGAGCTATAAGATGAGATTATGTCCAGCTACTGTTCGTAATAAAATTAAAAAAGTGAATGGTCCTGATTCAGAAATCGAACTAGATAGGTAAAAAATATCAATTATATATAAAGATGCAGAGCAACAACGATTTTTTACCGAATTACAAAAATATGTCTCTACAAAGCATAGACATATTTAGTGACAAATATTTGTTTCTTCAAATTCATGATGTTACTTAATTTTATGTTGGAAATCACACACATAATAATCATTGTACACATTCTTTTTTTTTCTTTATTTTTGCGTGCACAAGAGCATTTGGTATTCATTATTTTGTAATTCCCTGTAACTTTGTAGTTGAATCTTCACTTAATTACCTGCATTACTTTGCTAGGATCATTTAATATTAAAATTTTACAGAGCCAGAGACCCTGCATCTTGTCTCCATCTTCCAGCAGATAACACTAGCATTTTGAAATCTTCAGTATGACTGAAATTGTCGAAATTCCATAGTATAGATGGTGAAATAAGAATTTACTGTATGAAGCATTTACTGTATGAATCAGAAAATATTCCCTGCTTTCATTTGAAGAGTAAGCACCTTTAGGATTAAAGGCAATATAATAGCCTTTAAACTGATTAAATTGTATATACCTCACTTAAAATTAGATTCGATCAAAGTTGGATAACTAATATTATTTTTCACACTGCGACGTTTTGGAATAAAATTAGTTATTTAATAGAAAATCAAAATTCGTAGTCATTTTTTTATTTACATTATTATTATTTTAGAATTATTTACTAGATTGATCAGTAGACAAAGAAATTTAATTTCTTATTTAACTAAAATGCAGTTGTGTGTTCTTTATATGGTTTTTTTTATTTATTTTTTTTTTTGCATATGTGAAAAAAAAAAAAAAACAATGCGTCTTGGTAAAAAAAAAAAAAAAGTACTCAAAATCGGAAGGAAATAAGAATTGATTTGTTTTCTCTATTTACAATAAATTATACTTGATTAAATTTATATTTATATAATAGTTAAATACTAAAAATAAATGGTGGATGATATTATTGTTCAAAGTTAATAATTAAAAAAAGTAGAAACAGTAATAATTTTTTATCATGCATATTTGCATTTATATGTGAAATTGTAGTTTGCACATTTTCTGTATAAAAGAGCTCTTTATTAATGAAAGAAAAATAAAATTTATTTTTACTCTCTCTCATGACATTTAAATAAAATTAATTTTATCTTATTTATATGCATAAAAAGCTTACAATTAAAATTCAATAATGGTTATAATCGTTCACAATTCAATACCGATTATAGAGCTGAATTTATTAGCGCAACAAAAATAAAAAATAGTAGGCTTTTGATATCAGACACTGAATCTTAATTATGTAAATAGATTCCTCCATCGAACTTACTTTCATTCTTACGACATAACTTATGAAATGTTATCTAGTGTTATCTGAGTAAAGATCTGTGTAACTATTAGTATAAATAAGAAATTCTGTAAAATACCCTTACTATTAAAGGGAATAAGTCAATTATTTTTATGCAACATTCTCTATAATTTGGCGGCTTCCTGAACCTAAACACTTTTGTATTGATGCATTTTGATTTTAATCCATAAACATATTTAAATAAAAAATCGATTTGATAAATTCTTACCAAGGAAACATGTAATCTGCATATTAATAAGGTGGCTATCAATTATTAGTCGAATTTTTTTTTCATGAAAAAAAATGGGAGAAAATAATCATAAATCTTTAATATCATTTTGAAATCGTAAATTAGTTCTAAAATATCTTGTAAATATGTTACCGATAAAATTAAGTAACCTGTAAAATGTGTATTATTTAAGCTAATTGTACAATAAACACATTTCCTAATTTATTTTTATTATATTTAAACATGATAATAATTATATATGCATATTACTAGCTGAGTAAACCCACGTGATTGGGTTCTGCTTAATCACTTTACTCCTGAAAATTCATTGATCATTGATCAATGAATTTTTATAGTTTGGGCTTGACTTAACATGATTACTTTGTTTGAATTTTACCTGAGGAGACTGTGTGCCTAGATTTCGGAATCTCGCCTATTCATGAAATGTAAAGACAAACATTAAAAGAATGCAAAGAAAACATAATCGGGACATACATTAGGTATTTTATTTTTGTATATGGCATACTGAAATAAATAAAAACACATAGAATTAAAAAAAAAAGGTCTCATATTGAAGGTAGAATTTTTTTCATCTACCTTCCGATGAATCTCCGAACCATAACGCACATAAGAAAGGTAAAAACACGTTCACTAAAAAAAAAAAAAAAAAAAAATCAAAATTTAAAAAAAAAAAAAAAAAAGTATTTTTTATGAAGAAAAAGATTACACCGTGGAGATGTACATAAAAGGCATGTTCGCTTGCCCTAAATATTTTTCTCTAATCACTAAATAAAATATTTCATGTAACACATAGACACTAATTTTAAAAAAAGAAAGAAATGAACCACCTGCTTCTTTCTTGAAGCGAGAAAAGTTCCGGAGGAGGAATATTACATCGTTTAGACTAATTTTATCTCTGCATAAGCATTTTGACATAGAGTTCAAATCAGTGTTAAATTTTAAACTTTTTTACAATGGCTTTGATTAAAATTTCGATAAGAAAATTAGTTTTTATTTTAAGTGAATACCGATATCCTAATATAGATTTCTCAAAATTTAATGAAGCCGTTCATAATTCAACCATCGACAAAATTTCGGGGGACAAACTGGATATATAAGGATTTCATTTACACAGATCACTTAAAATGAACAATAATAAAGGTTTAATAACAACAAACAAAAATAATTCTCGTATTGTGGAAGTTGTTATTATATTATTAAAAGTAAATATTTTTACAGAGAGAAAAACTAGGGTGAAAGTATAGCTATATAATAATAAACGCATATATTAAGCTCTAATATAGCTATAGACTAGGAAGACAAATGCTAATTTAATGCAATGAAAACAGAATCATAATTTAATACGTTCTTTTACCACATTGCTTATTAAAATTAGCTAAAATTTCATTTAAAAAATCACTCTAGATTGTTGATGGGTTTTTTTGCCGCTCAACGGTCACTTTTTGGACACCAAGGCTAATCATGCCGGAACTTACAACTTAAAGTGGATTCGGAACCGCTACAAACATTCATGTCCAAGGGGGAATTCCAACCCAAGAACTGTTGAACCGAAGGCAAGAGCGGCTAAGTAATTGGCTCCCAGTTCGATTAATTTCGGATTAAAATTCAACTTAAACGTAAAAACATGAATTTCAACAGATGAAAGAGTGCACACACTACAAAGTAATTTAATTGACAGCGTTTCAAGATGAATATTGCACAACGAAATGAAGTGTGCTGTATCGATAAACTAAAAACAAATTGAATTAAATTATATTTAATTGTAAATTTCATAAATAAAAGGATATTTATGGGCCCCAATATCATAAGGCTATCATGAATATATTGATTTTCTTAAAGTATATCGACTTAACTGCCCGTTATCATCGATGACTATTGGTAGATTATAAGACTAAGCAAGATTCCATAATGATAACTGAATAAAAAACAACATAGCAACAAATCCTTCAGAAATTTATACTAACTTATAAAAAAAACTTATATACAAGCAACTACACCATCCAGAAGCAATTTATTGCAGTTTCAGTGTGTAGTTCAAGTATTTAAAATGTCATTAACAGTGGTTTTCAAGCATGCTTTTCTTTCATCGTCAGCTGTGGCAATGAGTCAAAGATCCAAATAACGCTTCGTTATTTTACTACGTCAACCTCCAACCAAATCTTTACCCTCATCAATAAGAAAACGTTATTTCACGCTACTCTAGATAAGTATTTCAAATTTAACTGTTGCCCGGTATATTTTCAGAAAGCTAACCTCTCGCCCCTAATAATAAATCGTAAATTCTTTTAGAGATTGGTAAACATTACTAAACATCTTCGTGTTGTTATGAAAAATGTAAATAGCATAAATATTTGTATAAATGTCTTATATGAAAAAAACACTTGCTATAGTGGAGGATTTTTATTCTTCTATAAGATTGTTGTTGTTCTCGTGTGCCAGCTGGCTGACAAATTGGGGTGCGCTGCTCCACTTTTCCAACTGAACCGTATTTGGTGTGGAGTCCGACTGCTTCAGTACACACACATGCCATAGGGACCCATTTATAGGGTAGGCCACCATTCACACCTCATTCACACAAGAAAAGGACAAAGACGGGATAGGTAGAGAGAGAGAGAAATACATCCATGCCTGAACCAGGATTCGAACCCAGGACCTTATATATTATATATTGTTATTCCGTAGTCAGACATGAAGATCACTAGACATGTTGGCCGGCATTTCTTACAATTAAAGATTTTATTAAGTAGAGACCTACGTCAAACATTTCACTATCTTGCATTGATATCATATTTCTTATAATAATTATTATATATCACACACATAAATGTCATTGTAAATTGTTATATTGTTATTGTAAATTGTCAGTAATTTAAAATCTTCTCTATATCACAAATAAAAATTGCTTTAAATGGCTTATCATTATATTGGAAAAGTTGTCGCTGGGAACGATTTTCATAATTGTTTTAAGCATTACAGAAAAAAACAATATATGAAAACTTTGATATGAAAACTTTGATTAATGATTGAAAACGTATTAATAATTGTTATCAATATATTTTCTTTTCATGCATTTGAAAAAGAACCAGTTGCATTATATCCAAATAATGTCGTCCATTAAGAAACGTGTTTACGCTTTTCTCAAAATGCTTTTTGTCATAAAGGCTATGGAAAGCATTTACCTGTTTTAAACACTTAATAACAGTATAACTAGAACTAAGAGCATTCCACGCCTTTTTCGGTTTCTTTTCAGCAGATCTATACATAATACCTCATTTCAGGATGCTATACAGAGTTTTGAACAAAATTAAGTAAATTATAAATATCGTTATTTTTCTAAATCATACATTTTTTCTTGTATTGAACTTATTCTACTGGAATCAACACTCAACTTACCTCATTTAAATTCTTCATAATCTTTGCTTAAATTATTATTAATATGCATAACAAAAATTTTAATCTTGGCTTAGATTGTCTATTCTTGGATTGTCTATTCTCGCAAAACCTAACCAACCAAATCGAATTTAATTTGATTATAATTTACATCGATTAAACATCAATAAAACTTATAATGAATATGAACAGGCACTACAATTTCGAATTTCTATGAATGTCTAAAATTTAACTTGCGAAATTTCCAGCTTCATTTCTGAACAGAAATGAAGCTAGAAAAACAGATCAATTTATTGAAAATCTACAAAAGCGTGCTTACATCAAAAATAATGTATGAAAAAATATTTTTAGCTATAATGAAATTTTTCATTTTATAAGTCGTTAAATTTAACAATTCTATTAAATTATTTATCAATGATTTAACCTTTATCAACATTTTTAATATTATTTTTAAATTAAAATAATTAGAAGTTAAAGTTAGAGACACTATTACACTAACAATATAACATATTTTACTCATTTATTTTCATTTAAAGGTTTATAAATCAATGTAGCGAAGTACTTTTACATATTCATGTATACTTAATAAAGTATTAGTATTCCTAAATACATTTTCAAAAACAGCAATATTCAATAAGCAAGATATCAATTCAATATAAAATTTGAGACATTCTCGCAAATATTGAATGGTATTTGCTCTTAATCCTCCTAAAGATTACGAGAAAGATTATGTATCAATCAGTGCACCCCTATTTTGATGTCATAGTTGAAAAGTGTCTATTTTAAATCATTAGTGTTTCGATCAAACGTCGTTCAAATTCTGACATTTCATATCTCTTTCCAGTAAGAAGTAATCGACTGTAAGATCTTGAATCGAGAATGTTTGATCCACCCATAAATTTTTACAGTGAGATTAGATGTGTAAGGATAACAGACATGTTAGCTTCTAGGGATATTTTTTTTAATTTGACACTGTCCATTCCTTCTTAATACTTTCCCTTTGGAAAATTGGCCCACCCAATAAGATCTTGACTGTTCGAACCTGTTACATTATCCAGCAGGGACCATCCATCTTCAGAGAGTACTTTGAATGTTCCTTCCACGTCAATCAAGAGGCGCATCAGGTTTCGTGGCAGAAAAGGTCGCGATATCATATTTGATATCTGCTGTGAAGCAAACTGTGAAATTTACAGATCCTTCAAGTGTTGCCATTTATATTAAGGGAAATAAGTGCAGTGAATAACTTCAAAGTTTATAGAAATTTTCCAAAAAGAAATTCTTGCCTTGTACACGCTAAGGAACTCTTGCTTTATATGGTTGAGAAATTCTTGACCAGAAGATAACTGGTGTATTAAATTTTAACCTTAATTTTGATATATTTGGGTTAAAATATAAATTAAATAAAGATATGCATGTTTCTAAACATTCTTTTGTATCAAAAAGAATTTTTTTGTTCTAAACTTTTTTTAACTATTAATCCCTTAATTAATTTTCATCGAATTATGTGAAGAGAGAGATTATATTTCTTTCCAAATCAATTGTTATCAAACTTTTATATTTTTTAAAAAATTGAAGCTATAATAGACAGCAATGTTTTCAAATGCATAAAATTGTATAAAAATCGGCTGCGGTGGCCTAGTTCGTTAATTCATTCGTTCCCATTATCGAAATGCAGTGAGCTCGAATACCAACAAAACTAAATGTTCGACGTATTCGCTGAGGGTGTCAGGAGCACGTAAAATATAACCAGGTCGCAATTTCCACTGTAGAAAACGATACCTTTGGAGGTGTCAGGCTAAGCATATGAAGTCTTCCGCTTGGTCCATGCTTCTAAATTACGAGATTCATCCATTTTTGGGGCTCTGATGAACGTTCAAAAAGAAGCTGTAGTCATTAGGCAACTCATATGAAGCATAGTTGAAAAATTTATTTTCCGGATAATGTCTTATAAGTATGCTAGTATTTTACTGGAAACGAATATATCTTCTTTTTGGTCCATCGCAGGATGGAACTCGCCCAAAAAACAATATACATTTCATGAGTTTTATTTTTCTTTGTATTTCTATTCAGTAGTAAATCATTGCAATTTTATAATTGACTTATTTTGCACTTTTCATTTAAATTTCAAACTGGAACCTACTTATGGTCACATTTTGACCCGAGAAGATTGGGAGTCGTCTCGCTTAGTTAAGTAATTACCCTTTACTTGGTTATTTTGACCACAGGAGTTGAATTTCTAATATAAATGGGCGAGACACACATTATTAACCATTTTGTTGAGTAAATAATTAATTTAATAATGCAGAAATACTACATTACCGAAATACTTGACTTTGATTATTACCCAGATATAATCTTCAGAGATATCAGAAACATTCTATAATGTAATTCTGAAAGTAAAATAATACAATAACAGTGTGTGGAAGTAGTCACATAATAATATCAATTTTTAGAAATTAATAATGACAATACACTTTTAATCGAAATATTCTAACACAAATTTATTCAAGAAAATTGGTCATTTATATTTTGTGATCTCCACCCTATATTAAATAATACTGAATCAAAATTTATTTTTGGAAATATATTGTAAATTACTATTTAATTACAGAAAAATTTAAAATTTTAATACTTTTTAAAAATTAATCTTTAAATTTAAAACAACTACAAAAATGTCTCAAGGATAAGGTCATGCGTCCTTGGCGTATAGTACATGATTCAATAAACGATTGGCACGATTCTTGTTAAACTCACAGAAGACGCCAAAACTTATTCTACGGAAAAATATAGTTGTGAAAAATAGCTGAGATAGAGATCTTTTCTATAAATAATTTGTTTTCATGTAATATGTTAAAAAAAAATAAAAAAAAAACACATAGCCTTTTTTTAAAGAAAAACTTTCGAAATAACATCTAATATTTCAGAATTCTATACAGTGATAAGCTACTAATAAAATCATTGATCGTCACAAAATGGATCTAAATTGTCTGAACGGAGTGTACTTAAGACATTAAATAATTAAAATAGTTACAGAAACAAAACAATTTAACCTAAGAAAAATTAAAATATTAATGCAAGGAATAAATATCGTAATCAGTACTGCAACATCATAGGCACTGAACTATTCTGCTTAGTTGTGACTGGATTATATGTTTTATAGACACACTTTCTTATAAAGTGCAAAATGTTTTTTTTATAAAAAAAACTACACAAAATTGACAAAAAATGCTAATACTAATAATAACAAACAAAAGAACATAGTAAATTTAGAGGCAAAAATTCATGCAAATTCTCATACGAGGATCACTCTGAAATTTTTGAGATACGCGCAGACGAGAATTTACAAAATAAAAATAACGCTTTAATTTTAAAATACAAAGTATTTTAACACAGAAGACGATTTTTTACTGACTTACTTCAACTTGTTTAGCGTAGAATAAATTTTAAACAGAAGAGAAAATGGAGTTGACTCGAGTACATTTTCGCGCTATGATTTTCTACGATTTTAAAGCAGGATTAAATCAAGAAGAATGCGTTCAACGGTTGCAATTAGCATTTGGTGATGAATCTCCAGCTCGTGCTACTGTATTCAGATAGTTTGGAGAAATTAGAAGAAGTCGCAATTTTCTTCAGGATGAAGAACACACAGGAAGGCCGCCGTCGGCAGTAATCCCGGATAATGTGTCTGATATACGAAAAATGTTAATGGATGATAATCGCTGTACTTATCAAATGATACAGAAGGAACTTAACATTGGATCCGCAGCCATACACAAAATCATTCATGAATAATTACATATGAAAAAAAGTAGTTTGCCGTTGGGTTCCCCATAATGTAACTGAGCACCAAAAGAAGAGCATGTCAGAATCAGTAAAGAAACTCTTAAATTGCTAAATGATGGTGGCCACCGCATCATTTCTAAAATAGTAACAGATGAAGAAACGTACATACCGTTTTTTGACGTTCCAACACGCCAAGAAAGCAAAGTATGGGTCTTTGAATATGATCCCACGCCGACAGTGGTGAAAAAACAACGCGCACTGAAAAAAATTATGTATGCCGTTTTTTTCAGAAGTACGAGATTGGTCAAAGCCATCAAGTTGGAAGGACAGAAGACAGTAACAGCAAACTGGTATACCACTAAATGTCTTCCAGAAATTCTACAAAAACTGAATGTTAGGGGGCTAATGCTTCACAACGACAATGCATCTTCACATACAGCCGGATTAACAGTTGAGTTTCTTAAACAAAAAACAAATTTAAGTGATCGAACATCCGCCGTATTCACCTGATCTAGCTATGTGCGACTTCTAGTTATTCTTTAATCTAAAAAAGAACTTACGTGGACGTCATTTTCATTCAGAAGTAGAGATTGATGTGGCTATAAATGCCTTTTTTTTTAATCTATTCTATGAAATGAATGGCTTAAGGCAATTAATCTGTGGAAAGTTCGTCTACAAAAGTGCATTGATGCTGAAAGAGACTACTTTGAACACGCCTAAAATTTTGTAAGCATAACTTTAAAAACCTAGTTGCATCTCAAAAATTTCACAGTGACCCTCGTATTTCTTTGAGTCCATTTGTTTGCTTGTCAACTCTGGATGGTAATTTTATTTTGACATTAATAAAAAACATTTTCTAGTACTATACAGAAATAATTATTTAATTAATTTTTACATGCATGAAATATTTTGGAAACTCATTGTTTTCAGATTTTTTGAGAACTAGTGCATTTATTATAAAGGTTAAACGAGAGATTACAGTATCCTAAATATAATGTATTTTTTCCGGAATTGTGTAACATAAAAGTTAATGATAAGAAAAAAAACTATCAATTATGCAATTATTCTACTATATTTTTATGCTCATTATGCACTCTGGGGATATTAGACAAATGAATATTCTTTTATAGTTTCATTTTTAGCTTTAATCAGTTTGACAACTCACATATAATTGAATACGTAAATAGGTTTTATATTTAAATGTATATGGACTGTGAAATTCGATTTGTTATATTAAATTAATAAATATTTTATGCATTTCACTTTGGATATTGCTATAAATTTTTAAAAGAACGTTTTTAGAAAAACTCTTGGTGAAAATTTGTATATTTTTTAAAAATTTCAAGTAAAGGTTACAAGAAAAACATTTTGTTACATTTTCAAATAAATGTGACAGAGCTATATATATTTAATTATTACCGTTGAGGTAACAGTTGTTTTCTTTTCTTACTGATGAATTTAAATTTTTTAATGTTTAATTTAATCTACGTTTCATTTTTTTACTATAAATTTATGAATATGATTCTTTTATAATCAAACAAAATGACATCTGTGAACAACACTAGCATTCATGTCTTTCGAAACACTACAGAAAGTTATTTTATCAAAAGAAAAAAATAAACTATAATTTTTCTCCCAAAGAAGGTCATAGTTCGATTCATTTAATGTCCTCAGTTCCATTAATTCACTCCTTTTGAATATGACAGCACAATACGAGAGAAAACATTAGCTGGTTGTCGGATTTTAGGCTAATGAAAGAGTTTTAGACAGGACAGAGACATGTATGTCGCCAAAACAAAGAAATTGAGTCTTTTAAGTCGCCAAAGCTCGAAGAAAAAATTACCTTTCATCTTTTTTATATGTTCATGTGTGAAGAAATGGCCATGTTATGCTGACGTTTGTGGAAAGTGAGCTTGTTTTTTTACATCGTTAAATCACTTCATGGTTCAGTGAATATTAATCAAAGGTTAAGGTATGCTGGTACTTAAACTTTGACCTTTCCGGTGCATTTTATCCAAATATATTTTATAATGAAGCAAAATAGTATGTCAATCTCAAAAGAAAGCAAGGTTGATTGAAAAAGGTATTTGTTGTTCATATTGTTTTTAAAATAAAGGGAATTTTTTTAAATAAACATTTAAAGTCTGATATACTATGATAAGATTTTGCTTACAATTCCCAACCTGGTATTATTTATTAACATATGAAATATTTTATTATTTATTAACACATGAATTTTATCATATGAAATATTTTTGACCTAAAAAAGCTCACTGAAAAATTTCGCAGATTTGGAACAATTTCAACAATTTTAGTTTCTAATCACTCAGATAATCTAAATAAATGGTAAACATTTAATCTTAGAAATACGAAAATTACATTGAAAGAGAAATGCAAATTTTAGCAATTATGTTATTCTAGTAATAAAGATAGAGAACTTTTTAATAATGTAAAAGAATAATTAAAACTTTTGTATTCAAGCATAATCAAAAGTCCAATTATTAAAATTATGTCATGAAAAAAGCTAAAATCTTAAGTAATTGATTTTCTGGACCATAAATAATGGGTGTAAAATTTCGTGTTTAAGTTCTTTCCGCCTCTGTTGAGTAATTCACTTGATGTGAGGTCCAGCATAGTTATGTAATACACTCTCATCTACCAATAATTATTTAGACTCCCATGCAAATGAGAATACTGCTGTTCTCTACGTCACGCCTTCTTAACTTCTGTAGGCGAGATGTCTCAAAATCCATAGCTTTCTGATTTCAAGAAAAGAAGATTTGTCGGCTGTCTCAGAAATGACCGATTCTTAAGATACATATCTACGAACATTTCAAATTCGACAGTGACTTTGTAAATAAGAAATGAAATTGAGTAATGATTTTTGCAATGGGATTCAACGAAACTATGCGATAGAATCCGAAGTCCAAAGAAATTCAGACAAACAGCGTGGAACTGACAGCCCACATTTTCCAGGAGTTTCATCAAGCATCCGTGACTTGTTTTGATAAATACCATTAGCAAGGAAGCTTATTTGCTTGGTTTTCATGGTTTAGCTGTCGCCCATAGGCCTATTATTGCAAAATCCAACGGTTGAGGTGGTATGAAGCAGTCGAATTGGACCGTAGATGAGTGAAGGTTTTTGGGAAAAATGAATTCAGGTTCTATCTCCCCCAGTCAGATGACAGAATTTGAGTTTGGCGTATTCCTTGGAAGCACTTTTTGTCAGAATGCATTGTGCTTAAAGTTTGGCGGTTGTGAAATTGTGATCTAGGGATGTTTCTCGAGGTATGGACATGAATTCTTGATCCCAATTCATGGTGGATCAATGCCGACTCCAATTCCACTATTCTAGGAAACAATATGCTTTCTGAGCAGTGGTAATTTTTTACGGATTAGAACATTGTTATTTCCAAAATGATAACGTAACTTCATGATGCGTCATCCACCATGAATTGTATGCTAATAAAGGGGTGAAATGATTGGAAAAGCCTGCCTAGAGACCAGGTTTAAATCCTGTAGAACACCTTTGGGGTGCTGTGCGTTGCTGAATTGAAAGGTATAACAACTGTCCAAAATAAGTGAAAGAGCTTACATATCTTTACCAAACATTTCAGAGTGGCAGAGTCTCGGTTTGGCATATGCCTAAAACACGTCTTTTTTTAGAATTATTTTTTTTTTTTTACCAAAGAATAGAGTTTGGTAAAAGTAGAATCAGATATGGAGTTGTTTCTCATGATATGGACTGGCACCCTTGATGGTATCACTACAAATTTAGCATGTAAAATAATAATCAAAAGCATGCTATTTAAGATTAACATACGATAATTTAATCTTCCAACGTATATATATATATATATTTGTTTCAGTTTTTTACGAAAGGCATTTATTTGAAATACAATATTTGAAAAAAGTATGCTCTGTAATTTTGAAAAACATCCGAAAATTAGTAAGAGAATATTTTTGTTTAAAAAACTGATAATATTCAATCTCTAAAATAGAATTTTTTCTGTAAATAAGTGCAAGTATTTTTTTATTTAGATCAATTTTTAAAATTTGTTTTTAATTTTGTAAAACTTTTCAGTAATGGTTAATTAAGACACTGCATATAGTTATATTAAACAGAGCGCCTCATGGTAGAATTAACGCCAACTCCTACTACCCTATTTTAAAGACGTCCACCATAAATTGAAATGCTAACAATGGGATGAATCAATGGGACTATCCTACTCACAGTCCGAATTTGAATCCCATAGAATATCTTTCTGATGAGGAATTAATTTGCACAACAACGTTCAAAATGGAACCTACATACTGCATCTCTTGCGTTATCTAGATTGCTAAATTTTTAAAATTCACTTTAAATGTTTCAATTTCCAAAAGTGGATCGTGATTTAATTACTTTCAGCAATTCACAATAAGCAAAATTTCTCTCTCCTTCCAAATGCAAAGTAAAATGTTCCTTGAGTGAAATTATAGTACGTGGTAGAACTATTGTTGAAAATATCTTTAAAAAAGAATAAATTTAATTTATTGGGTAAAAGTGAATATTACGGACCGCGTAACGCCATTTGGTGATAATATTTTCACCAAGCGGAGGTGACGTAAATAGTGAAATTTGATAAGCAACCATGTAAGAAATCTGAAAAAAGATGGTGACATTTATACTAAACCTTAGTATCTAAGAAAACTTACTTTAAAGCGCTAACAACTCAGTTATCTTTTACAAATTGATTAAGATTTATTTTATTTTGAAATTATTTCATAAAAGTATATAAGAATACAGTAATCTATTTAAGAGTTGATTAAAGTATTCTTCTTAAAAATTTTTCAGAATTAGAATTAAAGGAAATAGGAAGAATTTAAGTAGCAGAAATAAATCATAAAAATAAGTAATTTGTAAAAAAAATCGAATTTATTACCTTAAGGAAAATTACATTTAATTATTTCTACTTAATCATAAATAAAAAGACGAATTTAGCTATTGGTAAATGAGTATTTTTAATTAGATATATGTTTAATAAAATAATTTTGATGAATCCAATTATTTTAAATAGAATTCTGCATGTCTCATTAGAACATAAAATTTTCAAATTTCATTTAATGGTTTTAGAATATGATTTTAGGCCGAATTTTGAAAGTTATTAGAACCTAAAAGAAAACTTTATTTCGTGATTTTCTAGTATATTATCCCTTCGAACATTTACACTGAGAAATGCAAGTCCTTAATACCGGGTGATTACAATTAAAGTCCCGATTTTAAAAATCGATAATTTTAAAACTACTGGTCAGAATGACTTGATATTTTAGCAGAACAATCGTAAGGCAATGGAATTTTATTTGGCAAAGGAAAAAAATAGTTCTAAAATGTGCCGATAGATGGCGTTTACATTGTCTAGATATATGCAAATTACTAATACGTGACATGCGCACATGAGACTTAGCTGCCATAAAAATGCAGAGCACCAGCTCTTTGCCTAAATGCTTCATCATGACTCTGACTATGAAGGATCGCGCTCTGCTCTTGAAGTTTTTTTTTTTATAAGAACGATGAATGTGCACTTACAGCTATTGGGAAGTTTCGGACATTAAAATCCATTAAATGAGGTCCAATAACCGCAAAAGGTCTGCGAAAAATGATTGCTAAATTCGAAGAGACCGGTTCATTTGACGTTAAACGGGGTAGAGGAAGAAAACCAGGTTCGGCTGCGGCAGTGGATGATGTGGCTACAGCATTACAAGAACAGACTAACAGTGATGTTGGAATCAGCGGTGGTAATATCAGGAGGAAATCAGTGGGTAATATCAGGAGGAAAGTCCAAAAATGTATTCGTTAGGCAGGCAGCAAACCTGGTCACCGTCACCCGGACACGGTGGATGACTACCAGCTGTCCACAAGCCATCCACCAACCATCCACGAAATGACGTCACGTATGACCAAATTGAGGCGGAGCTTTCCACCAAACGAAGTATTCAGCATGTTTAATTTTTTCATCCACAACTGAGCGACAAGTGTATATTTACTTGATTCGCGCTGTTTATGTAAGGACATGGAATCCAGATTTTCTGTAGAAATCGAAGAATTTATCATTCAATATTTTAAAAGCAAGTTAAATTTAATTGGTCAATATGTTTTAGAATTTTATTTTTTGTTTTATAATATATACTTATTTATTCGATTATATATTTTTCAATAGATAATAGGTGCTTGTGAAAAACCTACGTGATGATAATTATTTTAATAAAAAATTTTAAAAAACCAACTGTATAAATATCTTAGTTGAATAATTAATCATAATTTCAAAAAACAATTCTCTGGTAAAATTTCACAAGATTTTTAAAAACTGTTTTCATTTAATTAAATCTTCCTCATTGAAATTGCTTCTTAAAATTAGAAAAATATTTTGAGTATTTTTTTAATTTAATAAAAATTAACTGAATAAAGCGTTTTTAATTTAAACTGCAATTAAAACACTGCAGAAACTCTAATTTAAATAATATATTTTTAACTTATTAATACTTTTATGAATGCATTGAATACATGAGGTTTAATATGATCAATAAATTTATTTGTATTTTTTTTAATATTATGAAACAGACTCTGAAATGTAATTATTTTTTAAATTAGGAATTTTAATGTAATGCAAATGTATAAGTATTTGCAGCAAAAAAAAATTTATAAAATTTTTAAAAAATTTTATTAAATTATTTTCCAATTAGTTATTATTTATAGTTTATAAAAATTCATTTCAAAAAAATATTATTAACTTTATTTTAAATAAGTTTCATGGACAATTGAAATAAGTTTTATGTTATTTAAATTTTGTTCCTCCTTTTTTTCCTCTTCCAAACATACTTCAGCAATAATATTTGCTGCTTGTTTTTAAATCAAAGTATTACATGCAATATTTCTTGGCGTTTTGTGGATGGTTATGTTTTCAAATATGAAAATATTAATAAATATGCAATACAATAATAATGCAAGTTAAACTGTAAATAAACTTTCATTGGTCAATATTTGGAGTGACGTTTTCAATGACGTATTTGTTTCGTGTTTGGCTGGTATACCAGACACCAAGGATCCACAAAACAAACACCAGTGAAACACCATCCACAAGCCACGCGGTGCACAGGTTTGCTGCCTGCCTTAAACACAGAAATGTTGTTAGCCAAAAGAAAAAAAATAGAGTTCAGGGATTTACTAAAGATTTATTAACGAAAAGACAAGAATACAGCGACAACAGCGATTATGACAAAAAAAAAGAGCTTCATGGAATCAACACCTTGCTGATGATTAAAGCATACGTTGTTCGATATGCCCTCAGCCTTGTTCCGCTACTAATTGGAAGCGCAAAACGGCATGCTCCACAACAGATCGGAGGGTATCTGTACTGATGCAATGGATGTGGTGTGTGATGCTTGCCTTCAAGTCGGCTAGATTCTGAAAACTCCCGCTGTAAACAACATTCTTCAGGTACCCCCAAAGCCAGAAATCACACGGGTATAAGTCGGGGGAACGTGGCGGCCACGTTGTTGGAAAATGACGGCTTATGATCCTGTCATATCCGAAATTAGCACTCAGTAGCTGCTTCACAGGAGTAGCAATGTGCGGAGGAGCGCCATCTTGCATGAATATTGTGCGATCCACACACTGACGCTGCTGGAGTGCCGGATGGACATGGTTACGCAAAAATGTTTCATACCGCTTGCCAGTAACGGTGCAGGTAACGGGACCCGCAGGTGTGATCTCCTCGAAGAAAGACGGACCAACGACAAACGCTGCCGTTATTCCGCACCACACAGTAACCTTTTCAGACTGAAGAGGTAATGGCTGTAGCTGGGATGGATTCTCGGTCGCCCATATCCTGCAATTTTGCGTATTTACATAACCTTGCAAATGAAAGTGGGCTTCGTCAGACAACAGAATGTTCCATGGCCATCCGTTGTCCACTTCCATCCGGGCAAGAAATTGCAGTGCAAAAGATTGACGTGCTTCCAGGTCAGCCGGTAGCAACTCCCGCACATGAGTTATCTTATACGGATAACAGAACAAGATCTTCCGTAGAATTTTACGCACCGTGCTGTTCGGCATATCCAGCATTCGGCCAATTCCCCGTGCACTGCTGATTCCAACATCACTGTTAGTCTGTTCTTGTAATGCTGTAGCCTCATCATCCACTGCCGCAGCCGAACCTGGTTTTCTTCCTCTACCCCGTTTAACGTCAAATGAACCGGTCTCTTCGAATTTAGCAATCATTTTTCGCAGACCTTTTGTGGTTATTGGACCTCATTTAATGGATTTTAATGTCCGAAACTTCCCAATAGCTGTAAGTGCACATTCATCGTTCTTATAAAAAAAACTTCAAGAGCAAAACGCGATCCTTCATAGTCAGAGTCATGATGAAGCATTTAGGCAAAGAGCTGGTGCTCTGCATTTTTATGGCAGTTAAGTCTCATGTGCGCATGTCACGTATTAGTAACTTGCATATATCTAGACAATGTAAACGCCATCTATCGGCACATTTTAGAACTATCTTTTACCTTCGCCAAATAAAATTCCATTGGCTTACGATTGTTCTGCTAAAATATCAAGTCATTCTGACCAGTAGTTTTAAAATTATCGATTTTTAAAATCGGGACTTTAATTATAATCACCCAGTATATGCGAAAAAATATGAGTTCATGTAATTCCTGTAAAAAATTTCTGGGATAATTAATTTATAAAAACAAATTTGGAATAAATTTTAAAAATATTCATTAAAATTTATTTATTTAATGGATCTAATAAAAAAAAATTAAAAATTTGAAAAATAGAAAAATTTTACATTTTATTAAAAAATTGAGAAATAATACAATTTTAAGAGTTCTATGCCTTCAGAAAATAATGAGTATAAAATTCTTACCTTAATTTTCTGGCATCTAGATGAGCTAAAATTACAAATAAATAAAAAAAGGTTTGAGTGTCTCTCGTTCCATCAAATGCAAAATCCAAATTGAAAATTGTGGAGAAAAAATTCGAAATAGCACTAATTATGACTATGGTGCATGCCTATTTTCATGGACACTGTATCCACATTTGACAATTAATTGCTTTCACTTAATTAATTTGGCAAGGGGGAAAAAATTCGCCAAATTTTACTGCATTTTGCTCTTGGCTAGTTTTGACGATAATTTTCACTTTAACAATTTCTTGTAACTAATGATATGAAAATTCTAATAACATGAGTTATTCTTTTGAATCATGAGCCCTTAAAAATTTAAACAGCTACTCGAGAAAACTTTCCTATTATTTTTATGTTCTCCATCATGAGGTTTCCTCTATGTACAGTAAGAGTTAACAGTTTAATTATCAAATTTCATATTAGAATCTACTGTCAAATCCTTTCAAGCCATCTATTGCGTGCTGGTGTATATAAACGTATAATAATTTATAATAATTACTTACAAGACTCACTAAAATCTAGCGTAGAATAATCGTGGTTTCATTAACAGCAATTTTTTTATTATGTTGCCAAACAATTTTTATGAAAAGAAAAAAAGAAAAGAAAATTCACATAGTCTGATGTCATACAATTTGCATGGTGCTCTTGACAAATGACTTTGTAAGAAAAGAACCTATAAATACCTCATTCTGAAGTCAAATAGTTTGTACAATGTTCTCCATATCAAACAGAGAATTGGTCGACAACTACTACATTCATTTTAAGTTGAAAATTCTTTTCTAGGAACATTTAATTAAGTTATTAACTTTACTTTTCACTTATAGATTCTGAATATACCGATTATATCTTTATAATTACTTTTGCATTATTTCCATAGTTACCTAATGTAAAAAAGTAAGAAATTTTCAAATATGCAACTTGTGCCATATTCTCTAAAAGACAAAATGAAAAGTACATCTTTTATAGTATAAAGAAAAAATTATAAGATGCGAACTCACAAATAAGCGAAAACACCGCACCTAAATTAACTTCCTTCCTTTAAATGGCCATATTTAAGTTATGTTAAAATCCTACTTTATTTTTCATATATCTATCATAGATCACACAGGATTTTTTTTTTAAAAAAAAAGATTCAGTTTGCTTAAACAGCATGCTTTTTAAACAATAACGAATGTAATTTTAATCTGTATTTAAAAAAAAATTCATTTCAGTTAAAATTTTCTCAATAAATTCAGCGACATAGTCACATATCTCTTCTTATGAATTGAGAAATGCTGTAATTACATTTCGTCAAGTAAAAATACATTCTTGTATTTTCTTTTAAGATAAATTTTAATAGAACCAAATGCAATTTCTGGAGACTGTTATATATCACGTAATGTATAAATGCACAACAATTATTTGCATCAGCTAAAGTTAAATAATGTCTTATTATTGTTCATTTTGTCTTTTATCTCTCTCTCTCTCTCTCTCTCTCTGTGTGTGTGTGCATATAAACCATGCTTTGAAAACAAATGAAAAGAAATAAAAACAAATGTCAATTGAAGTTACTATGTATTTAAATCAGACAAGTCACTGAAGAAATATTAAATATTTCATCTTACTTCAAACAATTTCAGATTGGAAACCTATTGACGTTATAGTTAGCATTTTCTCTGAAGAGGGAAAACTTTCAAATACGGAACAAAATAGCAATAAAAATGTTTTCCTAAAATACCATGCTTTGAAATGTATAAAGAAAGGCAATGCATATGATACTATACAGATTTTTCTCTTCTAAGCTCAGCTATTAATCTTAAGATAACAATTGCAAAAAAAGGAGATGAAATCCCATTTTTTTAGTTCTTGGAGAAATCGTAGCTCCAAAAGGATGTTAGGTCTCGGGAATAACAACTTCGCAATGACTTCAAATCAGCATTGATTGAAGTTTAAATTAATTATAAGTTGAAATTTCAAAATGAAATATAGTTTATATCTTAAGCTAACCAGAACCCAATATCTTGATATAAGTTTTATTCCTTGCTCCATCCTCAATTCAATCCTTAATAAAATTTCGGACTTATATATATATATATATATATATATATATATATATATATATATATATATATATATATATATATATATATATATATATATATATATATATATATATATATATATATATATATATATTACTTAAATCATTTAAATAATGCTCTTGTTGTCTTATTGTCTTCCATTTCTTCCAAATACGAAACATGATTATAATATTTCGTCAAATTAAAAATAAATATTTTTCTCTCGTAGTTAGTTATAAATTTACTAGCTTATTCCTCAAATAAAATTAAACATTCATAAACTATCTACTTCAAAACTACATTCTTCTAGAAAGTATTATATATATATCATCTCATATATCTTTCGAAGGCAGCCTATTATACAATTTATCATATTTCTTGCGTATGGAAATGTTCAAGTAAATCACAAATCAGAAAATGCTTGCAATATCTATACTGTGTAAAATTTTATAATTTCTAAAAACGCTATCATAATAGAAAATTTAAAAAAAAATTAAATAGTGGATTCTGAAATAAAAAAAAAATAATGAACCAATAAGTGCAAGTAAGAAAATAATCAACCGAAACTCCATTTCCCTAAACCAGAGCTTCAGTTAAGAAAATTTTAAAATTTCAATATAATAAAAGATAATGAAAAATATTTATATAAAACGACTGCTTATGTTCTAATTCGAATAAATATCAAAAATAAGAAATGATCCAAAGAATGGGAGTTTCTCGTTCTTCAAGAAAAATGCCCTAGTTCCTTTCTTACTTTCAGTTCACGAGAAATTTGGTTGAAATTAAATGAAAACCAATTTTTATAAAAGATGAAACCTATTTATTATTTTTTTGCCTTTGGCGACGAATTCCCATCCCATAGAATCTATGGAAATATTTCGAGAATTATATTCATTTCTCTAATAAAGTGGAGAAATATACATCACAAACAGCGTTAAATATCTTTTCTTTATTTCACCACTCCTCTTCATTAGTAGTCATAAGTGGGGAATTTGTATTTTAGAAGTATAAAAATATTCTTATAAAACAATATCATTTTTTCTTTCCTTTGTGAGAAATTTTGGTTTTCCGCAGTCAATAGCCTAGCTGAAAACAGTTGTTTGGCATATGTTCATCACTGGACTTTCCATGGATAATGACCTACGTTTAAGTGTCATGAAAGGGAAAGCTTAAAAAATTCTCAAATTGCCATTTTGATAAATATTCATGTATAAAGTAGAAATACAACCCTCTTTTTATGTTGTAATTCAACAATAGATACTTCACTCCGCTTCAGAAACTCCATGCCATCGTGCAATTCTTCAAGATGTTCTACAAGGCGTCAATGGAGGAGAATTAATTTCTCCAGAGATTTTTGCTTCTGTTTTGCAAGCAATAAGGAATTGGTTGAAAGACTATGTTGACTTCATCATAGGCAGGTCATTACGAGAGAATCCTATACAAAGCCTTTTTCTTGAATTTATAATAAGGAGCGTAGAGATGTGTATAAGGTACGAGAACCCTTATAGTTTTCATTCTTGATAAAGACAAATCAAAATAAAGTTAATATGGTCTTAAAATCAATTTTATGGCCGTTGTTTAAAGTTATCCCCAAAACAGCTCTTTCACATTACTGTGGTATGTTACAAGTTTTTCGTCCTGTTTCCTTGGAATTAAGTTTATACTGTCACCTGACACTTATTTCGATTTGTCTATTATTAAGCTTATTCGGCTGATTATTGGTTAACTATTTTCAAAACGAGAGAACAATAATCAATCCTGGTGTCTGACATAGTCAAGTGTTTATTGTGGAAGTACTCATACCTCAGATGATAATTAATACAGTACCGAGCTTCGGGATTCGTGTCGATTGAGATTTAAAGAAAGCAACCACTCAATGAACAAAAGACTTTTATTCGTAAAAAAATTCCACAAGATATACCAGCTGTAACAATCACTATTATACAGCTACAATTCGTCAGATGCAATAAGTAACAGCTTCTAATCACAGGTCTCAAATACCTCAGGCAGAGAACAGCTTCTCTAAACTAGCAGTCACGACTAATCGTCTTCACTCACTGACTGTCTTCGCAAAAACTAAAAAACTTCTATGTAGGGCTGCGGTATTTATACCTGACTTGGCGGGGAAATATACTAATTTCGCCAAGGTTCTGGAAACTTCTAGGCTATCTCGCTAAATATTGGTCCTAGAGCTTAGGTGATGGATGTTTCCAAAAATATCTATTTCTCGCCAAGTCGATAAAAATCTCGCCAACTGTCACCAAGTCGCCAAGTTTCTTCGCCAAAACATCGCCAAGTCACCAAATCAATAGAAAACCCCGATTTAAACGTATAACAAGTCTAAATACCGCAATTTTTGCCCAAGATGTTAGTATTTCCGATCTGTCTGAGATATTTTAAGACATATACAATAATTATTTATAAATTTGTAACAATATCTTTATTTAGAATTTATTCAGACGTGTACACTTCTATTCATACCGCTCTTATCTTCCTTTTTAAATAATTAAATTGATTTCAGCAATGTTCTAATTTTACTCAATTTATCTACCAATCATCATGAATTAATGTTGTTTAGAATGGCCACATTCGACGGAACCGTTGCTTAGAGTTATGCAAAGTTTATTTTATAATGTGCCAAATTTAACACCAGTCACATATTAAAATATACAGTATGACTGCGAAAAGAGCAGTGTTATTAAATCACAGTAAGTAGGTGATTGAAAAGTTTTAAGCATTTAAATTTTGGTTTCGTAAGACGGCAACCACATGGATATTAAGAATTGGAACTGAACTTAAGGTAAAAAGTTAAATATTGAACACTTTATTTTGATATGTAATGAATAATTTTGATTCACGACATACAAATAAATACATTATCTCTGTTAGAAACGTCTCGAAAATCCTTGATATTGACAATGTTTGATTTTTAAAATTAAGATAAAGTAAATGTATTGCAATTATTTAATAAAAGTAAAACATATTTATACAAGAAAGTTGGGATCATAAATAAATCGCAAAATTTAACTTTATATATATTTTACACATATACAAGTTTTAATATTAAGTTTTTTTTTTTTTTTTGTCTTGAAAGCCCTATGTATTTAATTAGGCCTTTTTATACAATGTTGGTAAGCATCAGAAAAAAAAATCACCGTTTGTGGATAACGGCTTTGATTTTATTCTAATAAAAAATCACTTGTTAGAGACAAATAAATCGAAATCGTATTTCAAATCTCTACATTCGTTCATCAAAACTTATGTTGCAAAGCCGATTCTTGGGAAATGCATCAGGGTCCTTCTTGGCTTTATTGAAACTCATTTCATTGTTTGAAAAAGAGAAGCAGAAGCTGCAGTTTCTCTTACGTACCTTCAGGGTGAGTGGTTTAAGTAGTTATTGGGCTGGTGATTCTCTTTTCAATGGACACAATCTTCACGGAGAATTTTTCTCTGCGATTCGCAAACTAAGCTAGAAATAATTGCCAATAATCTTGAGCTCTGTGACCTAAAACGATCGATTGAGGGGTTTATCTTGAAACAATAATTTACACAATGATGCAATTTATTTTAATTAATTAAAATAAACGAGTCTGTAGAGATCCGCTTTTTCATATGCTGTTAATTGATACTTCATTCAATATCCGTTTCACATGTTCTATTTTTTAATGTGTTGATAGCAAAACTTGTGTCTGGTTTGTATCCTTATAACAGTTGGAATCTTTGTTATCCATTGAAGTTCTCATATAATAAAGAAATGTTTTATTTACTCTTTAGTCTGGTATAAAGATTTTCAGGATATAATTGTTTCAAAGCTGTTATAATAAACACAATATGTGTTAGACAAGCATTTTAATATTAATTCCAACTATATTTCGAAATTGGTTGATTCTCGTGGGTAAAGGCATTACGCTGTGCGTATGCATTTATCCATAATGAATGGCATTCAAAATAAAATAAAAATCTCTCATTAAATTTAGATTCAAAATTAAAAAACGGGAAGAAACTGAATTTAAATCAGAAATTTGCTTCGAAATTGAATTATGCTAAACTATATCTGACTATGGAAAATAATTACGAAAATGAAGTTTGAAACAAAATAATCAGATTGTCATTTTATCGTTTTCACAAAATATTGTAACCATTACTCTGACTTCATAGGATCCATTTTGTTATCAACAAATAGTTTATGTCAAAGATTGCTGTCGAATCGAGATTTTAAGGAATGTCATAAAATTGATAATAAATGTAAATAATTATTTCGAAATATGTAAAACAACTGCGTAAATATGTGAAAACATTCGTTACTTTTATTAATAGTAATACGATAAGGAAAACATATGATATTTTGTCTGTGTATTAGTTTCCAGTATAATAATAAGCGTTATAGAAATTCCTACAAAAAACAATTTTATGATTTCATTGCTATTTTTCACATATCCATAACGTAAATGTTTAAAAATCTTTATCCAAATATAATTCTTTTATTAAAAATTTTTACCAGATACTATTTAATACATTTGTTAAAAAAATGAAGTATTTGAATTATTTTTTTAATAATCTTATTCATTTTAAAGAATCATTTTATATTACAGTGTGTGTGTGTGTGCGTGTGTGTGTGTGTGTGTGTGTGTGTGTGGGTGCGTGTGTGTGTGTGTGTGTGAGTGTGTGTGTGTGTGTGTGTGTGTGTGTGTGAGTGTGTGTGTGTGTGTGTGTGTGTGTGTGTGTGTGTGTGTGTGTGTGTGTGTGTGTGTGTGTGTGTGTGTGTGTATTCTTTATATTTAAATTTAAAATTCTCGTTCAGATTATTGATTCATCACATTAATTTAATAGCTAAAAGCAAAATATATTTGAAATAACGCATTCTTTAAAATATTTCTGTGTAATAGCAGCTTCTGAGTTAATCACATAACGCTTAATATGATTCGCCTCTAAAAGCTAGTTTTTACTTATTCAATAGACGGCGTCTTATAATACGAGTATTAATATAAAGATGAATATTTTTAACAAAATATTAAATTAATTCTAAAATAAATCCTAAAATATTTAATATTTAACGGGACAACACATTTTCAATGCTACTAAAATATTCGAGAAAGAATTTAATCATCAAGAGGTTCATTTTCGATTATTGACTCAATAATATATATTAAAGTATATTTTTATGTTACTTAATATATTTTAATTAAATACGTTTATATATGCATTTTGAAATATATCTTGTTTCTAAAAAAAACGTAGGTAATATATATTTTGTAATATTAGGTAAAATGGAAAACTCTGTCCATTTTACACAAAATGTAAATTTTTTATAACGCCAATAAACTTTATTAAATATAATTGCCATTATTATTAATGGCTTCTTGCCAGCTTGAGGGAAGTTTGTATACCCTATTTTTGAAAAAAATGTTTCATACGCAAAATTGAAATAGTGCTTGGTTGATATCTCTTTCCTTTTTGAATTTTCCATTCAAAAAATTCTGTAAGGACAAAAGCAAGTGATAGGTGGAGGGTGATAAACCAGGAGAATATGGCGCATGAAGCAAAATTTCCCAGCCTAGTTCTAGAATTTTTTGAAGAACTGTTTTCTTGGCCTGTTTTTTGGACTGCTTTTTCTTGGACTACCGCCGGTCTCTTTTCTTGGACTGCTCCCTTTAAATTATTCAGTTGTTGACAATATTTAACCGAATTGATCTTATTCGTTCAATTTTTATTGCTGATAGTGTATTGGTCCTCAAATCTCTCACCCTATACACAACATTCTTTTATTCAGAGTTAAATTTGTTTTAGAGTTATATGGGCTACGTTTCCCACTCAATATACCCTTTACTTTATGATATTTCCGTAAGTAATCCACTTTTCATCCCCAATTATCATCCGGTTCAAGAAGGGTTCAATTTTGTTTCAAGCAAGCAGAAATAGGGACGAGATGACTCGATCATCAAAATTCTTCTGACTTAATTCATGTGGCGCTCATTTTGAATATATTTACACCAATCCTATCTTCCATATATGATCCAAGATAGTTTTGCAGAGCTGAATTACGCTTTCTATCTCCGATGTTGTTAGAAAATGATTTTGCTCTAACATGATTTAACAACATCGTTATCGACCAACAGGCAGAATTTAAGAATGACTTGCACATGTTTTAATTTTCTTTCATTTATAGAATTTTTTATTTATATTTGGCTTCATGCAAAAATTTGATATAGTTCTTGCCAAATAATCTTTCTCAAATCTTGTAAAACTAAATGTCAAGCGCAATGAACACTGGATATTTCAGCCAAATGTTTCGGCTTGTTTCTTGCTCTATTGTCATTATTTGCACAAGATTGCTAATATTGCTGCAAAAATGATAATCTTGGATCTGAAATTAAAGGTGATCACTTACCACATTAAATACATTTACCACCAACGGGAATCGAACGTACAAGCTTTTGAGCTTTCAAACTAGAATAATAATTATTAAGTTAACAGCTCGGATTTTTCCCCAGATAGAGAAAATGAAGAATAAGAAATTTGCTCTTTAAAATTGCAGGTGTTTTTCTCCCTTCAACATAATGCAAAAAGCTAGAAGGAAAAGTTTTTTATTGTTACTTTTACTCAAAATAATTTAGCATATATTAAATGAATATGCACCAGAAAAAACATGAGCAGTGATTTTCTTCATGGTAGTTTTCTTTTCTAACTTTAGTTACGTGTAAAATGAAACCAGGTTTATAGAAACTCAGCAGTAAAAACTGTTAATCTCTCCAAAAGTATATTATCTTAATTATTCTTTATTTATTCATATTAATAAATTTATTTCACTTTTACTGACTGTTTTTACGATTTCGTAATGCACATTTGAAAAAAATGATTCACCTTGGTTCTTCTATATATTCTCTTTGTAAGATTTCTATATATTTGGTTGTGGAAATATCAAGGAAAATAAACAAAAGTTAAAGGAAAAACAAACCTGCTGCAAAGATATTCAAATGATTAGATTTACAAAGCAATCATTCATCTGTTGATTAAGAAGATATTTCTATGTTATCGAAACAGTTCTAAATAAAACAGCATTGTGAAAGTACGTTTAAATACGCGTAAAATTTCTCTTGTCCGCTATAAATGATTGATTGATAGTCAATATATATCGTAAGAATGAAGAGTGGCATTAGAACAATTGATGGATTTAAAACTAATGGATATCTGTATTATGAAATCATCATTAGTGTTAGTCTTAATGCATGGGAGGAAGAGATTTATCTTGATGAATGATTATTATGATATGAAATATAACGTCACGACAGACTATCACAAGAAGAAGAATTGTATGAAAAATGTTATGACATAATGTTAGACTGTAACAAAAATTTAAGCATAATGTCTGGCGTTGATGGACTACATAGTATCGGCTGCTTTTGCATAAATTGAGGTAAATCTCTCAATGGACTTTGTCTTCTGACTCGTATATATTTTCGCAGCAAAGGGATAAAATTTGTCTACTCAGAATTACATTGATATTGATTCCATGTGCATTCATCTCCAACGGCGTCACCAACGCAGAATATGAGGCACTTATAAACAGCAAATCATCTTAAATGTTCTAAAGACAACACAAATTTTTTCGATGTTAAAAGAAGTCATTTCATTCGACAACAAATTGTCGCTTTTTGCTGAAGATTTTGAAAGAGAAATTATAAAACGCTTTCCATGCCTATTAAAATATTTTCGAAAAAGTAGGCTTGATATTGAGACGTTTTGATATCTTAAACAACACTAAAAAATATGGAGTAAGATTTTCTCAGCAGGTTTAAAGACTTCAAAAGCAATAAAGCAACGTTAGTTTTTGTAGTAAAACATCCGAATGCCTTTTAATACTTATATTAGCAGCTTTAAAATACTTTTGCTTGATTTAAAAAGTAAAGAATTATGGAGCTCAAAATTCGAGCGTCTTTGTGCCAATTTAGAGCCATTGTAGAGAAATAAATGTAAACTAAGTTTACAACACAAATTTTCTGCTTTAAAATGTTTGGAGAGTGAAGTTATATATTTTTTAACTTGGGATTGTATTCCTGACTCATATGAGCAATTGAAAAAACTAGCTTTTGTTATTCTTTCCTTATTTAGATCTACATATTCATGTGAACAATCATTTTCAAGCATGAACAATATAATGAATAAATTAAGAAATCTGCTTATCGATGAGAAATTAAACTACATCACATATAAACCTAACTAACCTTTATTTTCCAAAAATATCCAAGGACAATTTGTTGAGTATTTGTAGTTATTTTTAAAAATATCTCTTATATTATTTTACTAGTGATATTTTTAAGCAATAATTATTATCTTTACATAAATATGATTCAATTTACTGCTAGTAAAACTAAGACTAATTTAGAAAGACAAGCTTGAGAGTGTACTTTTAATCTTAATTAATTCCGTAATAATGTCTCCTACTAAAGCAAAGCTTGTGTTAAAAAAATGACTCGTTGAACAAATTTCATTTGCAAGTAATCTATATTTGACTCTTTTAAATGACAAAGTTTACGACTACTGTTATAGGTGATACCAACAGCCCCAATTTTTGAGGATTCTGAGAGAAGTGTGATACATCTGTAAAGTTTTAAAAATAGAATTAAAAATTCAATACTCAATTCCTGTGAAAACACAATACCTCACCCGAAAAATATTTCTTGATCTATATTTTACTTAAATATCTATCTGAAATATATAGTGCCTGAATACGCACCCATACATCGTGTCATCCCATACTCACAGAAAGTTTGTGCCTAATGCAGAAACTTTCTCTCTTGCTCTACTGGCATATATTGCCTATCAAATGGGATTACCATAGCGACTTGTAAGAACTCTTTACTGGACAAAAAGTTTAACTTTGTAACTAGACAAATGTCACCTAAAATGATATTCCTCGGGATAACAGTCAAAACCTGTACCTTCTTATTCAGCCCAATCATTGCTTTAATATTGTTTAATATTATATAGAATAAGTTTTATTCAATGCTAATGATTTTCGAATAGTATTGCAAAGCATGCAAGCAATACATTTTTTGCATTAATAAAAATCTCTTGAATTGTCTTTATCATGCTTTTAATATTATTCAATAATCACTCGTCTTCAAATAAAATGAATTATTAAATGATCAAATTAGACTTCAGTAATATCTGATTGAAGTTAATAATAAAGACAAGCAATAAAAATACCCTTATAATATCTCAGAAGTTTTCTTTTCAACATTTCATTTAACTCACAAATCGTGCTCTTTCTTGAATGTCTAAAAACTTTGATTTTCACCAAGTGAATTTAAGTTTGTAGCTTATAAAGAAGAATATGATGACGCAATAGTAAATTAAAATAAAACTTCAAAAAATCTAAGTAATCAATGTATCACATTTTAATTTAGACTGACAAAAATATCCGCTAAGTTCGTTGCTAATACTAAACGGAAATATATGTGTGTATTTTGTAATGTGATACAATTCCTAGCTATAATTTTACTGATATTTTTTAATGCATTTTACATACAGTTAAAAATGTACTTAAAATGATAAAGTAAATACCTTAAAATTCGTACTATCCATTACGATTCTTCCGCAAATTATAACAACATCTTAATTTTTACGTTATCCTTATTCATTCATGAATAAATAAGAAACAATATCCACACATATAAATATCCATAGTTATTAAATAGCAATAAGTGATACTCTTTGAATCGCACTTTTTCCCAACTAGAAACGTGTTTATGTCAACAAATTTATAAAACTCGAACATCTAATTCTATTGTCACTAGTGACTATTATTAGCGACTATTTTTATTGAAATATTATTATCTGTCATAATAATGAATGTATTTAATAAAATATTATGGCCTTCAAAATGTATCTTTCTCCATTCTTTTAGTTGGTGTTAATTTCAAAATGCTGTAAGTAAATATGCGATATTTTTTTAAAAGTTTATATGTTGAAATGTTAGCCAAATGGAATAAAAAAATCATTCTATATAATAATTAATATTCCTTCTTCCTTAATTCTGTATAAATATTCCTTCTGTAAACTCATAGATAAATCACTATTATAAATTCGTATTGGGTTAAGTGATAAATTAGTCTAACTAAATATATAACATTGTATAAAATTATATAAATTTGTATATCTTTAAAAATAATTTCGTTTTCTTAATAAATTGCTTGAAAAAATTTTCTAAGAATTTCTTATTTAAATCTTTGTTGATGGCGCCATCTCTTATAGAAATCTTGAAGTTTTAATTTACATTTAATGTATATAAAGTATTTTTTCATGATAAATAAAAAAAAATTGAAGTTGTGATTTTTATTAAAACATATTTTTATGTTAAGCAATTATTATTAAATTATAAAAAATTTCACTTAGATAACATTAGCAAAAGAATGGAATAGATTTTAAAATTTCATAAAACTTGATAAAAATGATTTGTTAGATCTTTGGAATTGTTTCATTATCACTTATTATAATAGGAAAATTTTAAGAATCAATAAGCTAATAGAACAATTTAAAATGGTATAAGTTCAGTATCCCCATATATGATTTCTCGCCAAATCTGGCGCCCTTTGTTTATTTCATAGTGTTGCCGATTTCAGCTTTTGTTTTTATTGTAGTGTTGCCAAATTCAGTTTTAGTTACTATTTCCTTTTTTTTTTTTTTTTTTTTTTTTTTTTTGTTGCCACTATTCATTTTTCTTGTGTTTTACATAAATTTTACAGCTATTTAAATTTTACTTCGACTTTCATTGTTCTAGAACATTCTTTATTCCACGTTTCTATTGGAATTGGAAGGGATTTTCCCTCAGTTGGGCTTCGATGTCACCAGCGTCTAATCATCGTAAATTCTTCTTTTTTACAATTTCTTTTACATTATTTCATTTTATTTGGTTTTTATTTATTATATATATTTATTATCTTATTAATTTAATTTATTATCTTTTACATTTTTGTTAAATACAATAAATAATTACAGATTTTAAGTTTTACCTTGCAATGTATATGTTTCATAAAGCTTGCATAGCTGCAAATGAAAATTGTTTTAATAAATTTGTTGAAATCGTTTCGGGAATTAATTGAGATGAGTACCGAATTTCGCAGAAGGTGTAATTATTTTATTTAAATCCTGGATGTATTTTTTTTATTGTATTAGTGTTTTATCTTTATTTACTTTAAAAGTGTATATATTTAAAAAAATATTTTTTGCATGCTTATCTTAAAATTTATAAAGTGTATATATTTAGAAAAATATTTTTTGAATGCTTTTTTTTTTAATTTTATAAAGTAATTTATATTTAAAATAATATTTTTTGCATGCCTTTTTTTTTTTTTTTTTTTTTGCTTTTTTTAAATTTTAAATTTTATAAAGTGTAAATATGTAGAAAAATATTTTTTGCATGCCTTTTTTTTTAAAAAAAAAACTGAAATGTGACACTGGTGACAACGAAATAAACATACCAATCGGCATATCACCTAAACTTTATATCAAGAAAGTCCATCATTTATATTTATTTCCCTTTTTTAATTTTCTAAAATGCTTATTTTTCGATGGAACTTCGGGAAATTTCCCGTGTTAGCTTGGCGAGCTTACTTTGGCGACTTGGCAACGAAAAAAATTCGCCGCATTCGCCAATATATGGGGATACTGAACTAGTTCCTTTAAAATTCACTGTAAAGATCATCATATTCAAAACCACAAAAAAAATTAAAATCCATATTTTGGCAAAAAAAAAAAAAAAAAAAAAAGCACATTTATGTATCTAAAACTGCTTTTTAAAATATTAGGAACCCTATTTACATATTTAATCTTGGAGATAACTTTGCTATACCCAATCAGTGATATTAATTATTCATTGAGTAGATGATTTATAGATGCTATTATTTATATGTAAACATAATAGTATTTATAAATCATCTAAATCTTAAAAATACATTTAGATTATTTTTTAATCAAGGGTTTATTTAATCGTTTTATTGGTAAATCTTGAAATAATTGGCTCTAAATTCCTATTTCTCTTTAGAAAAAAAAAACCTAAAAAATACAGATCTCGTAATGAATTTCTAGCAATTTTTGTTTCTTTTATGCACATGAGAAATGGTTAGAATTATTTTTTTCTAACAACTTTTATAATTTATTAAAAATATTAGTTAGATTTTTCTTAAAATATATAATATTTATAACATCTCTTATTTATGATTTAAATTTCCAATGTTCTCTAAATATGTCTATTCCACTGTATTATTCTTTCCCATATTCATTTCTTACTCAGAACTAAATACTTCAAAACAGTATCATTTAATCCCTAAAACAAGACACACAGTAAAAGTATTACATGTAGCAATGTATATCTCGAAATATTGGCGATAAATATCCGGAGTATCTTTTATATTTCTAAAGATTATTTCAGTTGAAATTTTTATTTAACGTTCCTCTGTAGGACGATATTAGCTTAATATTTTTCATATAATTTATAGAAAATAAAAAGTATTCATTGGTTGATTTTTTAATTCATAAACAATTATAGGCATTAAATTTAGATATACGAATTATATTTATATCCTCGAATAGAACGAATTCAATAGTTTAAACTTATTTTACTTTCTCTAGAATTATTTCTCTAGAATCTTATTGGGATAAAATTTCAATATTTAAAAAAAACAAAATAAATAATGCTACAAAAAATTATTTATGTTAAATATTATAAATAAAAAATTTTATTAAATATTATAAGTAGATTTTTAAAATATATATATATATATAAGTGCTCAGGAAAATTTGATTTGTTACTCTAACTTTGTGCAATTAGAATTTGTCTTTTCAATATTATTTGTTTACAATTTATATATATAGAACATAGATGGCAGCACACAATTAATTCTCTTTATTAAAATAATTAAAATTTAAAAATTATTTTTTTCACGCGAATAGTATTTTTATATAAAAGGTCTTAATCACAAATACTATCCTGTTCACAATAGACATTAAAACATCATAGTGTAGCGACGTAAGAAAATGGAAGTTAAAACAAAACAAACATTTATTACATTACACATAATTAAGATTAGTTACAAAAAGAAAACACTTAATAATTATAAAATGATAAACAAGGTTACATAGTACCAGGGTGGTACAAAACAAACGTATTTAGGAACCGGATGGTTCGTCCTTCATTTCTCACATCTCTACATTCCTCTCATTTTATGTTGTAAGCATATTGGGCAGTAGCGCCATCTACTGTCAATAGTGTTAATATGGGTCTGTTACAATAGGAATTTTTAAGTTTGATTTAGATTTGATTTTTAACAAACCCGACCGTGATTTTTATGGTTACACTAACAGTTAGAGGACTGATATCTGTTTAAGCTCCCTAGCAGCAGAGAAATTTACAGGATTGTTTAATTAAAAATTAACAAATTTTGCATTTTTTATTCACATATACACCGAATTTTTATAAACTAGCAAATTATCGATTAAAAGAGTGAACTCATCAATTATATATTGCTTAAAAATGTTTGCGTTTTCAAACAAACTACTAAAAAATAATACAAACATTTTATAAACTAAAGAATTAATAATTAATGATTAAACTTATTTAAAAACCAATATTTATTTTTGGAGGAAACTGATAAAAAATTACATCGGTGAGTGATTGTGTGCGTATAATGTAAAGTACTTTTTTTTAAATCAGACAAAATTAAATTTTGCTGTATTTAATTTTTCTTTTGTCGTCGAAGACTTGTGACCGTAATGCTTTTTTTTTAGGCGAAAAAATTATCAGCAAACAATCTTTTGCGCCAACTAGTTTTAACTTTGTTTAGCATTTAGCTTGTTTACCATTGTTTATCACTTTTTGGTCAATTTTTGCTCAAAAAATTCGATTTAGTATATATTAAATTTGAAATAAAATTTTCAGCTAGTAAAATGATCGAATCTATGTTATATTCGTTTCGCTTCTCCATGAAAATTTTTTTAAAAAAATGCTATTTCTTTAATATTAAAAGTGGAGTTATAATGAAAAAGCACCATAAAAAGTTTTCAGATTTCAAGGGAGTTTTTGATTTTTAAAATGGGCAATTTTGCGAAAAAGTTAAATTTTTTTTAAAAAGTATCATATTCTTAATTCCGTTATCAACTAGTAAATTACTTCAATAAAGAGAATACTGTCTCTACCTAAGAATTGTCTTACTTTCCCCATCTTCGTGATATCGTTTCTTTTATATATTTCGCTTTATATCATACCAATAATTCTATACATCACATTCGTGATAGCCAAAAATATCATAGATCTTTATATTTTTGAAACATACTATTTAAGATGAATGTAATTTAATAATTGTCCCATGCTACGGGTTGATATTTGCTCACTCTTTTGAATGTTTGAAGCATATCATTTCCCAGCTGGGTTGGGTTAGAAAATACTTTTCGGAAGAACATAATGAAGAATAAAAGCTTCAAATCGATTTTTAATTGAGTCATTGACTGTTTCCTGAAAAGCTGCTATATTTAATTGCCAAGAATAATATATTGATTTTGAAAAACATCCCGTATTTTTTCAAAAAAGATTTTTATAACTGTAGAATTTAATTCCACTTAGATAGTAATATCAGTTATGGGCCTCAAAAACTAGTAAAATTACTCTCCATAATGTATCGACCCACAAAGCATCCAATTGTATAGGATTAAATACGAGATTTAGTAAGTGTGTTGAACGAGGTACAAAATCTGACAGGAGATTCACTATTTTTGTTATCAGGAGTCAAACTGACAAAAATGGCGACATACTTTACAGCATAGGCTCCCAAAGTGGTCCAGGTGGACTCCCAGGGGTCCATAGGTGACCACATCGGGGTCCACGTAGATGTGAAAAGAAAACAGGGGTTCACAAGTTGTAAGTGGAGGTCCACAAAAAATTTTCTGGTTTTCATGATAAAGAAGAAAAATTTTGGCTGTGATTTACCCAGCAGCGTAGGCAGGTAGTAACATTCACTAGGTAGGTACGCAAAAATATTCGAGATTCAGTTCAAACACACAGAAAATTGAATAGAACAATAGATACTAGTACAAGTGTACACCCCATGTCGAGGCTAGTAAAAGTGCTGCCCGTGCGCCGTCTCATTAAAATTATGACTTATCTTTTATTGTTGATTTACATTGCAGAGTTCATTGTTGAATTTTGTCAACTGTTGATTGTTTGCAATAATAAATATTTATAATTTTGTATAATCACGAGTATTATTTTAATAAATAGAACACAAGAAAATGTGCTACTTTATTTTTCTTAACACCCTCAATTTAGGGTGGTATTTTTTTAGTAGTTTTGGGAATGCAGTAGAAATGCAGCAGCAGGGGGTCTACCGAAAATAGTAGAACTTTGAAAGTGGTCCATGAGAAAGTTTGGGAACCCATGCTTTACAATCTTCTCAAAAGAGTGCGTATGATCTTCTCTACTAACACGTCAATTATTACATCACATGCTTAGAGAAGGTTCCAACTTCGCTAAAAGTTCTAAAGTCATAACATGATTTCTTCTTTTTTTTAAATCCAAAAATATCACCTTTTATCTCTAAATGACAACTCGCGTGCAGACAATAACCTCTCACGAAGGGTATAAGACGTCTAAAAATCTTTATCCGATCTATTTCTTCTTCTACTTCCCACGTTGTCTGAGTCAAATAGTAGGCTTATAAAAATTTATAAGATTTATTTATTGAGATATCTTAGTATTTGGCAGAAATAGATTTGATAATAATAGAAATGTTATCATTTATAATAGCATCTTTCATTTAAAAAATAATTTATATGATGATCTTTGAAAAGTGAAATATATTATAATAATTTTTACCACAACTTAAAACATTTATACCCTCCCATTTACACCGATGCAGATAACTTGACATCTGTTTAGATAATTTAAATATGTATGTTTTAAATATTATATTTTTTTAAAAATTCCTCTTATATATATACTTGACAAATTATTTTTATGATTTCTTTTTGAGAATTATATTTTAGAAATTAATAATCAGAGTAAGAATTTTCCCATAAATACGGACAAAATAAAATATTAAAATATAATTAATTTCTTAAGTGATTTAATCAATTTAATCCTAACAATATTAACAATATACTAAACTAAAACGCTGAATTTCACTACAAAAACAAAATTAATATGTGTTTTTTTCTAATGTAAAAAATAGCTTAGATTTTTTACTTGATAAATTGTAACACCATTTTCTTTGCATGTCAATGATTTAAATGTGTTATGTATGGGTTTTTGAACTAAATTTTTTTCTTTAAAAAAATCTTAGTTCCTTAATGATAATGAAGCAAGCTATCATAATCGATAACCCCATCTTGGTTTTTACAATTTTTAATTTAAAGAACACAAAAAAGAGGTAATTAATAGTGAAGCAGGGGATTATTCATTAACCATTTGGGTATAAACCTTGGTCACTACACACTTATGAATGCTTATTTCAATTGAATTAAGCACTCTGAAATTCTCATTCATCATTATTTTTCCAAAAAAAAGTAAAATGTTTAAGAGTTGAAAAAAATATTTTAAATAAATTTTAATTTTTTTTTAATGTATAGTAGTTTTAATATACTTTATAATATGTTTTAAACTGAAATATTATGTGAAAGTATGAAAAATTTATTCGCTCCTTAATTCCTTTGCCTCTCCTAGGTTAGTGAAGGATTCCTGACAAGTGTCATTAAAATGTGGACGAGGACTAAGGAAACATTTTAACTGAGGGATAATGTAAATTCCTTAATTTATATTATATCTTCTCAGTTATTAGATCCTCACAATTTACATTATATCCTCAGTTATTAGGTCCTCAATTTATACTATGTCCAGTTATTTTAGGTCCTCAATTTATGCTATATCCTCAGTTATTAGATCCTTACAATTTATATTATATCCTCAGTTATTAGATCCTCAATTTATACTATATCCAGTTATTTTAGGTCCTCAATTTATGCTATATCCTCAGTTATTAGATCCTTACATTTTATATTATATCCTCAGTTATTAGATCCTCACAATTTACATTATATCCTCAGTTATTAGATCCTCAATTTATACTATATCCAGTTATTTTAGGTCCTCAATTTATGCTATATCCTCAGTTATTAGATCTTTACAATTTATATTATATCCTCATTTATTAGATCCTCACATTTTATATTATATCCTCAGTTATAAGATCCTCAAGTTATACTATATCCTCAGTTATTAGAGCCTCACAATTTTTATTATATACTCTCAGTTATTAGATCTTCACAATTTATATTATATCCTCTCTCAGTTATTAGATCTTTACAATTTATATTATATCCTCAGTTATTAGATCCTCACAATTTATATTATATCCTCAGTTATTAGATCCTCACAATTTATATTATATCCTCAGTTATTAAGCCCTCAATTTATACTATGTCCAGTTATTTTAGGTCCTCAATTTATGCTATATCCTCAGTTATTAGATCCTTACAATTTATATTATATCCTCAGTTATTAGATCCTCACATTTTATATTATATCCTCAGTTATTAGATCCTCAAGTTATACTATATCCTCATTTATTAGATCCTCAATTTATACTATATCTTCAGTTATTAGATCTCCAATTTATACTATATCCTCAGTTATTAGAGTCTCACAATTTATATTATATCCTCTCAGTTATTAGATCATAATTTATATTATATGCTCAGTTTTTAGATCCTCATAATTTATACTATATCCTCAGTTATTAGATCCTCACAATTTATATTATATCTTCTCAGTTATTAGATCCTCACAATTTATACTATATCCTCCGATATTAGATCCTCAACTTATACTATATCCTCAGTTATTAGATCCTCAAGTTTTACTATATCTTCAGTTATTGGATCCTCAGTTTATACTATATCCTCAGTTATTAGATCCCCAATTTATACTATATCCTCAGTTATTAGATCCTGTGACACTTCACTCTCTCTCTCTCTCTTTCTATCTCTCTCTCACTCTATCTCTCTTCTTTTCCGAAAGTGAGGAAAAGGAAAAATAGTTAGTTAGGCACATTATTTCGTACTCTTTGTATGTGTTTTAATCATTCTTTTAATTTAGTATTCATGTTTGTTACTGTGTGTTATTTAACTTTGAATAATTAAATTATTGTTATACTAAAGGCTAATTTGATTAAACCCACAACCATCGGACACAATCATCAATTTATACAATATTCTCAGTTTTTAAATCCTGAATTTATATTGATAAAAACGATGTAAAAGGATGAAGACATGGATAATTTCGTTTCAAAAATGAAATTATTTACTTATTTTAAAATATCGGGCGTTTTCAAAAGATTTCCTTTTTCGTAATGATCTTTTCTTTTAAATGAGAATAACGAAATGTTATTTCTTGCATGAATAATTAAAATTAACTAAACACAGGTGTTTAATATTTTAAAGATATTATAATCAATCAAAATATTTATTATATATACTAATTTTTATTAATAATTGGAAAAAAGGATATAGAAGAATATTTGGAACAGAATGACACATGTACCTTTAAATTAATCAAAATAGAAAACCACATGAAAGCGTAATGATGCATTGCCTTACTGAAGATTTTTTTAAATAATCATTGGTTCAGAAAAAATGAACACTCCCTTTATTTTTATCCGGAATAAAACAAAATTTGCTCTCATTTTCTCCTCTTGAAAATGTATCATACCACAAACAATACAAGACTAAAAAATCAGCGAATATTCTTGAAATTTCATGAAAACATATGCTTATGAATAAGAAATCAGCAACTTTTTTTTATTTAACATTTTAGTTAGAAATCCATTTTTTTATCATTTTTAAAGCTAAATTAATTGCCCATTTCACCAATGTCATTATTGATCATGATTTACACAAAGAGTGAAGTGTGTTTAGGAACTTTAATAGCTCCGGTTAATTATTCATTCATTCATTGTTTATTATTTTTCTCATGAAATAATCTATCAGTTCCATTTCTTTTGTGTGGACCAAATTTCGTAGTCAAATTTTCATCTATTTCTGCAAATTTAATTTAAAGATATATTCGATACGATAGAATCTGTTGGCAAAAATTGGAGAGGGTTTTAAAAAATACTGCTTTCGAATGATTTCCATCAAAATTTTTGCTGAAACTAATGATATTAAATTATTAATGTATTAATGAGTATTTTGGAAAACACAATTTATGGGCAGATTTACCTTTGGTTATTTTATTAATCATTAATATTTTTGAAGCTTTTCTGTTTAATCTTCCTATTTTGTAATATTAATCAAGTGAAATCAAAACTATCCGATATATCTAATTGAATTAAAGATTTGTTAAGCAGAAATATTATTTTCACACTAGAAGATGCTAGAATTGCCGGCCAACTTGTCTAGTAGTCAGCGTGCCTGACTACGGATAAGGAGGTCCTGGGTTTGAATTCCGGTTCAGGCATGGATGTACTTTCTCTCTCTCTCTATCCTGTCTTTGTCCTTTCCTTGTGTGTGCGAATGAGGTACGAATGGTGCCTACTCTATAAACGGGTCCCTATGGCATGTGTGATGGTGCGATGATGGCCCACCCCCTGTGGTGCACCACCTGGGACAACGTCTTGGCGGTTAAGAGGTCGCTGTGTCTGGCCGGTTCCTTGGTATCAGGGAACAATAGATTAATAGACTCTGTTGCAGTTGTAACTGTTTACAATCTGCCATTGGAAAAAAAAGATATTGGAATTAATTGTTGAACAATAAGTTAGGATATTTTTTTTAGTCACTTATTCACATACTTATGAATTTAGTTAGCGTAATATAAAGTTTGAAATGAGAGACTTGTGGAAACACAGCTCAAAGTCAAGAAGAATTTAGCTTCCACATACAAAAAAAGTTGGTAGAACAGAAAATTTGTGAACATTTTATTTCATATTTGTTTTTCATTATTTTTCTCCTTAATTTTAAAATTTTAGTTTATTGCTTCACACCACTTTATTTATTTACATTTATTGATATCGCTTTTATGCTAACATCCTTAATTTCAAAATTTGTATTTTGTAATCATTTCCAGATCATATGTCAGTCCTTTATATATATTATTGAATTAAACGGGGATAAAAAAATAAACATTTTCAATTCAGAAAATTTATAACTGATACATCACTAAATTTCAAAAAGGATATTGATGAAAGTTTGAATTGGAAGCATGATTGTATAAAATATACTCACAATTTACATGTCATATAATTAAATTATTAAATATGATTCCAGGTTTAAGTAGGTTATTTATTTCTATACATTTACGAATGCCATTGCATACCAAAGCCACCAAACATCGACTATTTCCTTACAGTTTTATGTCACTTATGTGATCAAGTCAATACTTGAACTGGCATCTTTTTCAACGTTCCACGCAATAACATAAATGGATAGAAGATCCTAAAATTTATATATTTTTATACGCCCTTTTTTATAGAGGGCATATGCAAAATGCCCTCATCACAATGATCTTTGGGGGTGTCGGATCATAAACTATTGCTTTCCAAACATGAGAACTATCACTGAGCACAAAGCAGCCTGATGAAAATGTTGGACTGTTCCCCGTATAAAGAAGAAAATTTCAAAATTTTGTTCAAGAAAAGCTACAAAGCAGAAAATCTAAATCGATTATCAAAGTCGTTAAAAACGAGAATAGTAATGTAATTATTTTGTGAAAAAAACTATTGTGGGGGGGGGGGAGGTAGAAAGTGCAAAATTACGAGGCAATATCTCGACCAAATTGCGAGTAAGTAATAAAGAGTGGTTCACAAAAACTGACTCCAGTACAAAAACATTGCTTAACTACTAATCACTTTAAAAATTTTCAGAAAATTTCAAAATTCTTTCACACTAGAGTCAAAAAAATATATATATCCTTAGCTAAGTAAGAATAAAGATGGTTCAAATTTATTACGAATGACGAAAAACTCTTTTAAATCCATTATCATCTTTTTAACAAAGTTAGCTAAAACTGCTGTGATGGACGTGAGACATGCTTTTGGAAAATGAGTTTATAGAGATAAGAAAATCAGTAAATATACTTGAATAATTTGGTAAATGAAGAATATTCTGCAATATTACATTTTTCTCAGAAGATGAATTATCTTTTTTCTGGGAGGAAAATAAGCAAATATATATTCCTCATACGATATACAGCAATATATTACGTTATAAAAAGAAACACAATTATATTCTATCAGAGTTAACTTTAGTTTAGTTTAAAGCATTTTATTTTTATTAGTTAATATATTTTCTGTTATTTACTTTATAAAGGAAATTACTGGTAAGAAAATATTTCAAACAAAGTTGTTTTATTACATACCTTAAACTGTTAACAGCACATATATTTAATTTGACAGAGGGAACTATTTAAAAATTGATAACTTAAAATTGACTTTTCATTATATTATCCAATATATACAATTTTGTTTGATTTCCTTTAAATAAATCTTTTCTTTCTTTAACAAGAATTTTAATACATTTTCAATCTTGGATCTATTTTTAATACTTATTTTCAAATACATATAGCTAGGCTTTAATAAGTATTAAACAGATTCATCCTTATTCGCATTATTTTCTAACTTCATCGAAAAATATAATATTTTAAAATCAAATTATTCTTCGCTCCTCATTGAAGCTATTAATTATAATATTTTTGTTGAATCAAAGATTAAAATTTAGTACTTTATTTATCACTTATGATTTCCATGAAAATATAATTTCTTGCAAGTTTATAAATTAAAGAATCGTTAGTTGCTTTTTAGATTATTTTTCTTAATATTCATTCCAAAAAATACTTTGAATGAGTCACTCTAGTTAAAACGTATTTTATGGTTCAAAATATATTTTATTTAGACTATGCCAAAATTTGAAGATTGTGTTTTGTGGCTACTGTGTCTAGAAGTTGTCCTCCTTCCGTTGGAATAACGTATCCTCGTCAGAGACGACATGGCTTGCGTCGCTTCGTATCTCGAACTGCTGAAGCTAGACGGTTTCTTGCCCTTCTTCCTAAGATGGAAAGCCCCGTAGATGAGAGGATTGAGAACTGCAGTGGAGCTGCCGAAGAAGAAAATGGCGTCATGAAGATTTTCTTCCAGCTGTTCATCTGGATTGAGGAAAATGGAAATGATCATGCTGACGTAATAAGGTGTCCAGCAGATGATGAACACGGAAACGATTACAACTGTTATCCACAGTGATTTAACTTTGGCTTTTCGAAGAAGTTTACGCCTCGCCTCTTCAAAAGGATTGGGAGATCCACCGAAAACTCGTTTCTTTCCTAAAACATGAAATAAGAGTACCTTATTCAAGATAAATGAATGTTTACGTTTCAAGATTTTGAATATGTAGAAAATAATTCCCACAATTTTACCTTAATAAATATTATCAATTTAACTTTTCGGAATTGATCGCAAGAGAAAATTTAAACTTCAACGAGTTGAAGACGTTGATTACTAAAGTTTTCAATAATTCTGAGATAAATAAACTTGATATAAATTTTTTTCAATGAAGTTATTTGAATTTTACATAATTTTAAAATCTGAAACTCTTATTTATGATCCAGAAATAAATCGCCAATGATAAATTTCACTGTGTATGTAGCATGTTGAATGTAATAGTACAAAAATAAAAACAAATAAGGATTTTTCCGTGCCATATTTATTATATACGGTCCATGCATGAGAAATAAATAATATATAGCATACATCCTATTTGTGTAAAATTCATTTTGTGTGTATAAATTTGACTAAACATTTGAACTTATCAAATTTTTAAAAAAAAATTTACAGTTAGGTAACGATTACTTATTATTTTATATTTTATTGATTGTATTTTAATTTAAAACTTATTAATTAATATCCGTTATTGCTTAGTTTTCATTAAAAAAACAAATTATTTTTATTAAAATTAAAGTAAATTAAAGAAAGGAAAATTATTTGAAAGAATATTTATATTTTTGAATTACCGTTTAAGCTCATTAGTTAGCACATTAAAATCGAGGTTAGCATACAAAGTAAAAATCATTTTAAAACTGTCACTGAAATTTTCTTCACAAATGCTTAATACGTTTATTATAACAGTGCAAGTATTACGTGTAAAGTTATAAAATTAAAAAAAGTATAATGTAAATATATATTGATGTCAAATATGAAAATATCTGTATGAGTGGATTTTAATTACAGTGAATCACTATTTAAACATTATTAACGATATTATCGAAAGCATACAAATGTACAGAAGAAATATAGAATAGAATTTATAAAAGAAATACTAATCGAAATTTTAAGAAGAATATTTTAATAATTACAAGTTAAATGCATTAAATAATCGTATATTTATGTTTTTAAGATATTGTTGAAACATTTATATTTTTAAATAAATTTGAGATAACTAGTGAAAAAATATATTCTTAGCATTATAAACAGATTAAATATTAATGACAACAAAGATGCAAAGATCAGAATACCTTTGGAATCATTATTGGGGGTTGTAGTTCTCATGTTCTACCCTGAAGAAAAATTTAGAAAGAATGCGATAAATTCGAATATTATAAAGGTTTGACGTTGGAAAATTTATCGAAGTGACGCAAAATATTTCAGAAAACAACATGTAACTGATATTTTATATCGTATAAGTAAGTTATTTTCTCATTAAATGATTGAGCATATATTGTATACTAAAAAGTAATATAACGAATGAAGGAGAAATACATAAAAAAACAATTTGCAGAGTGATGTTTTGGAATTTTTTCGTTGAATAAAACTTAATTAATTATATTATATCTATATAAAATTACTTTCATTAATGTATTATATAAAACAACTACTCTATATAAGGTTATCATATGGGACCTGTACATATTTCCTCAAATTGAAAACATACAAACGATAGGAAAACATTGATTCACTGAATTTTGTTTTTGTATGAACTAATAATTATTACTATGATTTTTTAAACACATTTTAATTAATATTATAAGTTTTAAATAACTTTGTAGAATAATAAAATAAAAAATTGCAAACAAAAATTTTGCTTTTTTTTTTATTGCTATAAAAAAAAGAAAAAAGAATTTGATCTGTGATAGAGAATCGCTCTATAGATTAAGAATCGAAATTAGGAAGCTTTCGATTGAAACAGGGCCGAAACTAAAGAAAGGAGCAATAATAAGACGTGTTTGTATGTGAATTACACACATGGGTCTAGTTTGCTTAATGGATAACTGGCGGGGCATTACTCCTAAGGGAAAACGTATATTTCACTTTTGGGAAAATATGCGATTTGGAAAAATATAGTTTTTAACATTTTTTTAACAAAGCTTACGATTTACTTCTTTAGTCAAAATGCTGGTTTTCATAACAAAGTGGATCTCACACACTAATAAGCTGAAGTCGAATGGGAATTAAATATGAAAATATTGAAAAGTTTTTATGTAAGTTACGAAGCAATTAAACACTGAAGTCATCCCCGTTTTTATTTATTTTCGATTGGTGGCATATTGGAAAAATCAAGAACAAGTTTGCTGCTGAAGCCAACATTTTGCTTTCTCAAATAATAATAATAATAATAAAATAAAATAAATAAGTAAATAATATGTATATATATATATATTAATAAAATTTAAAAATGGTAAACATTGTAATTCTTTTATAAAAGTTACTGTGGGTATATATAAGGGAAGGAGGAATATGGTACTATAAATAGTTTCCCCTACTCCGAAGGTTACATACAGATGGCAATGAAAAAAGAGGAAAAAAAGGGTTATATGGAGTGTTTTTAAAGCGAATAGTGTTCCAGAATGCTTGCAACGTTACAGTGATTTCAAATCAGCTTTAAAATAATTACAAACTTTACAATCAAATTTTTGAAAGAAAAAAATCTCTGTATTTTACGTTAGCCAGTGAGCAACAACATGATGTAAATTTTATTTCATTCCGGGCAGATATTTTTAATTCAATAACAGACAAAAAAGGAGAAAACACGGAATAAAATTTTTATTTACATAGATAAATGGAAACAAATCTGAATGCTTGCAATCAAGGATAAACGAAATGATAAAAACAAACTAATTGCAACAAATGAGGTTGTAAGCATAGTACATTCGTTCAAAACTTATAACTTTCCTTGTTGGATATTTCAAATTTAAAAATGGTTTTGGAAGTATTTTTTCAAAATTAATCTACTTAATTAATTAGAGTGAAGATAGAATGTATGATTCCATTCACATTAATCCTGAGTGGAAAACGTGATTTTTGTTAGTATTTGGCTTACAAAAAAACATTAAACTATTAGTTTTAAAAAATTATAGTACAAAATATGACACACATAAGATAAGAATATAAATTGCCACAATATTTTAACCGATAGGTTAAATTAAATATTCAATGAATTCAAATTTTAGATAGTGTAAAAATACAAGATTTATAGGAGATTTAAAAATACTTTCTGATAGATTAATCATTAGAAATACTTTATATTTTAAAGGAACGTCACCATGTATAATTATACTATTTAAAAAATAGCGTTATATGCTTATAAATATAAATACACTATAAAAAGTGTTCCTCTTGCACGTGAGAAGTAAACTTGCATTTTACACCTGTTATATTTAAAAGCGCAACAAATAAATGTGCAATTCCTTACTGATAAGTAAAGGAAGTGGGAATGAAAAAACTGTGCTATGTTTCTTAAACAAATCGAAAATACAAATCGAAAAAAAGTATCCAACAATAATATAAAAAAAACTGCAAAAACAATGTCCCACACAATTTTTTTTTTCCCTCTCAAAATGTTACTGATAATTTCAACTTTTCTGTGACTAACAAAAAATTAATATTGGCAAATCATATATTTAAAAAAAAAGCAGAAATTTAATCTACTCACAATTAATGTCGAAAACACCATATTTCTTTTTAACTCCAAAAGCAGAAAATTTTACGATAAAAATAATAAAAGAAAATCAGAAAATTTCGTAATATAATAAATAAGCTAATCCCTCTAAATTTAAACTTGTATATATTTCTTTGGTTTTTAAGAAAAATTTAAGGATGGCTTTTCTAATAATTTGCTTATTTTATTTCACATTAGCAATTGCCAAAAGTTAATTATTTTAAGTGCCAAATGTAATAATCACAAGCACAAAGGCTTTACATCTTTTGTTATTTTCTTAATTTTCTATAGTACAATTTCAGCATACATTTCACTGATAATGTTTTTTGTGATTAATGACAAAAATGGTTATTAAAATAGTCACCAATTACGTTACGGCCAATTCATTGAGCTGAACTACCTGAAGACTGATCAAGCCCGCCTTTCTAAATATGTCTTGGTTCAGATATGGATTATATATAGATATAATTCATTTTGATAAACGCCGAGCTGGCAGCCAAATAGTTAGCGCTCTTGCCTTCGGTTCAACAGTTCGTGGGCTGGAATCCTACCTTGGGCATGGATGCTTGTAGTGGTTCGGAATCCACTTTAAACCGTAGGCCCCGGTATAATTAGCCCTCGTGTGCATAAAATGACCGTTAAGCGACAAACAAACATTTTGATAAACGGTAACCGTTGCAATAAATGGAACACGTGATTAATTCCCTTTATAGCAACATCAGTCAAACACAAATGTAGGAAATATCATTGCTGTAATGATCATCAATGGATAAGTATAGTTTAGCTTTTTATATTTATGAGAAGATTACTTTCCGAAAACTACAAATTAGCTTTATTTTTACAAAAACAAATCAGCTTCATAATCAGACCTTAAATTTTTGATTGAGAAAAACTATCATTAACCTTAAAACAGTCTTTAAATGATCGGATTTCATTATAGCATCTTAGAATAAAATTTATTAACAAGTAGCAATGAGGTAAATATAAAATGTATCAGAGTACACATGTTTAAAAAACACGTGAAATAGAATAAAAATAACTTCCAAAAAAGTCCAGTTTTAAAAAAAATGACTTATGAGAAATAACTTGTATATGTGTCAAGAATGGCTCATTTTAAAAATTAAAATGAACCGTATATAATATGAGGGTCACACTGAAATTCTTGAGATTCAACTAGCTTTTTAAAGTTACACTTACAAAATTTTAGGTGTGTTCAAGTAGTCTCCTCCAGCATCAATGCACTTTTGTAGACGAATTTTCCACAGATTAAATGTCTCAAGCCATTCATTTCTTGGAATAGATGAAAAAAATGCATTTATAGCCACATCAATCTCTTCTTCTGAATGAAAACGACGTCCACGTAAGTTCTTTTTTAGATTAAAGAATAACCAAAAGTCGCACAATGCTAGATCAGATGAATATGGCGGATGATGTCCGATCACTTTAATTTGTTTTTTGCTTAAGAAACTCAACTGTTAATCCCGCTGTATGTGAAGATGCATTGTCGTTGTGAAGCATTAGCCCCCTAACATTCAATTTTTGTAGAATTTCTGGAAGACATTTAGTGGTATACCAGTTTGCTGTTACTGTCTTTTGTCTTTCCAACTTGATGGCTTTGACCCATCCCGTACTTCTGAAGAAAACGGCATGCATCACTTTTTTCAGTGCGCGTTGTTTTTCCACCATTGTCGGCATGGGATCATCTTCAAAGACCCATACTTTGCTTTCTTGACGTGTAGGAACGTCAAAAAACGGTCAGTACGTTTCATCACTTGTTACAATTTTAGAAATGATGCGGTGGCCACCATCATTTAGCAATTTAAAAGTTTCTTTACTGATTCCTCTTTTTGGTGTTCAGTTAGATTTTGGGGAACCCAATGGCAAACTACTTTTTACATATGTAATTCTTCATGAATGATTTTGAGTATGACTGCGGATCCAATGTTAAGTTCCTTCTATATCATTTGATAAGTATAGCGATTATCATCCATTAACATTTTTAGTATGGCAGACACATTATCCGGGATTACTGCCGACGGCGGCCTTCCTGTGTGTTCTTCATCCCGGAGAAAATTGCGACCTCTTCTAAATTCTCTAAACCGTCTGAATACAGTCGCACGAGTTGGAGATTCATCACTAAATGCTAATTGTAACCGTTGAACGCATTCTTCTTTATTTAATCCTGCTTTAAAATCCTAGAAAATCATAGCGCGAAAATGTTCTTGCGTCAACTCCATTTTCTCTTCTGTTGAAAATTTATTCTACGCTAAACAAGTTGAAGTAAGTCAGTAAAAAATCGTCTTCTGTGTTAAAATACTTTTTATTTTAAAATTAAAGCGTTATTTTTATTTTGTAAATTCTCGTCTGCGCGTATCTCAAAAATTTCAGAGTAACCCTCGTATATATATGTACATATTATTTTAATGATAACAAGCGCGATTAATTTTTTTCAGCTATTCATATACCTAGGAGAGAAACTTTATTCAATAATAACGCGCCTATTTTCAGAACTTTATTCTCAAATTAATTCCAGCATAGAAGAGTCTTTAATTTATTTTTTATTTTTTAACGAAATGAAAGTTTATGCTATTATTTATTCTTGTTTAAAGAATATTTATTATCATTTTTTTTCTTAATGTGATATTCATACACATATTTTAAAATACATGAAAAGATATTTTAGAATTAAATATATATTATTTTTTAATTAAAAACTTCTCAGTTTTTAATTAAATTTCCTGATATTTATGTTTTTTGTAGAATTCTTTTTATCCTTGTTAATATTCAAACACTTTAATATCGTATGACTTTAAATCTTTTCCAGTATTTGGGAAGTAAAGTATTCAATTTTGCCCTTTTTTTATTAAATATTAACCAGTTTATGAAAAATTTTAATATGTAATAATTACATTGAATAAATAATATAAACACTATATATACCATCGAAGAAATAATCTAAGACATAAATAATACACAGAAAAAATAATGTTATCACTTACGTAATCATTAGTAGAAATTGCATGTGTAACTTACCGGACTCTGAAAGAAAAAAATTTTTTTTCAATGAAAATTAACAAAAGTGTGTTTAAAATAATTTTATAAATATACAAATAGCTCGTAAAAACAATGCAGAAATTAAAAATTAATATAGAATACTCGTTGTAACATTTGTTGGGCTCCAGTTATATTAATTTTAATTATTGAATAGAAGGGATAATTGCTTAAAAAATATTTCCCAATACTCTACTGGCTACATATCAAAACTACTTCAGGCAATTTGTCAAACTTAAAACTTAATATTTGAACTGCTTCGTTCGCTATATACTATAAGAATTATATATGTTACAATGTTCATTTCTCACACACACAGATATGTTAGTCACAAATATGGTAAAACAGAGCAAATATAGATTTCATTTATTAAGTTGGAGAATCTGAGTTTCAACTACGATTATAATCATTGCCCAGAATAAATTTTTAGTTATTTTTTAAACAACTCTATTTTAATATACAGTATATTAAATATATTCCACATGAAACCATTACTATAAACATAAACAGAAGTAAAAGTCTGTTGATATGTAAAGTTACCAAACATTCTTGTCTACCGAGATGAGTCCATATCGCTCTGTATTTGCTTTCAATCACAAAATTGACTTGCAGTAAAATCTCGGATATCTTTAAATGTCCCCGGATTCACCAAAAGTTTCACAAATAATTTAATAACGAAATTGAGACAAACTCTGTGACCCACTTCACTACTTCTTAGGAAATCATAGCTTTGCTTAAATTTAACGAAAGAGAAAATGATAGTTTCTTAAAAATGATAATCATTTAAAAAGGAAATATAATAAATTAAGAACACATTCAAAATCATATTGGATTCCCTTGAAACTTCTGTGGTATTAAAATGTTACACCATTACAATATAAACATTAAATTTACCTGGAATGTTTTACATACTGTAATATGCAATTGATTAGCTTACTACAATATGTGCATAGAACAGGTATTGGAAATATAAAAGCTGTATGTAAAAAGTATACTTTTTACACAGTATGTAAAAAGGGGGAATCACACAGTATGTTCCTCTTCGGAAATTTCATTTGAATGTTGACGGTGTGAAAATCATATTTTCGCTCGGTTAAGAAGTCAAACTACCAGTTCATGTCAGAATTGAAGTATAGCAAGATAATTCCTCGGCAGAACTGATATTCATTAACAATACTCTGCTTTTGACCTTATATTCATAAATTCAAATATTGCTGTAGTTATACTTTCAAAGTCATCAGACCACTATAGAAAAGGTTAATCGAAGATAGACAAACTGATATCTTTCACAAGACCCCCCTTCCTTCTTCAGGAAAACCTGTATAGCAGTTTTGAATCGTCATTGCAACAGAAAGAATTACTAATAAAAGCAGGAGCTAACAAAGTACCGAGCCCGATGGTGATACTAGACATGACATTAGCACCATATAACGCATCATATTATTCTGAGTACATTAGTACTGTATTGTTCTGGGCACATTATGATTTTCATATTATGTGTGCAGATACTAAACATTTTCCCAACTTAAAATTAGTATCATCCCTATCACTTTCTGTTCACCATTTCAGTTATGACGTATTAAGGGCTTATGTGCCACGTCTTCAAACTCAGAGGATTACCTTAGCTTTTAACTAGATAATGCAAGACACGGAGTGATTCCCGTTCTGCTGAAAATTTCTTTATAAATAAGGCTTCCAATTATTGTTGAGCTCAACAAACGAATTCATTCATGAGCTTTCCTAAAGATAAATGTGTCATCCCTCGCCAATCACAAAGATTGGTGAAATCTGCTAAAATACATTCTTCTCCAAAATTCGGTTTGGCTAGATATTTATAGACCACGTAAAATCACTTTTACTGTCTGAAATAAGACAGCTTGGTTAATTGTTTTTTAACTTTTACAGTTTTTCTGTCTCTTCATCGTATTTCTCACATTTTATCTAAGGTGAATCACATTATTAATTTATAAATTTTATGTAAGATGAATCTCTCACATTATATAATATTTAAATGAGTTTACATAAATTAATTTCTTAATTGTTGTGTGCATTCGTGTTACTGAAGGTAGTGCAGTTGAAATATCTTACAGGGATATTACAAATTATAATTTCCTGAAGTACCTATGAAGTATTTTATTATTTTCTGTCCAAAATCTCGTATCGTATTATATCAATATGGTAAAAGTCTATAATTCTATATATTACGCTTGCATGCAATTTTAAATTAATTAGATATAAAATTCAAGTTGTCACAAATAAATTTGTATAAGTAAAAACACAATAAATTGAAAAGATTTTGATGAAGTTACCTGAATTCAGTTCAAAATACTGAGATTTTATGTTAATGGAAATAAATAGTAAGCTTTTTTTTAAAAAAGTAGGATGATTAAAGTTTACCATATGAAACTCTATTTATAATATTGGTGTTATCAATGTCATAAAGAATGGCTTAAAATATTTGCTGAAGTGCTTTGAGAATATCTAGAGTTACCTTTCGCAACTTTAACCTAGATTATATTGAACTTAATGGAAAATTTATACTCAACATCACTGATTCATTCCTTCCAATAGTTGTTGTTGTTGTTGTCGTGTGCCAGCTAGGTTGGCATAATGGGGTGGGCTGCTCCCCTTTCCCAACTGAACCATATTTTGCTGTGAAGTCCCGACTTTCTCAGTGCACACATGCCGTAGGTACCCGTTGATAGGGTATGCAACCATTCACAACCCATTCATACAAGGAAAGGACAAAGACATGATACATAGAGAAAGATTGTACATCCATGCCCAAACCGTGATTCGAACTCATGACCTCCCTATCCGCAGTCAGGCACGCTAACTACTAGACAAGTTAGGAGGCATTCCAATAGTTAATAGCTGCTTATGCAGAGCAACCATTTGTATAAGTAGACTTAATTATCAATCCTTCAATCAGCTTGTGATGTGCAACAAAGCGTTAATTATACATAAATTTTTAACAGTACATGGAATGGTATTTGATGTATTAATTTGTGAACTAATAAATTTTAATTTGCTTTATAAACTATTATTAATATTTTATATTCGAAACACGTGAGTATGATACACAACACAAATATTTCATGTTATTTTCCAGATAAATTATCAAAATTAAGCGATTGTCAGTTGATACTCGCCTGCTCAATATGCATCATTTTTTTTAACAAAGGTTCTGAATGGGGTAACCAAGTACCAGGAAAATCAGAGAACTCCTGTGTACAGATTAGAAGGATTTTTCATATTTACAGTAAAAATTACAAGATAAGGTTCTATTTGCAACAGTTATTCCTGCGGCAATGATAACTAAATTATTCTTGAAGAAAGTAATCAAAATTGGGTCTTTATTTTAGTGAAAAATGTGACAGTGTACTGAATTATTCAAATGATATTTAATTCAATTATTTTTTACAGCAGTTGACATGATTGAGTGAATGTTCATTCATTTAGAATGAAGTTATTTGACTCACTTGCAATGGTGGCGAATGTCGTGGCGTAGGTGGCGATGAGTATGCACAGAGGAATCAGAAACATGCAGAAGAGGCTGATGGAGGTGTAGAGTTGTTCTTGCCATACTGCTGTATAGAAGCCGTACGTGACGCACTGGTAGAACTCCTCTTCAAATGGCCCTTTCACTACCCTGAAAATCATTGCCTGGAAAACAAGCATTAAAATTACTTCAGTTTCATCATTAAAATGTAGAAAACAAATTGACGTATTTACCTTACATGAAAAGCCACCAAAGGGCACTGAAAGCCATCGCGATGAAAAGAACTCCAATTTCAATATTTAAAAATTTCGCAACTAGATTAAATTTTCAAATGTTCTAAAGCTCATTCGATTTGTTTTCACCCCATTTACATGCATAATTTATTTTCGCGATGAGAAACATTGTTTTGAGAATAATGTGTACAATTGTACAATTTATAATCTGTACACTTGTATGGGTTAAATTGTAAAATTTTCTTTTCAAAGGCCATGATAGCCTAGTGGTAGGGCATCAGCCTTCCGTCTGGAAGAGCTGGGTTCAATTTCCAAAGCCACCAAGAGCTCACCGAGTACATGCGATTTATGTGCCCTTAAATCTGTGGAATCGAAAGTCCTGTGGTCAGTTGTAGAGCAGTTACAATGAGTGTAATGATCTGGAGAAAACATCCTACCTCTCCAGATCAAAGTCAAAATTAAGTTAATGGATGGTGTCATCTATCGGAGGAATCTTAAGCAAAGACGAGCTTTCACATTCGTGGTGCTCTGGTTAAACGAAAGACGCACCCTTCTGACTTAATAGCCGTAGAAGAGCGAATTTGGTCTGTTCAAGTGTCATAAATAATTACAACAAATTTATTTTCATGTTTAATACATCGTTCTCACTTCAGTTTAAATCTCAATGAACTTTTTTGCCATACTTATTTGTGATTTAAGTAAATTGGAATTTATTCATCTAAAATCATATTTGACGAACTGATTTAAATATGTTTGAATTGATTTAGCGCTATTTTATTTTCTGGTATTGTCAGTGTTTGTTGAAATATCAGAAGCATATCTAAATAAATATAAAAGAATCAAAATCAGAAAAAACAATGAAGCAGAATTATTCATAAAAGCAATTAATCCTTATAAATTTATTTTAGGTTTGAGAAGAAATAGATTTGTCAACGTCAATCTTAGTTTTCGTGTTCATTTGAAGCATGACAAAGCTAATTAACATCATATAATGCTTAAAAAAATATGCTCAACTGCAAAAAGTTAAAAAAATTTCATATAATTTCATGAACAGTGAATAGTTAGAAAAAAAATTTAGAACAAAAACAATATTTTTTAAATGAGTTTACAGTACAGGCAGTGTGGTGTGAAAACTCTTTTCAGTGTGATGTTTAAGTTAAATCAGATATAATTTTAAATATATTTAAAAAGCGTTATGCGAACGGGGTATAATGGAGATTCAGTCAAAAGATATTTTTTATTTGTTTGTGATTTTTCTTCGTTAGGTCCACTATTTGAAAAAAGAATTAATGTACACTCTTCTTTTTATTAATTTCTTTTTCATATTAATTTAATGCTTGTCTTTTCAATTGAGGAACTAAAATATGTTTGCGTAATACGGACAGTTTTATGTGTTAATGGTCGAAATTTATGTTTTTACTTTTAAACCGGAGTTTCAGTCAGAAAGAAGCATTTTATTAGGTCTTAAGACTTTTATTTGCTCATATATGTATCCAACTCCTGAAAAACTTGAGGTTCTTAAAATCTCGGTACATTTTTTCCGTGTGAAATCTAAAGTTAATTAACATGCGGTAAGTCAGGTGTCAACTATAAATTCATTAAAACATACGTACTTATATAATAAATTGCAGCGAAGCAATAGTTAGAAATTAATTAATTGTTCTTAAAAATTAAGGCTTTATTCTTAAAAATTCTTTGTAATGCAAACAGTATTAAAAATGTAAGCAATAACAGAATATATTTTGTTTGTAATATTCCGTATTTATTCTGTACTGCACAATAATTTTTTGTTCTTGAACATGTGTAATCGACTTTCTCCATAAAGATAATGTGGATTAAATAATGTCCGATGAACACACACACACAAAGGCAATGTCGAATAGATAGTGTCTAAAATTCATCCAATCTGTTACAATTTCTTGCAAAAGTATTAATAAAAAGTTATTATTATAAATAATTACCAGTTCATTTATAACGATAAATACATTTATATTAATAAATGTGCATGGAATATTACATTCCCACTCGGTACTCACACAAAATGTTTATCCATTCTCATTATTAACACGCTTAAGCAAAATCAACCTTAAAAACAGAAAAAAGCTATCTTTTAAAAGAAAAATTGAATTTTTATTTCTTTGCTTAAAAAATATTTTATAAATTTTAACTGCAATAACTACGAATGATTCTATTGAAAAAGAGTAATTGAGTTATATTCAATTGCTCAGGGGGTCACGAAGTATGAACAATTGAAAGTTTCTCCACCGGAGACCACCAACAAGCGAGCTGTTTATGTATATACGAGTAATATACTCTGAGTTTTTTATACACAAATAACACTTTTCATCGTTATCTTGTGTCTAGCTCACAGGGGACATTCAAATATTACATAAACATCTTTAGGGGTGGGGGAAATTTATTAAATTTTTCTACTTTGCTGTCATAAACAGAGAATTCCCTGCCATGCTTGCGTAAGATACGAAAAATAACGAAAGCTGTATAACAAATGAAACAAAAAAAGATATGAAGTTCTAATCGATGTCCTTTCCATCACCTATAATGAGTAATAAGGAATTACTCTCATTTTCAATCTGCAACTCAGAACACAATTTGAAATTCAGAGAAGGTACTCTGAGCTTTAAATTGTGTCAGTCATCTTCTAATTGTAAAGATCGCAATGACTTGGTTGGTTAAGGCACCGCTTTCATTATGGCAAAGTAGTAAACTCGAATCCCGACTCAACCGAAACTTAATCGTGTTCAATAAAGGAAGCTAGAGCACGTTAAATAGGTCATGGTCGCAGTGTCCTCCAAGTGAAATGATATCTCTTGGGACAGGTCGAGTAATGGAGAATCTTTTGCTTAGTCTCTGCTTCTAAGTTGCGGAGACTCTCATCCAGTAACTTCCTCCCAACTAGCTGGTCGATCCCAACTCTGAGTTAGATACAGGAATGTATGCTGGTGCAACTTTCCTGAATCTATATAAATTATGTATAGTTATATTACTTTAATGTATATATGTGTTAGTTCTATCATAAATAATTAAATAAAATAAATACCTTCGACAGATTCAAAAACGATTTTCTATTTGAGATTTTATCACTTTTTTCTACAAGTTTCCAAGTTACCTTAGCGTCTGCTAACGAAAATTATTAGAAATTCACAATTACACGAACAAAATTAAGATTTTTTTCTCTTTCAACAGCTTTTATTCCAAGCTATTCGTTATATTGCAATCAAAATTTCGTATAGTTTTGTAATAGGTTTGTGTAAATTTTTTTTTTGCATAAAAAATGAACTTGTTTTTTTATTATTTGACAACATCAAAAGATAAAGATATTGCTTTTATATCTTTCATGTGTAATCTATATAATACGATTATTTTCTTGCATAAAATTTTCCCTTCACCTTACTGGAAAGTACACAAATGTCGCAATTAGAATAAAATAAGTGTGAAAAAAATGTTGTCATCGTCGATCAACTCATTCCAGCTCTTAGAATTCCTAGTAACTGGATAAATAGTTTTAAATAAGGAAAATTACTATTTCAATCTATTTTTATGGACGATACTTGATTATGACGTCATCGGATCCTCTCAGATTAAATTGTCTGCCTACTTTCTAGAGAGAAATTGAAAATAAACATGAATTACAATTCATCTTGTGAAGTGTATACATAATCTTGCGAAGTGTAATCCTTAATGAATTAGTTTGCATTAGTGAAATGAAGAGAAAAGAAATTGCTCGAGAGTAGACTTGCAGTAAAAAACATTTCTATTTATGCATTCAATTTTGATGGATCTCAAAGGGTGGGCTCGAATGTATTGAAAATATATAAACAACTGCCACATTTTCTATCCTCAGTTGTCCTCTTCAAGAAAGAATCCAATTATTAGTTAGATTTCTCAGAAACTATATAACTTTCTATTTAAAATATTTCCTCGGATATTATAAGCAATTTTATTGAAACAAATGCACCATTATCCATCAATTTAACAAACAAGCTTGCCCATAGAATTTTAATGCAATATTAATGATTAAAAATGAGAGTATGTGTGTGTCATTGGCCAATTTAAGTGCGTCATAAAATGATAGTCTTAACATCAAGAAAATTGTTTACTACTCACAATGAAAACGTCACTCGCCCACTAAAAAGAAATCAGAATTGAACTAATTAATACGAATTAAGTTTAAATTAATTATATATAAATTTCATGTATATATATATATATATATATATATATATATATATATATATATATATATATATATATATATACATATATTTCAAACCTTTTCGCTTAATATTTACTTATGTATCAGTATTATATTATTCTATTCTAAGTATATTTTTTACCACCGGTGAATAATTAAATAGATTAAAAGTTTATAAGGTTTATTTGAGTATCCATTACGTGTTTAACATACAGGAGAATTTTTCACGGTGGTTGGTATCATTCATGTGTTACTAAGAAAAGAAGTAGGAAATATTTTACAGTTATGGATGCAAATATCAGATAAGCAACATCTTCCCTCGTTATCAATGTACAGAATCGAATTTGGGATCTTTCTCTTTAAGGAACTCGATCTTAACACTAAACTACAATTAAATTTGAGACGTGTATATTACCTTAAAAAAAGTTAGCTTTTGCTATAGTTGTCTCCAATTTTCATAGCTTAAGTACACATTATTTATAAAAGAATTCATATCACTTCCCTGATGGCTTTTTTTATTTTAGATTGGGAATTAGTAAAATAAATCCACCCACTGGCGACCTTTGTGACTTTTCTTCTTCGCCAATGCAAACGTAATTTAAAGGCTGTTTTCCCTTAAAAAAAGCCACACACATGAACCAAAAATGACGTAAAACATCGAAAAACCAAACCTGGCAATAAAAATATTTGAAAAGCAACAAAAACCAAACAGGAAACTGGTAACACTTTAATCTAAACAAAGGACGCCAGATTTGGCGAGAAATCTTTTGAGAAGAGATATCATACTTATATCTCAAATGGCATTTCCTTTCTTCTGTCTGAGAGATAAAATAGAGAATTTCTGAACGTTACTTTTAATCTTATTTTTTTTAACAAACATAGAAAAAAAAAAGGGCCTATTTTTTTTTGTTATCTGCCTAGCCTTCTTCAATATCACTATGATCGCTAATGTAAATTCGATGTATAAAACCATTACATAAATTCAAAAGTACAACAATTTCAAAACAAACGAAATTTCATTCAAAAATCCATTAGTCATTTGTATTCAAAATAAATTTGCGCATTACTTTATAAATAATACACCATTTACAGAACTATTAAAGCTAAGATAAAGCGATAGGTTTTGAAAATTTGTTTCTTTTTGAAAATATTTTTAAACTCCATGACATTATAAAAACTGAATTGAATTCAAAGCTATGTATTTCTATCAATTTTTAACACTCTTTACAGTTGCTGAAACATGATCTTGGCACCCTCAATGGAACCAGCTATTTGTCCTCATTTATTTGTTTAAGGATGTACAATTCGTTTATAATATAAAATCAGAAATATAATGGGAAATGAATATTAATGTGTAAAGATATTAAAATTATAATATATTTTCCAATTTCAAATTTTAATTTTGTACTTATAGTTACAATTTTAGAGAATATTCTTTACTTTAATTGTAGAAGCGTATTTATATTAATACTTGTAATAAAATAAATTGTAAATTTAAACACTTTACAATTTACGAGAAAAAGTAAAATAATTTTTTGTTCTCTATGATCCAGCTATTTAGATCTAATTTTTCCCAAAATTAGAGAATAATAAGAAAAATTTGATTAAAAACTAATAAGAGAAATATAGTAAGTATATCTTAAATTATCTTATTTCAAAAACACAGTTTATGTTGCTATCATTAATTATTAAAATAAACTGTAGTTTACAATATATGTGTTAACTGTGTTCTGCACTGTAATAAGAATAGAAATCTGAAATCCATTAACTAATATAAAAAATTTTATTTTGAATTATTATGATATTAATGATGGGATATAATTAAACTTTTTAATTATTGAACTAAATAACCCAAAAGATATAGATAACTTATAAATATTTCAGTTTATTTCTTATAATATGCTTTTTTCACTTTATGGTCCGTTCATTCTACAGGTAAAAACGTGAAAAACTTATAATCTGTTATCTTAGAATAAATTTGCTTGATTATAGTTTGTTCCATCCTTAATAAGATGCTATAAAAAGAAATTAGTTAATTATAGATAAGAAATGTATGTAAGAAATAAAAAATTTGTTTAAAAATATTTTTTAAAAATACGCTTTTATAAGAAAGGACGCAAAGAGATAAGTTTTTTTATCATTTTTCTAAGCGAAAATTTAGTGTCAAACACGTGGAAACATTTTTTATGTTATTTAATTTGCAAACTGAATCAATTTCTCTGTCCAATTAACTTGAAAAAATGAAGATAAAAATATAAATAAATAAATGAGATATTTAAATATGATTTTTCACATTATTTTTATAGAATAATTACATACTGTCTCTTAAAAGGACTTGAATAAATGCTTATTTTTTAAGACATTTATTAAGATTGTTATAGTACTTATATTTTCTATACATAGTTTTTAAATAATTATTTTTAAATCTCATTATTTTAAATAATTATTTAAATTTATTAACACAAATAAAATTATATAATTTTATGAAAATATATGCATTATTTATATTTATATTTTATAATATTAGGTATAGACGTATTTGAAAATTTTCAAATGAAATTTCCTTATCTTTGCTTGAATATTAGATTGGGAAGGAAAACAAATATGCATAACATGAAATATATTCAGTAGTAATTTAATTTTTTACGAAATGTAAAGAAATTTTATTGAAAATTTTTTAAGTAATGAAAATAAGCTATAAAGCAGTTTTGCATAGTGAGACATATACATAGAAGTTTTCTGAATTTAATATTATAAAATCAACTCTTTAACCAATTTTAAATGACTATTATTTTATTTAAATCAAATTAAATAAGAAAATTAATTAAAATAAATAATTAAATAAAGATATTGAATTTAATCCTTGTTTCATAATTAATGTCTAAAGATTAAATTAATCTTATTTATATCAAATAAAATTCTATAAAAAATGGCGAAATTGAGATATACTTATTATCGATTGAAATTCAAAAAATGTGTTACAGCGTAAAGAAATATTGTCATTAATTTATTTAATTATTTATACAGACATTAAAAAAAACAAAATATCTTAGATAGCAGCATTTTCAATAGTTGCGTCAATATTAAAAAATTGCATGTCTCAATTTTCTTGAATGTTACTTCAATTTGTGTCTATAATACAGACTTATAAATTAATCTTTATGTATTTATATTACATCGCTATTTTACAGTTTAAAATTAATTATCTAATGTTTGCTTGGTGCTTATTTAGTTTCGCAACTAAAAATATTTACTGAAAGCGCGTCTAAAACTGCATAAATTAGTTATAGTAAATTAGTGGAAATATTTATTACAGCGGAAACGTTATTTCAACACATTTCTAACTTTTATTTAAATAATTTCTGAATGAAAATATTTCTGCCATTTTTATTTCACATTGCTAAACGACCACCGCAATAAACTAACTGACATTATTTATAAGACAAAAATTTATTTGATGCTCAAATAGTTATGTTTATGCAAATATTTTGATAAAGTTAATCACATTTCAAAAGTTAATTAAGTTATATTTTATTTTAATTGCTGTTGAAATAGAAAAATTCGGCTACACTTGAAATATATCTTATATATTTATACAATCATTCCAATTTTAAATAAAGTTGTATTATTTCTTTCAACAGTAGCTTTCATTGTTATTTTTAACTTAAATAACAACATTTTGATGTCTATGAAGAACTTAATTTAATAAGAAAAACGCTTATTAAGTCTTTTTCAATGAAAACTAGACAAATATACATCAATAGTTTTTGATGATATTAATATAATTCAAAAATAACTAATTTGAAAAAAATCTTTCATATGCATCTACGTTTTTTTTTAAATTCGTATAAGCAAATTTTTATTCATCTCCAAATGCACAACATTTTATTAACAATTATTTAATATTTAAAGAACTTAAAATAATAAAAAAAAGTTTCTTCTTTATACACATGGCGCAGTTTGTCAATATAATTCTAAAATGTTGTAGTTGAGTCCTTGTTTGTAAAATTTCTGAATAATGCAAAATTAATAATTTACTTAGCAATTTTTAACACTTCTCTATTGGGTTCCATTTTTATTGAGAAAAATATCAGTAGAATTTTAGATAAGAAATACTCACAATGTTTCTGAATTTATTTACCTATAATACACCTGGTGTTACCAAGGTCAAACTAGGTGAATTTATTTCCCCCTAATTTTCTAAATATAATTTAGTAGATATCTAAATTGCTAAATGATTATATATTACCAAACTTGTACAGGCAATGGTTAAGAATAGTTCGAGAAACATCGATTTAAATAGCTCCAAAAATGACAAATATTTAAGATTTTAAAACGTGTGAATAGCAGAAATCTACAATATTACTTTAAATCAAAATTCTAAATAGAAATATTATAGAAAGTTTTATATATATATATATATATATATATATATATATATGTATATGTATATATATATATGTATATGTATATATATATGCATATATATATATATATATATATGTATATATATATATATATATATATATATATATATATATATATATATATATATATATATAAATATATATATATATATATTTATATATATATATATATATATACATATATATATATATTTATATATATATATATATATATATATATATATATATATATATATATATATATATATACATACATATATATATATATATATATATATATATAATACTTGAAATGTTTCGTCATTCATTAAATGCTTTTGCTAACAAAAAGCATTATCATGTACTTTGGAGTTTTGAGAAAAATAGTAGCTGATACTTTGCTTATTTTGAATTTTAATTTTGGATATTTGACATTTTTTACAGCTGAGTTTTTATGGTGAACTGATAGGACTGCGTTCTTCAAAGCGAATGACCCGCGTTCAATACTAATTACTCTTGAGCAATAGGATATGTGGATATTGTATGTCTCACTTCTACATGCATTCATGTCAGAGGGAACTCCTGGGAACTTTTAAGGTTCCTCCCTTGGAATACGTAAATGCGGCCCACTATCTATGAAAAGTACTCCAACAAGTTAATTTACAATATGGACATTAAAACACTTTACAGCAGCTTTAAGCACGGTGTCAAAACTGTTACAGCTGATCAAGCAGTTCAATAGGAATAGCGTCTTTTCAAATATGGGGTTTCAGAAGTTCAGTGGTTGGCATCTAAATTTCTCGTGATGTTACTGAACAGAAAAATCTGCAGTAAAAACTATCTGCCAGACTGTGCAAACGAAATTAAAGATTGACATAATTCCTCCAGGTGCTGAGATTACATATAATTTTAAAATACTGATTTCTTGCCAACATTAGCCGAATTTTCGTTCAATGAAAATATTCGATCACCGTTTAATTTTTAGAAGATGCAATAATAAACTGCAAATTTAATCTGTTAAAGCTTTAAAAAGCCTTTTCAGAAGCTTCGTTCGTAAGCCACTAAAAACAATAAGTAATCAAAGTTAAACATTTATTCGTCTTTGTTATGGTTAATAATGTTCATTATTAACAGAAAAGTCATATTCAAAAAAAGGAGATTTAATGTAAGCAACATTTTCACGACAAAAAATAAAGGAACAAACATCTCATTTTACAGAGTATATATAAAGTTCTGTTTTTTTAAGACAGCGCTTTAGAAAGGGATGTATTAAATGATTTGTCATATTTAAATTTTTGGGTTGTTGATGTTGTTGTTTATCTCAAGGGTCTGACGGAGTCAGACCAAATCTAGGAATCCGTTGATGGAGAGGAAATCGATGACAAGCTGGGGAGAAGTGTAGATTTCGTCCCATAGTACATTCATACAATTCACGATATGCTCAGGAGAAGCTTGGTGTCCATGGCATGTAGGACAGAGGAGGAAGGTCTTGTTATCCACCACAAAAGTGAGGCATTTCAGGCGGCCAGAGACGAGACGTGTAAGGCAATTTCCTACAGGAAAGAGCCAGAGAAAGTCCCGGCTTTCTACCCTTGTAGAAGTGGTGATCAAAGATACCTGCCAATCGGTTTTAAAATAGGGATAAAAAAAGTGCAGCTTCTGTAGTCCAAAGACTGGAGCACCGTAAGGAAGAAGACTGTCTCGGCTCCATGCCTGTTAGTATTATCTGGGAATTATTAAAAAAAAATTGTGCGTTAATCAAAAAAATTTTTTGTGTATTGGTTATAATTTATTAATTATACACAGAGATATCCAACTCTCGATTGACAAATTTAGAAGGGAAAATATGAAACACATAGATAAAAATTCATTATAGTAAATCGGATCAATACCATGAGGAGATAGTAAAAATTGCGAAAAATACATGCACGTTTCGAAGTCACGTGCTGGAACAACGATAATAAAGTATTAACTATAATCGTATATCGAATAGATATAAGCAACCTAATACCTCTTATTGTCAGCCATTATAATATTTAATGAAATAGTCAACTAAATGCTATATGAATTTATAATTTACACTACCCGCATATTGGTACACTTATTTATATTTTGTTAAATTAATAGTTAATTTATTGCTCATCAGCATGCATATATATATATATATATATATATATATATATATATATATATATATATATATATAAAGTGTTTTCATTTTCCTTTAATTGTGTTAGACCGTTAATTCCAACTTTTGCATAAATTTAAAGCTTAAAATCTTTAATTAAATGTTATTTTACACTTTCTTAGTTTTAAAAGAATTTTTTTGGAGCTCTGTTTTTGGAATTTAATTTTCAACTTATGGTGTAAATTTTTTTATTAAAAAATTGTTCTTAAGGAAAACTTCGTTTGTAATTAATTAGGCTACTCAAAAACAAAGAATATATTAATTAGTAGTAAAAAAATAGGTTAATTTTTCAAAAGTTAAAGACTTTTCTAATTTTAGGTAATATAAAATGCTTCGTTTTCCTTCCAACTGATTTTAGAAAATGAGGATAAAGCATTTCTACAAAGCTTTCGCAATTTCAGACTAGACTTGAGAATAATTTATCTTGTTGACTTAAAATAAAGTAAGGGCATAATGATAGATTTTGCTATAAAAGAGCATTCAATAAAGTTTTTTATTAAGTCATGAATTATACTTAAAAGTAGACAAATTAAAAATTCAGTCCATAAACTCCTTATCTAATTTTAAAAAAAGAAAGAAATATATTTAATTTAATCTGAGTTCTATTAATCATCACTTCAATTATTCAATATTTTAAAAAATTAATTGTTTAGTTTTTTCTTACAAGGAAAAGAGAAGTTAGAATGTAACATAGATTTATTTTTTAAATTAAGTTAGATGCAAAGCTCATTTTAGTTTAAAATTTGAAAATATTATCATCGCTGAGAAATACTTCTTTATATTGTCAAACATGTTAAGTTTTTCAAAAATTATATTTCTTCTTGAAATTAAAAAATACTTTCCATTATATTTATCTTAAAATTTTGTTAGCTATTTTCAGTGACCCGCTTGGCTCACACTTACTTTAATATATTTATAAAAAACATGTGAGTTTATAAAACTCTTTTCCCTAATTATTCTTACATAAGATACATTAGTAATATTAAAAAGACGAGGACGGTATTTTGAAAATTAAAAAAAAAAAAAAATACTAGATAAATCACGCGCAATTTAGCAATATTTTATTTATCTAGTTGTTTGTTCTGAATAAATCTCATGTGTGCATTATAAATTATCTTTTAAATAATGAAAAGTGGAAAAGAAGGAAAATATATTTGTAATTCAATTTTTAAACTTGTGCATTATGCCTTCCATGAAAAAATATAATTTGGAAAAATAACAATGTTTATCATTTTTAATTATATTTGTTATTTACCGATGTTTGCTCAAAATATATCTTTTCCATCACAATGATTCTCGCGTATAGGTAGTCTCAAATTAAATCAACTAAGTCGTGGAGCTATTAAAAAGTTGGGTTTTTTTTATGTGAAATAAAATAAGTCACATTATTAAATACTGAAGTCTAGATTTATTACATTTTCAATCGGAGGCGTATCAGAAAAACCAAAATCACGTTCGATGTTACAGACAAGAATAAGATTTTATCGTTATCTTAATCATTATCCTTTTAAAAATAATCCTTATCTATTCAATGACAATCGTTAACTTTTTAAAACAAATATTGCTTATGAATGCAGAAAAAAATGAGAGATCCAATAGCGTGCATGTTTTTCTCTACGGCTAGCTGTTAAGAATAGATAACAGTTTTGAATAGAGGTGGAAAACCTCATAAACCTCCATTTTTAAAGTAAACTGAGTTTCAGAATACTGTGCATCATGCCTTAAGTAACTTTAGAGTAAGTTCGAATCAACGTTGGTTACGATTTAAATTAATTTTAATAGTTGAAATCACGCAAAAACTTTTGAAGTGAATCATAATCTGTGTTTTAAATTTACCAGAAATAGACATTCTGAACTTTCATTCCATTCTCAGCAGTAATCCTAAAATCATTTCAGAAGAAAAAGTCATCGGATGCAATGAATAAAGACTATATTTATATAGATAATATACATATTTATTTGAGATCATATAAACTTACAATATTTTATTAAATTATTTTATTAATATTTTATTTTTAACTAACTAATACAAAAAAAATATTTGTACAAAAATAAAAACTTAATTACTTTAATCTATGCTTTTATTCACGAGTATGCTTTAGAGAAGTCCAAAAAAATAATATTGATTAAGAAAAAAATAATAAGCAAAATGGCTCAAAGTAAATTACTCTGTAAATTAATAACAGTAATTACATGAATCACTCAATACACTGAAGTTCTTTTCACCATTTTATACGGAGCACAATTTTTCTAACAAGAAATGCACTCTTAAGAGGAAGCAATTATTTAATCATCTAATAACTATTATTAACGTTTCTTGCATAACATAAATTGTAAACCGCATGCATTTTAAATTGTGATAAATTTTATTTTTTATTGTTTTCAGAAAATATTCCATTTTAATGTTTTACTGTTTCGATATATTTGGAAAAATAATGCTAATTATTTATCATTCCCTAAAAACTTCATTAATTCTGGAGCAGAAAACAGAAAAATTTTCTATGCACACAGATTTAATTTATTTCATGTTAAAGTTAATACCAATCGATTGAAATTTTACTTTTATCGGTTGAAATTTTACTTATTTCTCTAATTTTAATAAAATTTATTATATTCTTTATATAAACACATTTTCAAAATGTTTAATGTTTAGATTACATAAAAACGTATTTAATTATACTTTTATTATTTAAATATCAGATTATTTTATACATTTTATATTAATTACATTATAAATATAAACAACAGTTAAGAAAATATTTAGAACTAAGTTTTTTTTCTATAGAATTCATATAAAGTTTTTTTTTCTTTATAAAATTTTAATATATTGGAGTGCATATTATTTCTATTAGGTTCAATCAAAAATAAATAAAGCAAAATTTGGAAAGATTTTATATAAAAGTTAAAATTTTGTATGTTAAGGAATGTATGTTGTGTATGTTAAGGTTATATTTACATCTCAAATTAAAGATACGTACAAAAATGAAAAGAAAAATGTGTATATATTTTTCACATTATTTATTTTATTAAAGTAAGTATCTTATAATCTCATGCTTTGTCACTAAATTACGTGAGAAATAAATTAGCACTACACATTTATTCAACACATTTATTAAGGCCAATTTGCATTAACACTCGATTTAGATAATTAAAACTGAAAATATAAACAGGGAAATCTAAAATTATTTTTTAATATTTAAATATTTTTAATTACTGCTAAATAAACTAATTATAAAAATTCTCTTTTCTATTACAACAAAAAAGATGGGGGGGGGAATTTCATAATATTAGTGTTTGTATAAGAAATTTTAGCGTATATTGAAATTATGCATCTTAAGAAATATATACAAAAAGCCCTAAATGTTAATAACAGTTATTTTTAAAACTTTTTCAGCAAATTTTAAAGCTTTTTACACTACATTTTTTTATCAATAGAAAATGATAAATATAATTTTGAAATGTGAAACTATTTCGAGGGGGAATGATATAATATAAACTAATTCGAGAATAAAATTAACTCGCAAAAGGAAATATAAATAAAATTAATTTTCAGCAGACTGTGTGAACTTCAAATCTATTAATAACTAAATAATAATAATTAATTAAAATAACCATAATGGAGTAATAATTTTGAATTTAAATATATATAATTATTCAAATTAAAATAATTACTATTATAGTCAAATAAATAATTACCAATTTAGTCAAATTTTTAAAACTTTTATTGTTAGTTTATAAAAGGGAAAAAATGGGCATTGTATCCAATAAAAATTAATAAATTATTAGACGCCGGAATATTATTATAACCGGAATTATACGAAAAAAAATTTTTCTCATTGAGTATTTTCTTCTCGTTTTCTTCTTTTCTGGCAGGGAGAAAAGTGCATAGAATTATCGTAATTAATAGCTTTAACACGTCACAACATGAAATTCTTTCATGGATCAAAGCAGCAGAAACTTGATAACGTATTGGTAAGTTTTCACAGTCCCAAGCCACAGGTTCCAGCTTCGGGCTGGTCAAGCTCAATTCCTCTCAGTGGGTCGATAAAACTGAGTACCAAGCATGCTTGAGAACTAAGCACTCAAAGGGTTTCGCATTAGGTTGACCACCTAACCGGGATATATGCTTCTAACCCCAGAGTTCTCGGTCGCAAAAACAAATTTGGGCATTGTAGGCCTTGGGGCTACTATCGTATCACTAAGTTTAATTTAGTTTTCTTTAGATAAGTGAAAATATTCGCCATTTCATCTATATTACATTCTAAATCTCATTTTTGTGTATCCGGAAATTAAAATCGAGTGACAGTGACCAGTTTTCGCATTGCATTAACGGGGGTGAAAACCATGGTAAAGCATCCACTTATTCGCTGTGCATTGTCTTCAGGGAGAATTTTCCTCAGATACTAAACCAATATTTCAAATGAGGAATCCTCGAAAGCTCCAAAGCACTTACTCCATAAGAGTGTACAGAAAACAAACATGCAATATTCATCTCCACAGCGGCTATAATCGAACGCAAGATCCTTCTCTCCGAATGGAGTGATCATTTCATACGGTCACAATGAGCCCAATCAGAAAATATGTTCTTTAAAAATCAAGAATAATTATATATGTAAATACATCACACACACACACACAAAGTAATAAATTTTTTCTGGTCGAAAAAGCTGAAATATTAGTCATTATATATATGCTTCAAAACTAGTGATTTTTTTGGAAAACTATATATATATATATAGTTTTGTATAACTATATATATAACTATATATATATATATATATATATATATATATATATATATATATATATATATATATATATATATATATATATATATATATATATATATATATATAGTATGATTGCTTTTGGAAAATGGTATGATTGTGACTTTTATAATATTTTATGATAATTTTAAGCTGCCAAAAAGTAAAAAATATATAATATAGCACAATGGTTCAAAATTAATTCATACGTTCATAAAAATGCATCTCTGAAACATCTCAAGCTACATAAATAATCGCCATTTATATATATATCAGTTTTTCTCACTGTCTCTGCAGCCTTAAAATATTAAGAGATTTTTTTTATGTTTGCATACTAATCGATTAATTACTTCATTTCTATTATTCACCACATTTCTATCTTCATTTATAATAAAAGAAAGTTATAACATATTTATAAAAAATTTCTCTCAGTTGTTCAATGCGAATAAAAGTTTCTTTTAAAATCAGCTATTTAGAACAGTTTATGAGGAAATTGAAAATTCAATTCAAACATGACATATTTATTATTACCACAACTGTGAGTACCAAAACGTTTTTAATTGTTTCACCTTCAGCTTTTATTTTCATTAAAAAAGCGTTTGTCAATGCAATATATACCACATAAGAATTAACTCAATGCTTGTAATGAAAAATAGCATCCATCAATTTAAGGAAAAGTACAATTTAGAAAAATGGCGATATCTAATATTTTTATTTATCTTAGTTCAAAATGATATTTTATATTAGGAAATGAGGACTTTCATACTCGAATAATGTCTGGAACACTTTAAAAGTTTTGTTACGATATTGTTAAATGTTGAAACCTGAACATTTTTCGCTTAAAGTGGACTGATGGAGGGATTATTTTAAATTTAAAATGTAAATTTTTCTTCACTGTGAAATATAAGGTGTTCTCTGACAAGTATCTAAAATCACATAAAAATGTTTTTAATTTCTTATAAGGTGGGATCTAATTTTCTGTTTTTAATGCGATGGAAAAAAGTTTTATTACAAGCATTTAATTTTTTAACATGTTAAATAAATAATAAAAATGCATTTATGATAATGTTTATGATATCGATTGACCAAAATCTCAAAAATTTAAAAATTGATACAAATTATATTTTTTCTAATTATGCATAAACGCTTCAATAAAAAATAGTATGTATCTTGTGATACTTCATATGAAAATATTACGATATCGGTTAATCAAAATCTCAAAAAATTAAAAAATAATTTAACTTACATTTTTTCATAATTTTGCATAAATGCTTCAGTAAGAAAATTTCAAATTTTATGAATTTTAAATTTTAAATGAAATTCCTTTAATAAAGCAAATTATTTTCATTAAAAATGATTTTTTTCCTCTCTTTCTCTCGCTCTAACAAACTTAAAAATTAAAACTATAATCCATTAATGTATTTTATAGGATTCTTAAGAACTAAATATATTATCAAGAGAAAATTCTGTTATAAAAGGAAAATATTATCTAAAACACTCTTTAAAAAAAAAAAGATGAGCCTTTTTTAATAAAGATTTAAGAATCAGATTTGCAGAAGCTTATCTCATTTCAAAGGAACGGATTCTTTTGTTTATTAGTCAGACGAAAGAGGCTTTTAAATTCCACACATTTCTCACCAAGCCTGGCAAAAAGGAACACTACCAGTTTTTTAATTTGAAATTCGTACAGATTTATTTTTTCAAGTTTTAATCTTTTCTACTTTTTTTTATAAAACAAACCGCTTATCTTTCGTGACCAGAAGTTCGTTTGTTTTCTTTGTATTTGCTTGTGTTTTATGTTTGTTTTAGCCTCCCCATAAACAAAGATTCCCGGAAACTCTTAGACTTCTAATGAAAACTTAAAAAAAAAAAAAAAAAAAAAAACTTCTTATGCTTGATTTTCTTTACTTGGTTCTTGAAGAAATTCACAATTACTCAGATTACTTTTTAAAGTTTGAAAGGATAGAGACAAACTCTTTTTTTAAATGTCCATTCAATTAATTATGCAATAATTCTAAAAAGTTTTAAGATTGATTTTTCAAAATGTTTCTTTTGCAAAACATTGACTTAAAATTAGTTAAGGAAACGTATTTGTAATTAATTAGTTAATGATCAGTAAAATCATTGATGGAGTATTCATCCGATTTTTTTTTTTTTTTTTTTTTTTTTTGTGCAAAAATGCATTTGCTTTGCATATACCTTGAGTTGACAATTGAATGGTAATGTGGTTTTCAGCTCAATAGTACCTGGATTCAATTCCTACGAGGTGTTTTTATGATAGGATAGTTCGAAAACCACTTTTTTGAACGGTAAGTCTGGTTAGAATTGGTATTCTCATACAAAATGTGATCATAGATTAATTGAACAAAAGCATACTATGTTCAGAATTCTCAGTAAATCGAGTGAAAGAAAATGTAGTTTCCCTTGATTCATTTAGAAAACCACTTGTTAAAATTACTGCAACATAGATGCAGAGACTATTCATAATAATTAATAAAAGATCTTAATTTAATAACTTTAACCGGAATGAACAACAATATTCCATACTTTTTGTACCAAATTTAACAGCCAAACAGTAAAAACTCATAAGTAATATTTCTCACTTGCTTATCTCAACAAACGTTTAAAACTTCTCTTTCATTAAGCGAAGATTCATGTAATGCAAATAAAGCAATTATCTTTCTTCAGCAGCTTCTTGAAATTACAAAAAAGAAATCTTCCTTGGTCATACAGTATCTTAAAACTTATGAGTTGACTGTAAAAACTACTTTTGAAATTCCTCCATTAACGTCAAAAGACAGTTCTCAATCAAATTTATGGCCTTATTTCTCCCTGTTTGCATGCCTGAGACTCGAGTCAATTAATTTCGTCTATTGGGCTGCGAAAGATAATGGAGTTAAACTTCTTTTCTTAAAGGAAACGCTTTCTTGCTTTTTGTTACAAGATATCATGTGCTTGAGCTTTTATGAATTGTGTTTCTTCGATGTATTTATGAAAGTTATTTTTAGTGGAAGAAAAAAAATTTATTTTAAAAGAGTATAGATAGAAAAGTAATATGATTTTCTTAACTAGAATCACTGTTTTAGTTAACTTTTTTTTCTGAAAAAATACATATTTCTTTCAAGATGTTAATTAACTGTAACTACTCAAGTTTTTCATTTGTGAAACATTTGACATTACAATGTTCGGATACACTATTTAATTGTGTGTGAATATTTTTTTCTTTATATCTTGCCTTACTTTTTTGTTTTTTTACATTAAATTTATTAAACACAATAAAATTGATTTCTTACTGTAAATCATTATCTGAAGGTTTATATCTATAGGCGAATAAATTTCTATGAAATTCAATTATGTGCAGTTTAAAAAGTATTACACTAGATGTTGACTTATCACTTTAAATAAACTTACATAAAAAAAACTATTCTTTTATTATATTTCCTAATTTAAGGATATTTTTTATTTTAATTTATTTTTATTGAAGTATAAATAAAAAATTCCCAGCATACACTAAAAGTTTGTTTAGTTTCTCATGTAAAAAAAAATCATTGCAATTTTTTGGAAACATAATTATGACATGTCAACTCTTCTTTTATTTAATACATATATTTAAAATATCATTTTGCAATATTTATTTTGATTTTTTTCTCAAAACAATAGTGAAAATTTTTATATTTTATGGTATTTAAGTAGCTTTTCATTCATTAAAAAAATAAAATGTTTTAAAAAAGCTAAAACTTTTACGCAGATAAGAATCATCTATTAATGTATTAAATCTGTTTTTTCTACGTTCAACTTGTTCTACAACCAACGCAAGAAAAATATTTTTTTTTTCAAATATAAAGTTGTATTATTAGGGAATTATTTTATTAGGCTTCAGTTAGAAAACGAGAATATAGTTACAATGAATGCAACTGAAAATGAAACGAACTCTGTTTTTCATGAAGTGAAGCACAGAATGTTTCCAAAATATATGTTGTGCTCTGTTTCCGTGTACATTTTTGAGATTGTTTTAGTGTTGTGCCCTGTAATTGAAAATGTTGAAATAAATAATTTTCTTAGCTTCATTTTATTTCATTCCAAGAATGTTTGCAATCTTAGGTATTCAGATTTCAATACTAAAATCGATGCTATCGATCTTTATTTACTATAAGAAAGATACTAACATGCAATTCATTCAATTTTTGCACTTTTTAAAGACAGATTTTCTGTTTTCCCGTTGTCTTTTAAATTAATTTTTATTGCATTCATTTCAATGCATAATTATAAATTGTTTTTACAAATTAAGATGGTGACAGTACTCCAGATGAGCAATAATTACCATAGCAATAGGATCGAATTCCACTCGGCAAGGCAGAAAAGAGGAGAGAAAAAACGCATCGAGCAAGAACAAAGGGCATCTATGTTCGAGGCGGATTACTTTCGCTCTCTCTCTCTCTCTCTCGGCCTCCGCTCACGACATTTCAACCCCACTAGACTATTTCTGTTGCTGTTGTTTCTCATCTCCGTGACCTAAATCAAGTCTATGAGTTCTTTCAATCTGAAGAAATCGAGTACTAATAGGGATTCTTGAATTAGGTCTTGCTTGGTAAGTCCCAGACAAGATAAAATATGACTAGGGGAGGCTTCTGCAGAAGAGCACCTAGTCCAGAACTCGAAGTGCTTATAACCTCCAACAAAATTCATTGATGTCAGGTGAATATTAATGAACCGGGTAAAAGCAGTTTGAACTCGTTTACTGCTGTCTAGAGCCAAGGAGCCGCCAGGGCACCTACTCTGATACCACGGGGGTGCTAGCGGAACCATCCAAATGGCCTTATTCATTGCCTTTTACTTAGAAAAATAGCTCCATATAAGTAAGAAGAGAGGCAGACGTTGTGACCTCGCTAGCAGCAGCTCTAGCCAAACTGTCTGCAATTTCATTTCCGGCAAGGTTGACATGGGACGGAATTCGCTGGAAGTGGGTCTGATGAGAAAGGGAAAGTTGTTTCAATTTCCTCAGGATGTCTGTACCTGTACTATCTCCCACGTTATGCCAATCGGCAAAGTGATGGATAATAGCACTTCTACAATCCGAAAAGATCCAAATATCTTTTAGCTGGGGTAGCAACATGATGTAGTCCAAACCCTCTAGAATAGATGATTTCTTCTGAGACCGCATGGAATAGTATACGAGATGCTTTTGAACTGAATTAAATATATCGTGGTAAGAATCGTTATTGTCGTAGGCAAAATTCACAAGATATCAGGAATTTTTGAAAAGGTACACCATTTGTTCTTTCGCCGATGTCAACTGTGCAACTATTTGAGCACTCAATTTGAACGACTCAATTCCACTGTAAGTCTTCCATTAAGAAATAAATCTAACTGTGTAACTTCGGTATCGTTCCTTCGCTTTCTTATTTCTAGTCTAGGTTCAAATTAGAATTCCTATATTATTCTTTGCTACCTTCCAGAGCCAAATATGATTTTTATCTTCCTTTGAAATTATTGCTTGTCTGGATAGGGACTTTCATTCCTCTTAGTTTGTAATTACAATTTAGAATCACCTAGTATATTTTTACGTCATCTACTGAGACTGAATATTTCCACGTACATTTTGATAAAGACCATTCATATAATTTATATTTTTTTTCTATAGAACACTTTTGTAAACAAGAGATGAAAAATGTTACCTTCTTGTCATCATTAAATACAAATATTTTAACTACTACAAATATTAAATATATACAAGTATTTTAACTACTAATCTAGTAAATAAAGTAATTAAAACATTTCAATTTACCATTTTAAAGTTTTTCATTATTCTTTTGGGGAGGAGAAATCTCCTGAAACAATCGATTAAACTTTTGAAACGTCAATAAAAGTAAGAATTTTTATGGAATAATTGTTTCTTTGATATTAAAGTCTCACGATTTTTACATGATTTATATAACTTGGATTATGTGTCAAAATCTTAGATCCATATTTTTTTTTTACAAAAAAAATTTTTGTTATCAAATAATAAATTTAATATGTTTCTGTTTGGAAAATCTAATGTGTAGGCTTCAAACGATATATATAACTTGCTTTCAAAATACCATTTTATATCAAAAATGATTTCAAATTATTGGAGATAGTAAATCGATTCTAACATTTTTATCAAAAAATTTTTGCTTTTTCAGTATGTTGAGTTATGACTATTGAAGAATCATTTTAAAAAATATAGCTTCCATTTAATATATTGCCACTCTAGATAAATTCTAGAAAAAAGGTATTGACAAATTCCATAAATTCCAAAAGCTGAAAGTATTGCAGAAATGATAAATGATTATGGTATGTGGGTAGAGAAATACTCCATATTTTTTCCACTAATTAATTAATTGTGAAGCGATTCATAGTTCCTTATTTTGATCATATTTTCAAAAGAACGGGACATCGAAAAAAGATTATAACTTGTGTAAACTTAAAATTTCTCCCAAACCCTATTTATGATAATAAAAAAATAATTTCTAAAAATTCATTAGGTCAAAACAAGCTAAATATTTAAGAATCTATACTACAGAGGGATTCTGCATACCGGCAGCGGCAAAAATAAGGGCAATTCCTAAAAACACAATTAAGTTCCTCCAGGTTTAATTGTCCAATAAATAATCGTTTTCCTAAATTTTTCGTTATTGTCATTCACTCCACAAATCCTTTAAAATAAAAAATCGGGGAAGAAGTTATTGTCTGAACTAAAATGAAGATACTTTTAACGGAAAGGCAAACTGAGGCACTTTAGCTATTTTCTTCAACTTAAGATTTTCGTTCACAATCCAATCATTTTTTACACAGTTAAATGCTAGTGATACTGAGTGCCTCTTTGTGATGCAAAAAATGAAATTAGCTCTCTCCTTTTTCAGTAAAAAGATTATTGAAATTGAAAGAAATCAATACACAAATGAAAAAATAGCTGAAATTCTTTTTTTTCCGAAATAAAATTATGTCACCATAACGGGTGGAATTACTTTTATCATTATCACCCACTACAATCCTACTAAAAAATAAGCGATTATTATCACTAACTAAATGGTATGAACTCTGCCATTTGAATAAAAGAAATCGTGGATTCGATTCTCCTTTGGACATGAATGTTTGTAACAGTTCAGATTCATCTTTAAACTGCTAATCCAATTTGATTTAGCACTCGTGTACAAAAAACTGACCGTATAAACAAACTAAAACCACTACAATCCTCAATCTGGTTAGGACCAAATTCATTAGCTTCTCACCGCTTAATGTAAAGTTTATTAGCTTTAAATCAATATCATAAATACAAGAAAGAGAAGAAAAATGTTGATAGTCAGATCGGATTTATTAACACAATAATGAACTTTGCCCACAGTTGTTTTGCAACTTATATGGGTATAGATATGCTGGATAGATGTACTAGGTATTTTATCCTTTTTCTATGTTACACCATATTTAAACTATATTGTATTTATTAGAAAGCTGTTATATTTGTGTATTAATTAATCGCATTGAATATGGTATATGAAATTAATTTCTGTGTGTTTGTTTCTATAGAGTATTTCCCTTGAATACCTAGTGAAGGATATTTCGAAGAAAAGAGGATTCAAATTTGATGTCTTCCTAAAATGTCTAAAAGTACCAAACAAATGACAAAGCAATTTCATTTACACTATGACTAAGACAATTTTTTATAAGAACATCTCTAAAAGGATGAGTCAATAGAGGTGTTTCAGTACTTTATGTATCAGGATTAAGCGGGACTGGTACAGTACCATTGAAAGAAAAGTATTTCCGCTTGCATTTTAATCGTCAACGAGATCAATTTTTTATTTCTCTTTCTCCCCAATAAGGTTATTTTTTTTTCATAAGTAATATCTCAAGAATTTAGAAATTCAAGGAAACTTTGACACATTTTATCAGCTAGTTTACTTTTAGCTCTTCGGGAAGTTCTATAAATCTTTAAAAAGAATTCATTAGAAAAAATAGGTGTTAAGAGTTATACATAAAATTAAATTAAGGTATTATGAGAAGATTGCTGGATATTTTGTTTGAAACTAAAATCTAGCACAAGTTTTTCCCAAAATTTTCTAAAGTGTTATATCACTTCTGTAGAATATAGTACTTAAAATTAATTTGATATTGAATAAAAATTTTTAATCCGATTTTATTAATTGCTCAAAATTGTAAATGCTAAATACTTGAGCTTAATATGATATTTTTCTTTTGCTAATTGGAATATAAAATAAATTTACTTTCACTTATACTTTAATTTTTTTATTATTGTTGTTGGAGATCCTAGAGTATGTCGGATATCAATATATTACGATTTTTCTGAAGTTCTTTAGACAGCGTTTGTTTATGAGCACTTTTTAATTTTGTGAGCCTGCATATCAAAACCCATTCTGACAATCAGTTCTCACAATCCACTTCTTAATCACAAAAGCTACTGTCGATTTTGAAATGTTTAATTCACTAAATTTGTCCCTTAAGGAACATCAGTTTTTATGATATTCGACAATTATGCTTTTTTCGAAGTCAGCTCGAAATTTCATGGCATCTTGCATGCAACTAGCGCCAATGCTGTTTCCTACACTACACGATATTTTACACAAGGCATGATGTAGATCAGGACAGTTGATATCCTTATTTGGATGGGTGTTCAAACGCTTATTGGTAAATAGTGCATATATATTCCATGGTTATTGGAAATTTTATTGAAAATTTTTCATTTATAATAATAAATTCTGATTCTAAAAAAATTTCGCTTGTAAAAAAAGTTCAATCATATAAATAAAGAATGGCGATTACATCCTTCTGGAAAATTTTAGCAATGAAATCATTAATATTTTTCAATTATCTTTAGACAGCTTTTTTTTTCCATCTCATACTGAAATCTAATATTTTAATTTCAAAATTGCTTAAAGGAAATAAATAAAACAATACTATTTCCCAAACATTCCTTTTTCTGTACCTTAAAATTAAGATAACGAATAAGATTTTTTTAAAAACATCATGTGGAGAATGTGATAATGAGATCTTTTCAGATTGACGTTTGAGAAGAATTTTTCTCAAAAATGAAAATCCGAACCAAAGTATTATTTTTACAGTTCGAAATTAATTTGATTTGTAATTACAATACATTTTTTTTAAATATTTGTTACGATAACGATAGAATTTTATGCATTTTTCATCAGATTCCTTAAACTTTAGCATATTTTAAAATGATAATTTAAATTCTGACTCAATTTTCGACATAAAAAGGCATTATATATATATAATCTTAAATCAAATTACACTGTAGAAATAAAATAAGCACTGATATCGAATTTATTTTATTTCAGATTTCTCAGACGAATTGAATGGAAGTTTAGATTATAAAAAGCTTCCATGAATGATAACCATCAGCTAACGAGGTCGCAAGGAAGGAATCGTTAAAGTTCCATTCTTCTGCAAGTGGATCTCATTTATTCAACGAATAAAATGATCAATCATTATTCCAAGAAGAAAAATATTAAAACTATTATCAGTTAATTCAGAAGTGATTCATTACGGTAATAATATCGAAAAGATTCATTTAAATTTCAAAATAGACCACTAATTTGTGTAGTATTGAAAAATGAAAGCATGAAATTAAAATTCGTATTACTTCATCAGATGTTAAATATAAATTACTCTGAAAAATATGCATGGAACTTTAAAAAGAAATGTAGATAAATCTGGAATTTAGATTAATTAATTTCGAATATATAAAGCGAATATGTGTATGAAGTTTTGAAAAGAAATCTGCATGGCAAATTTAAATTGGTAAAAGCAATTTTTTCAAATAAGAATAATATATAATTAACACAGATAACTTTTATGATATTGTAGTTGAAGTTATCGATGATAATTATAAATTGTATAAGCATCTATCTATACAAATTATTAATTACTCAAATCTACTATAGCTATCTGTGAGATATATATATATATATACACACACACTACTGGCCATTAAAATTGCTACACTAGGAAGAGAAATGCAGATAACAAAACGATATTTATTGAATAAATATATTATACTAAAAATAACAAATGATTAAATTTTCAAAAATTTGGCTGGATAGATCGTGAGAAATCAGTACCCAGAACAACCAACTCTGGCATCAATAACAGCAGTTATACGCCTGGGCATTGAGTCAAACAGAGATTGGATTTCATGTACAGGTACAGATGCCCATGCAGCTTCAACACGATGCCACAGTTCATCAAGCGTAATGACTGGCGTTTGGTGACGAGCCAGTCGCTCAGCAACCATTGATCAGACGTTTTCTATTGGTGAAAGATCTGGAGAACGTGCTGACCAGGGCAACAGCCGAATATGTTCCGTATCAAGGAAGGTGCGTACAATACCGGCAACATGCGGTCGGGCATTATCCTGCTGAAACGTAGGGTTTCGCACGGCTCGAATAAAGGGTAGAATCACAGGTCGTAACATACCAGAAATGTAACGTGCACTGTTCAAATCACCGTCAATGCAAACAAGAGGTGAGGGAGACGTGTATCCCATATCATCACGCCAGGTGATGGGCCAGTATGACGATGACGAATGCACGCTGCCAGTGTGCGTTCACCACGATGCCGCCAAACACGGATGCGACCATCATGATGCTGTACACAGAACTTGGATTCATCTGAAAAGATGACGTCTCGCTATTCGTGCGCCCAGGTTCATCGTTGATCACACCATTGAAGGCGCTCTTGTCGATGACGCAGCGTCAAGGGAAGCTGCAGCCATGGTCTCCGAGCTGAGAGTCCATGCTGCTGCAAACGTCGTCGAACTGTTCGTGCAGACACTTGTTGTCTTCCAAACAACCCCGTTTCTTGACTCACGGTTCGTGACGTGGTTGCACGATCCATTACGGCCATGCGGATAATATGCCTGTCTTCTTGCTTGCTAGTGATAGGTGGCCGTTGAGATCCCGCATGGCGTTCCGTATTACCGTCCTGAACCCATCGATTCCATATTCTGCGGACAATCATTGGATCTCGACCGACGCGAGCAGCAATACTGCGATAAGATAAACCGCAATCCCGGTATGCTACAATTCGACCTTTATCAAAGTCAGAAACGTGCTGGTACGCATTTCTCCTTCTTATACGAGGCATCACAACAACTTTTCACCAGGCAACAACGTTCAAATACAATTTGTGTATGAGGAACCGGCTGAACATTTTCCTCATTTAAACACAATGTAGGTGTCACTACTGGCGATTGCTTTGTCTGAATGCGCTGAAAAACTAATCATTTGCATATTACAGCACCTTCTTCCTTTCGCATAAATTTCACGTCTGTAGCATGTCACCTTCTTGGTGTAGCAATTTTAATGGCCAGTAGTGTATATATATATATATATATATGAATTATTGATTATTTATTATATGATCATGATTATGAAACCCACCAAAGATAGAACTTTTATGGAACGTTCCTAAATGAATAAGTACTCTCGTAAAAGATAAAAGAAAAATTTTTTTAGTTTCTACAGCAAAATATTTGCGTAAAAGTGAAACGAATATGTTCTCATTATAATCATAACAAAAAACAATGTTACAGAATCTTTAAATTTCTATTTCAGAGGAAGTTATGTATATAACAAAAAAAATTGCTGAAAAACATTCAAATCATGTTGATAATAGATTTCAAATATTTTTTTTAAATTTCCGTTCTATTATTTCTTTGCAAAGGAGTTAAAAAGTTAATTAAATATTTAAATTTCATTTCATGTGATACAGACTATGCTAAGCAATGCGCCACACACTGTTGAGAGGTAAAGTTACTAATTAATGAGAAAGTTACACTTCAAATTATTTTAATATTATTTCATCTTAAATTTTGAATTTATAAATTTATATTCAAAACTCGTATACAAAACCTTGTTATGGTGAATAAGATGTATTAGTTTTTTTTCTCCTAAAATTTAAGTCTAGAATTCATAAAAAAGCTTTATTTAAGTAAATAAAGTGTATCTCGTATGAATAACTTTAACTAATTAAATTAATTTTTGTTCCTTGATGCTGTTTTTGATCATCTTTTATGAATTTTTATTTTTTTGTAACCATTAAATGGTTGTTTCGTTCGTTCCAGTTGAGAACATGGCTGAATCACTTTATTACAATTCTCATTGGTTTAAAATTTCCATGATGTCAGATAACGAACGTTTCATCTACCTAACATCGCATTGAGAAGGCGTCGTAAATTCGACTTGTCGACGAATTTGCTGCCTGTCTTCAAGTCACACATTCTTTGAGTGTCAGCAAACAAGGAGAAAATCACCATCGAATGTACGGAGTGTATGAGAAAAAATCTATTCATGATTTTTACCAATAATAAAGAAATATTTTTTTAATTATAAATTTTAACGTTTGTAAAAGTTTTCAAAATCATGAACATTTTCTGTTACTTTAATAAGTAATTAGTTTGGAAATTTTTAGTGATATTACCCAAATTAAACACGGTGGCGATAGAATAGAAAAAGAGTCCAAATGAAAAAGATAAGACAAAATATCCACTTTATGCTTAGTTTAAGTCGATTTTTAATTATGATTAAAATTTTTCATCTTGTCGCAAACAAAATAAAAGAAGAACGATATATTTCATTTCCCTTATCATACAAGCTCAGGATTGTAAGATAAAGTTAATTTACTTATAGATCATACTAACTCTAAACAAATGTAATAAATATTCTCAAGTCAATATTAAGTGTCAGTTTATAACTTGCAGTTTATATGATTAGAAATAAAAGCAATTTAAAACAAATATAAAGGAAAAATTTATCCTTTATTTGATGATAATTCAGTAAACGTACATTTAAATATGCATTTATATTTAAATGGTAAATATGTAAAATACTAAATATGTAATATGCATCAATACTAATTATGCATTAACTATGCATATTTAGCATTGATACACTCAGTAAATGATAGATTTATACTAAATGTGCGTTTAAATATGCTTTAAACGTGCATATATACTTAAATGTATCACATATATACTTAAATGTATAAGCGAAACATTATTTTAGCATTAATTATATTTGAAACATTTTTCCAAATAATTTATAAATATTAAATTATGTTTGGTAATGTTTTCCCTTGTTGCTATGTAACATTATTTTGACGAAAGAATCGGAAATATTTAAATACACATACATAATCTTTAAGAAAAGAATATGAGCAAATTTTATTTCTTCACAAAGTGTAAATTTATGTTTTGGCATAAGAATTAAATTTTAAAATATCGTTACAATATATAATTTCTACTTTTTTCTGATTCACTGAAATTTTAAGGATTTCATAGACAATGAAGAATTAAGGCATTTAAAATTTTATTGAAAGAAAAGATATACATTACACAAATATTTAGTTGAAAAAGTATTTTTAAAGTAACATTGAAATATATCACAACATAAATATTTTTTAAAAACAAATGCTAAGATGTGATCAAATAAATACAAAATGAATAATATAACGATATTTTTGAAATGAAAATCAATAATAATTGCATCATATTTACAAAATAATATTTTTAACATTTTTCTAACAATTAAGGTAGCTATTTTTCATTTTAATCAACAGAATACAAAAAATATTATTTTCTAAGAACTATCAAATATACATCAATATATTTCCTATTATATGAAAATAAATTGTATATGTATATAAAAGTGCTATCGTATTAAAACAAATAATATAAGCAAAATAAAATCCATAAATATTTATTTTCTTCGCAAATGAACAACTAATATAAATCACACACACACACACACACACACACGCACACACACACCTATATATATATATATATATATATATATATATATATATATATATATATATATATATATATATGTATATATATATAGATATTTTATTTTATTTTCATTATCAAAATTAGAAGAATTAATATGTTTCTAATGCATTAAAATAATCATATTCCATTTAAGTGAATTTTTACTAAGAAGAAATACAATTAAATTGTTATATTTTATTCTAATATAATTTATAGTCAATGTGCGCTACTTTTTCTTTGAATAATTAAAAATATAATGCTTTTTAAACTCCTCTGATTTTCATTTAAAAAAAAAAGAAGAAATAAGTAAATTCTGACTGTAGTTTGCTATTTATTAAATACTTCGTTCTTAAGGGCAAAAACTAATATATCACTGAATACGTAATATTCGCGACATACTTTTAATAATACTTTCAACATAAAAACATTAATCTGGTGTTAGGATGTATACACCATGAAATAATATAAAACATGGCGTTTCTAATTTCTTCACTGGAATGATTGCAATTTTTTTCAATTTGGGCATCTTAAAATCGCTATCAAAAACTTATGGATAATTGGAAGTATTCAATCAAAATAATGGTAGAAAGCCAAACACACTTTGTGAATATAATTCCACAAGTCAAATTTTATTCAGAAAAATTCTCCGTGAATGACTCAAACAATAATATGTAGCATATAGTAGAGAAAAAAAGAGACCACAAAAAAGGATAATTTTAAAAAGTAAATTTTAAATTAATTTAATAGATTTGATTTTTAAAATTATAGAAATGTTTCTAAACAATTTTTGAATATCATGATTTAACAATTTTATATGAAGTTTCATGTAAATTTTTAAATGCTCTATGTGATAACAAAAATGATATCATATATATAATAATGATAATTGATAATTTTATTTGCAAAACATTTATACATTAATACTTTAATTTGCTCCAAGCATTGTGAAGTAACTGTGAATATAAAAACACTGTTTCAAAACTTTTAAAAAAATTTATTCAAAAAGATATTCTGAAAAGAAATTACTTCACTTGAACGATTAATCATACTATTTATAAATATTCTGAGAGGAATTTTGTAGAAGCGGAAACACGCTTTTTTATACGTATTTTTAATGGTTATTTGTGCAAGTTAATGTAATAGAAGTGTGTAAAATAAATTGTAAAAAAATGTAATGAACATAAATTATAAAAATTACTATAAATATTTTATTTAACGTTTTAAATTATATTTTTGTATAGTTAAGAATTATCTATGTTACAAATAAAGTATACATATAAATTATATTATGAATAATATTAATAGAAAGAAGTAACAAATAGATTTGTAATCAAAAATCAGCATAATTTTATCAACATTAAACTCAAGATTGTGAACAAGCTTGTGAAAATTCAAGTAACTAGAACAAATGACCCATTTAATGGGTCCTATTAACAATACCATACAATATTGTAGAACATATTAGATAAAAGAAGATTTAATGCACAGTTTTAAAAATCATTTTCTACTTTTATTCAAGCACTTAGAAAATTCCAAACTACACATTTATTGCATTGTTACAATATTCTTGATTATTGTATTTATACGTAATACAGAAAGTTTTATCAAATATTTAAACACTATATACTATAAATTTTTTTATTATTATATTTAAAAATAAATGCAATTGAATAAAATTTAAGTGAACCAGTAGCTTCAGTTCATTTTTAATACAAATAAAGGAAATAGTTATTCTTAAAAAATAACTGTGTTATACACTACAAATTTAATAAGCAAATTGAAATTAATATATGTCACCATAAATGCAATATTATTCTTGCTGCACAATGAACGACAAATGCTACTTTTTTCTAATTGTATGAAACAAGACAAAAGAGCTATCTTTTTTTTTTAGTTTGGACTGAAAAATATACCATTTACTTATCATAGGTTTTATTTGACAAATTATTTTTCATTATTAGTTCGTTTTCATCAAAATGTATTTCAAAAAAGAGGTAAAATTATATTAAAATTAATAGTAGGTTAAAAATGAAATACATCTTTTTAATCTTGAAGTAATCGTTTTTTTTATTATAACTTATGATATTGGACATTTAATGCTGTTGCATGCCCCCCGAGGTTAGCAGTGCTAGACTAGGTCCATGAGCGCGTACACCTTTAAAAACTCCAGTACCATAAGTGGATTCTCCATCAGACCTCTCCCGGAGAGACCAAGGCATTGGAAAAGGACATTTACTTGTATAATGTAATTTGACATTAGCTTTTTAAAGTTTTTCTTCAACCACAAGAAAAATTACATAAAATTTATAAGGAATAAATCTTACAAAAATTTAACTTTTAAAGATATTTGTTTATATTTTAAAAAATAAATTAAAAATACATGTTTATATAGTTAGTTTACATCTATTTTTAATCATAAATGAAAGATAGCTTTGTATTAACCGAAATAACGTTCATATATTCTAAACAAACAAAAATTTTAATAATATTTTCAAAAATAGAGCAATTATTATCTGCAGGGCTAGTATTTTGAAAACTTTAAAAGTAACCATAAATGGGTAATTTATATTTCTTATTGAAATGAAAGTACACATTCTTAAATAATTGTTCATTTTATTTATATTTATTAAATTTTGATGACGCATAAATGACGAATATTCATACCCATATAGTGCTACAAAATATGATTTACTTACCAAACTCAATAAACTTTTTACTATATTTCGCATGAAACCATTTTTGCATTTGATGAAATATATCAAATTATTGATAGAAATCAAAGTTTTCTGTATGCTCTCCTCTATCATCGAATTTCCAAGTTATGTCTTCATTCGTCATTTTTAATTTTTCCTTTTGTTCGTAAACAAATAAAGATTGTCTATACAAATTAAGTCGAGCATTCATAGCCATTTTTAAAAATTCGTACGAAATTTCTTCATTCCAATTTGCAAGAAGAAATTCGATGATGATTGTTTGACTCTTACAACTGAATATGTAATCAAAATCTAGGTCTTCCAAAGGAAGTATTGGCTTATTGAGTGTGATGTTCTTATTAAATGCTGAGTACAATGCCTCCATTTCTTCGTCTTCTTGCTGTTCAGTTTCTTGATCGTCGTCTTCTTCCATCGCGCGGATGGATTTCCAATCATCAGAAAATGTGATATCAAACCATTTATTTAAAATGATTTGTACAAAATTGCGTTGTTTTTGATCCATACTTATGTTATGAGATTCGAACAAATTAGCTGGTGTAGCGAACGTTACTCGATGGTTTGCAAGTTTCTCGTTGAGATCCTGCATTACAGTCTTGAATAATTGAAAGCAGTCTTTTCTTGTCACAAAATATCTAGGAAAATCTCTTTTAATAAATCGCATCATTTCTCTGACAAGGTCTTCTTGTTTTACGTAAATGAAATTCTTGAACTCGAAGTACCCCAAATTTTTGGCGTGCTCATACCCGGCATAAGCTTTTGACAAAAGGAACCCAATAACGATTTCTTGATTACCAACAGTCAATAAATCAAAGAACGCCAAGTCCCTCATCGATACATCTAGGGTAAAGGAATAATCTTTTGAAAAAGAACCATAGCATTTCATTTCTTTCTTGAAAGTATTCAAGCACGCATCGTCTTCAGGTTTGAAACTGCAGCCACCTTTTTCAATGAATAAAAGCATTTCTCGAATTAAATCTTGCCTTTCTTCTTCGACAAATTTCCAACTGTCCGTGTCGTGCACTTTAAACCAGTTAGTAAGAATGTATTTTATGGATACATTTTTCAATTTAACATCTTTAAAACTATCCGAGAATATTAACAAATCAGCAGCAGTATCATATTTTATGTTATTTTTCATGTAATTACAGCAGTTTTCAACAAGTCCAACCATGTCATATTTATTACCAACCGCGTACAAATCACAACACTCCTTTAGGCTGCAAATGTGATCAAGTGTATGGAATCGAATATAGCAAATCATGTTATAAAATGTATGATATTCTTCTTCTTTAAATGGTATGGATTCGGTTTTTCCTTCGGGTGTAAGCAAACTTTGAAAATAAGGAGACTCTTCGCGTAACTGTTGACAAAACAGACTATCCTTATTAGAAAGATTCAATTTATATTCAATAAAATTTTCTGTGTTATCATTATGTTTATATTCTCGAAGAAACCATTTTTCTTCCAATTCTATATGCTGTAGACATACATCATCACTTTTCGAAACTGCTTCACATTTATCACCCATGCTACTTTCGGGTGGTCTTTTTGTTTTTCTGTAGCGAGGATATACACCGTAGCATCCCATTTCTTCTCTAAAAGACTTCAAACACTCATTGTCACTTGCCAGTGAGTCATGACTTCTTTCACTCAAGTAAATAATCTCTCTTATTAAATCTCTACGTTCTTCTTCAAGTACTTTCCATGCATCTGATAGCTTCACTGCATACCAATTAGCTAGAATGTATTCGATGATAAACTCCTTCATTTTCCTATCTTTATAAAGATCACAAAACATTAACAAATCAGCAGCGTTTTCGCTTTTTATATTCCTTCTCATGTATTGATGACAACTTTCGATGAGTCCGTCCACATTATATTTATCCGCTATCACATATAATTCTGTACATTCTTCAAGGCTATGTACATGTTCTAGTGAGTTAAAACGGACGTAGCATACCATGTTGTAAAAAGCTTTATATTCATCATCTTCAATGGACAATAGTTGAGTAATGCCTTCTTTGAAAGATGTACAGAACAAACTTCTAAAGTAGGCAGATTTCAACCGAAGTTGCTTGCATAATGGTTTATCAGGGTCACTGAGTATCAAACTATGCTTTAGGTGACTCTCACCAGTTTTTTCATCATGAATAACTTCATGTAAAAACCATCCTTCTTCATAATCTTTTTCATGAAATAGTTCTTCAGACCAGAAAGAAATTTTCTCCACAACTCCCTCTACATGAAATTTAATATCACAGTGAATGGTTAGCGTATCATTTGGTAGAAATCTTTCAGACTTCAAAAGTAAATCTTTTCTTCTCATGAACTTGGGAAATCCGATTTCACAACTTACGACTCCTTTCTCTTCAATTTCTCGGTACAAATCACATTTCCCACCAAATGTTTGAGGATACTTCAAATCACCATCGACATCTACCACAGTTAGAGTTCCATTGAGGGAAATAGCTCTTGAACCATAAATGATGTCTGACTTATAAAAAATTATTTCAAACAGAGTTGAAACGTATCCTTTGTTTTTATCAGGACTGTCATGGTATGAGCATCCGTTCGAATAAAACGCAATTTGCACGAAAAGACTGAAAATGCGATAACTATATTCTGGTTGTCCTTTACCACTCTTAATAACTCCATTGCATTTTTCCTTACAGTTACACTGCTCTGGTGTACTAAAATGAGGAATGTCAACCCATATCACAACATCGTAAGTACCTAACCGCACATCGAAATCATCAACGTCTTCGTCCGCGTGTTCCATTTCAATATCTGAGCGCGAATACTCAAATGATTATGTTCACTTTAATTATTTGTATTAACTCCACACTTCAAAAAAGAGAGAGAGAAAAAACCTGTCTCTCTTTCTTTATCTCCTAACTGCGATGACCTTGAACGATGATGCGAAACGCGCTTGTCTAAAAACAAACACGTCTTTCTTCTTTTTTTTTCTTTTTTCGTCACTCCTATGCAAAACCAGACGGAACTTTTCCTCGTATTATCTGCAGACGTGTTTAACAAAATGAAACTTTATTAAAGTGCAATGTATCTTGTACATAAAAGTTATTTAAATTGATTTAAGTTAATTTATATTCAAGTTTTATACATTATATTCTTTATTTGTTATTCTCGTTATACTAAGATTTCACGCTAATTCATGTTTGGATTTACCAGATGTCAGATTATTAGTAAATCCAGGTAGAATTAAAAAAAAAATTTTTTTATCAATTTTAGTTCGAAAAACAAAAATATTTAGATCAACTGTTATTAAAAAAGTTACTTTAATTTATTAAAATAGACATTAATTAAATAAAGGATCAAACTTGAATGGTTTATAGCATGTACTGCTGATCATCAAAACTGCTAAACCAGGAACAAATGATCCTGTGAATGACAAATCACATGGAAGGAAGAATATACAAGTAATATCGTGTGTACATCGCCTGTACTAGTGTAATAATTATATTATGTGTACTAATTACATTGTTATAAAAGTAATTTGCAAAAAGTTGAAATCATTGTTGATAAAGATTTAATTAATTATGAATGTTGTAATCAAAATTTTGAAATAAAACAGTTTATATTTATATTCATATAAATATACATGTTCATACATACATACATACATACATACATACATACATACATACATACATACATACATATATATATATATATATATATATATATATATATATATATATATATATATATATATATATATATATATATATATATATATATATATATATAAAGATTATGCACCATTTTTTTCACAAATTGTTTACATTCCGATTTTAATTAACGTATAGATTTGTTAACATTCAGTAGTGATATTTTTTTTTTTGCAGAAACATTCAATTTTTCAAAATAATAAAACCAATTTTGAAAAGAAAATTAGTTAACACGTCAAGAACAATAAAATTTAGGCAATAATTCTGCTGTGTGGATGATAATATTATGATAACAATATAAAAATATTTCATAAAAACACGAAATTGAGAAAAAAAGTTATAACATAATTGTGTGTTATTTTTTTAATCTAACGCAATTTATATTGTAAATAGTTTTGGTGTTAATATTTAAGTAAAATTAATTTGTTCTGTATAAGTAAGGAAAACTAATTAATCGTATTTTATAGAGCTCTTGCAAATTAAAAAAATTAAATATTATTGTCAAATTCTGCCAGACTTGATCTCTAAAACAGTTCAAAATCACCTGTGGATTTGGGTTATGCAGTTTATTCACTCGCTTATTTTTTATTATTTTTTTTTCCTCAGAGTGGATGACTAACATCACACACATATCACTTTTTGACACTATTTCTATAAAAAGTTCTATTTTGTCATTATCAGTTCAATAACGTATTAAAGATAATCCATTTAGAAAGCAAAACAAGTTAATTTATCATTGTACATAGTTCATGAAATGAGATTTGATAAACACTAATAAATTATCTAATATTTTAAGTACATGACACTGTTTATTCTAGAGACCAAATGTAGTTCTTTCAAATAGAATTTCGTAATTCGATGCATCAGAGTAATCAATGAATTCGAGCAAAAAACGACTTAAATGTTCGTTTTCTTCTTGAAAAATAAATTGCATTTATAAAAGCCTTTAGCTCTCTCTAGCGGAAGTAACGAAACGAGATAAGATGCCAAATTTGGTTACAGCAGAGCAAATTCAAAGGAAGTAAATCACGTGAATGTTATCTTTGTTTTTAAAATATGTGATATTACTTTTTAATTTTCATTTTGTTTAGATTTAATAATTCGTAGCTTTTTGAATAAATTTTATTTTCGGGTCACTGCACTTTCAATTTAGAACAGGTAAAAGTTCAAAGTGAAAGTGAAACTACTAAATCTACTTCTTCACCAAACTATACGAAATATTTTTTTTTTCTTTTTGATTTTAAACGCAGTGTTTCAGTAAACACAAATAAAAATTTATTCAATACAATTTTCAGATTACCTAAATTTAGGCTATATCTACAGTATGATCCGATTTATGAAGTCCCCAATTTCTATTGAAGAAAAAAAATATATGTATATTTGTTAGAAGCGATAAATAAAAATAAATATAGGAATGATTGATTCAGGTGTAAGCTTATAAAACAAAAATCGTATTTTCTCTTTGATATACGTAATTATTACTTTAGTTTTTACTAAACAATTATTCCATTTTTTTTTTTCATTAGAGAAGTATTGCTTGCTAAATTTACAATATAATGCAGATTAAATTTTTTCACTATATTGTAACTCATGTCATTGCCATATATGTATCACGTGATAATCGCATCCTTGATCCTGAAGATGAGAGTGATAATGGTGTAATGAGTGACACTTTAACGATAATAACCACTACTACAAGCTACGGCATTGAATTACAGAAATTCTAAACATGGTTTTTGAAAATAACAGCCTACCACATATAGCCAAAGTTGAGATGAAGCCATGCCATATTCTTAACAAGTCGTTCTCCATTTAATGTCAAGATGTATTCAATAGGCGGTAGACCTGGAAAGGGGATGGGTCAAAGAATTAAAGTACTTTTATTGGCTAAGAAAATTAGACATAACAGGTAATATTTTTATAGGACAAGAGGAGATAGATTCCAGTGCCTCCTGAAAGCATCATACTGAATACTGGAGTACCTTTTCATTATGCTTAATCAGTATGACGATACGGAAATAGTATTTTGGCAACTTCTCTTCAATGTATTTCCGAACTCTAATCCGACCGTTGAGATGTTGCAAGTGCAAGTGTGATTCTTCCAAGACTATCATTCTATTCGAATGTTCATCTTCATCGTTTATTGCTTTACTTCATACTAATAGCTGTAATTTACAAGGGGAAATAATCGAAGCTTTGAATGTTTTCCGGACATTTTACTGTGGTATGTCGAATGGTCCTTGCTGATGGAATAGTCTCTACTTGTTATGAAAGAAGAAAACGCCAAATTTTCTCCATTAATGCGCACAATATATGTGTCCTCATATCTACAAATGTGATATTGTGTGATGTGATGCAGTCATGCAACGAAATGGTTCCAATCGCTTCGTAGGATAGCCACAACTTCTTGCATCCATCGATTCATGTCAATATAATAAATTGTTGCTGGATTATATTCGATTACGTAACCAATAACTATATATCAAATTTCCCAAAAAGATATTTTTCGAGGGGACTCATAAACGTGTTTGACTGACATTCATTTTACATTATGAGGCATAATGTTTTTTTACACCTTAAAAAAAATAATGAAAAAACAAGTCATGTGCGTGTTCTTCAAAACGGCTGTTATGAAACAAACTAACGACTCCAAATTTAGAAACAAAAAACATTTAATTAACAAAAAATTTACAAGGAGTCATATTTGGGTTCATAAAACTCTCGCGCTTGCGTAGCGTACCAAAGAGTCAATAACAATTTCCAAAACTGAAAAAACGCAGCTTCTTCAGCCTGCTCCTCACTTTCAATCGTCTCCCTACTCACCCTCCCCATCAAAGGCTCTGAAATCGAAAGCGCTGAGTAGGAGACGTTACAGACCAAATTATTCCTTCCTTCCCCGGAGTTTTTTCTTTTTTTTTTCTACGAAATCAACCTGCAATGAAAAGAAAAAAACACACACACACAAGCAACAAAAGCAAAATTTAGTAGTATTACAGATAGCTCCTGATCAATCGGACTCTGGCTGATACACAAAATATATGGCATTATAAAAATATATCAAAATAGCACAAAATAAATATTTAATACAACAGAATCTTAAAAAATAGATAAATTTACAAATATACACATTAATATTATAAAAAACAATATAATTTTTTTTTCAAAATTATGAAACAATTAAGAGAAATTTGTATTAATAGAAAATATTTTTTTAAAAAAATTAATATCTGAGTAATAAAGAAAATAATTATGTTTGGTTATTCAGCATTCTACTGAGACTATCAGCATTCTGATGTAATTTGCCCTTTTTGTGAACAATATCGAAATTTAGGCTTTGAAGAACCAAAGCCCATCTTAAAAAGTCTGGGATTAGATCCTGTATGATGTTTTAACCAAACTAAAGGGTTGTGATCAGTTTCTATAACAAATTTATACTGACTATCTAAATAATATTTTAATTTAGTAACAGCAAAAATTATTGCTGCACATTCCTTTCTATAGTACTATAATTTTTTTCAGACTTTGAAAATTTTCTACCTCAGAAACAGGATAGGGTGTTCATTTAGTTTTTGATCTCTCTGAGATAAAACTACTCCTATTCCTAAGTTTGAGGCATCACATTGAATAATAAATGGTTTTGAAAGTCTGGACTGTAAAGTACAGGCTTCTTTATTAAAGCATTCTTTAATTCTATGAATGCCTTTTCACAGTTATTATTCCATATTACAGTTCCTTCTTGGATTTCCCTTTTAGTAAGTCAGTTAAAGGCGCAGCAACTACCGAAAAGTCTGGTATATACTTACGATAGTATCCAACAAGACCTAGGAAAGCACGTACTTCGGTTTTGCTTGAGGACGTTCGAAATCAGTAACAGCTTTCACTTTAATATCACCTGGTGTTCTTTGACCTTGTCCTACAAAGTGTCCCAAATATTTAACATTTAGTTGAGCAATTTGTACTTTAAGGGTTTTACAGTCAATTTCGCAAATCAGAATCTTCTCTAGAAACACATTTTTAAGATGTTGGATGTTGATCAGACCAAGTAAATGAATATATAGCTATGTCATCTAAATAAGGGGTACAGCAAAATGTTCGCAATTTTTAATATCTCAGCCATTAACTTACTGAAATAATAAGGGGCATTCTTCAAACCGAATGCCATTCTCAGGTTTATAAACACCAAATGTCGTAGTAAATGCAGCATATCTTTTGAGCCTTCCGGACTCAAAGGTATTTGCCAATAACCTCGTGTTAAGTCTAATAGAGATATGAAATTCGCTTTCGAAACAGATTCAACGCGCTCTTCAATATTTGGCAATGGATAATATTGTGTTCTGGTAACCTCATTTAACCGGCGATAATCAATGCACGGACGAGTTCTTTTTTCCAGGAGCTTCAACTATTATTAAAGGTGATGTGTAATCGGATTCACCTTGGTTCCACCACCTTCCATTTCAACATCTTGTCTACTTCGATTTCAAGATTTCTGTCTGTCGTGGGGACATTCGATATGGTTTAGCTATAATAGGTTTACTTTCAGATTCAACTCGGTGTCGGATTCAGCTAGTTCAGTACAACCCGGTTCATTTGAAAATATCAATAAATTGAATCAAAAGTCTACTCAATTTGCTTCTTCTGCTCATCCTCTAATTTTTTCATTAAAACAGCTTTCAGGAAAGTCTCTAAAGTGGGGTGGATGAATTAATTTCCAAAACTTGGGATATCTTCATTCTAAGAATCAATATCTTCATTATCAGAATTAGAGGTAAAAATTAAATTAACATCTTCTGGACGCTGAAAATAGGGTTTTAACATATTTACTTACTATGGTATACATGTAATTTTTTCTTTATCAGGAAATTGTATTATATAATTTGTTTCCGATAGTCGTTTTTACTACTTTTCACTGGACCTATCCAATGAACAGAAAATTTACTTGACCTAGAAGGGGCAACGACTAACACAAGATCATTTTCTTTAAATTCTCTTTTCGTAGCCTTAAGGTCATACCAAAGTTTCTGTTTTTCTTTAGCATCTGTCATATTTTGCACAGCTAATTCTTGACATCTTTTCATTCTATTTATAAGATTAAAAACGTAAGCAATCACACTATCTTCTTCAATGGTTTTACCAGTTTAATTTTCATATAATAGTGTTACGGGAGTTCTTAGGTTCCGACCATGGAAAATTCTGCAGGAGAATATCCAGTGCTATCATGAATGCAAGTTCTAAGCGCAAAAAGTGCCTGAGGTAAAATTTCTCCCAATCTGTACCCTTTTTCTAAACAAAGGACTTTCAGTATTCTCTTTAGGAAGTTCTATGCAATCTTTCAACAGGATTGCTTTGGGGGATGCTATTGTACAGAACTATGAACTACTTTAATACCAAATTTTTCTTAAAAATTCTGATGTCAGGACACTTAATGAAAGATGTTCCTTGATCACTTTGCAACTCCCTAGGAAAACCCATACGGCTAAATATCTGAAGAAAAGCATCAACCACAGTAGTAGAACGAATATCAATGGTACTGGATGGCATCTGGATACTTGGATGACATGCAAATGGCTGTTATAATATACCGGTTGCCGCTTGAAGTTAAAGGTAAAGGTCCACAGGCATCAACATTAATTCTAGTAAATATTTCCGGAATTACTGGAACCAGTTTCAAGGAGACTTTTTCTTATCTTGAGGCTTTCCTACACGTTGACATTTGTCTAAGATTTAACAAAATTTTCTACATGTCTTTACCAAAGCAGTTTGGCCAGTAGAAAGTTTTATACAACATATCTTTTGTTTTAGTTACACCTAAATGAGCTGCAGTTACCTCATGGCAGATTCCTTTTTAGCTGGTTGCAGAAACTTCTTGGGGCACAACTAATAATCTTCTTATGGTTCCATCATTGTCCATTTTATTAAAAACAACATTTGATTTATTATAACATATTTATTGTCTTTTTTGAAGATTGTCGTTTAGCTTGCTCAAAAAAGAGGTTTCAAATCTTCGCACACTTTTTGTCTCACGAGCGAATTCTTCTGGGGATGTCTTTATCAAATCCAGACCTTCAACTTCGGTTTTCTAATGGTGGCAAAATTGCATTTTCCTCTAATTCTTCATTTTGTTTAGTTTTGAGGCAAGACCAGAGGATTTTTATTTCAGAGACAATTATCTCTTTATTCGTGCTATTTTCCTTGCGTCTTTTTTGAGCTCGAGTTTCTATAGCATTTATCATATGTACTTTCATACCTCGTGTTTTTTTGGTTTCTTCAATTAAAGCGGCTGTTTTGTTACCTAGTAAATACTCTTCCTTGATCCAAAGAATCTCGAAGAACTGCTGCCTTTGTCAAAACGTGATCTAATTCACAATTTATTTCAACCTCGGCAATAGCATACTAAAGTTTCATCAAGAGGTGTTCTTAGCCAAACCTTTTCCAGTGGAACATATCAGGTTTAACATGTATTTTCCACAAATCAAATCAAGAATTGCTCCAATGTTTCTTAAGATTGGCATTTGAATTCCATTAACAGTGCTTTGAACTAGTGTAATGAGGAGCCATCAACTCATTAAATGTACTTTTCTCAATTTCATTAGATGCTACCGATTGTAAGTTCTTTTTTTATTTTGTCACACTGAGGCCTGCAAATGACTATAAGAACCACACTCCATAACATCGGAGGTTGTTTTCGTTTTCAAATTCGCTTTCATGTGCATAATTTGAATTTTTATTCTCGACTCTTTTAGGAACATGAGATTTATTATTTCGAATTACCATTAAACTTAAAGGGGCACGGTTTTCGTTTTGTTGACGAAAACCAAAATTATTTCGAGGAGTTTTGTAAAATCTTTAGTCTTAAAACTATCTCTTAAGCTTTCATATTCATCTATTTTCTCTGCCAGATCATACGGAGAATTTATTTTAAGCCATTCCGCCAAAAACAAATGTTCTTTAATTTCAATTGGCACTCGACGTTTCAATTGATCTGTTACCATTAGCTCCTTAAGCTGTTCAAACGTCGTTATTTCTAATTCCGCAAGCCCATTCCTTGCAAAGTAACTAACAGTTCTTTATGCATAATTTCTCCATGATTTTTCTGTCGTTTTCTGGTGTTTAAGAAACAATTGTCTTAATTTTTCGCTATTTAAATTGAATCGTTTAAGAATAAGTTCCTTCACATAATCGTAATCATCAGCCCTTTCTGGAGGTTCTCTAGCTAACATGTTAGATATTTCTGAAAGGTAAAGCACTTACAAGATAAACTACCCATTCGTTTTTTGGAATATGGGCCATTTCTGCTCTACGCTCAAAATTTATTAAGTATAAACTCATCTCATCTTTCTTTTCATCATACTTTGGCGTTATTTGCATTAATTGAATTTTTGAGCTTGTTCAGTCCTATTTGTAACTGATTCTCTGTGTTGAAATTGTGGCATTTGAAAGAGATTTCCCAGACGTTTCATTTCAAAATATGTTCTCTTTCTTCGTCTAATTCTTTCCTCTTTTTCTAGTTCTTCGCGCCCTAATTCTCTCCTCTTTCTAGTTCTTCTCGCCTAATTTTTTTCCTCTTTTTCTTCTTGTTCCCTTTTAACTCTTTCATCGATTACCCTATCTAATATACATTTTACTTCTTCCTCGTTGAAGTTTTTACTAGCTAAAATTAATTTTTTTATGTCTGGGATTTTAAAAGAATCTGGAACTATTTCCCCTAACTCTTCCTGGGCTACTTCTATAGTAAATCTCCTTTTTTCCCCGTGCTAAAAAGCCATTTTAATTACTAAACGTTTTATCTCAGAAGAGATGCAATAATGAGAAAAAACAGACTATACCTACCAATATGCAAAATTTATTAAATAACTATTGAAATTATTTATCACTACACATACTAATATAAACATATCAATAACGTTTAAAAAACTAAATGAAACAAACTATATTATAATACAACAAAGTATAAAATGGAAAATCAATTATTTCAAACAGAAAATGTTTAATATTAAACCTACTCTCTCGATTTCAAGTTATTATCACCAAGCTAATGATTGATAATCAGATAAATTTGAATCATTAATCAAAAATGTAAATATATTATATGTATAAATTATATAAAATCATATTCTTATATAGATACTACTATATTAAATCCAAAAAATGAAATTATACATATTTTTAATTCAAAATATAGAACACTACAATTCTTAAGAACAATACAAATTAACAGCTTTAACTAATCTAAACCAGAAATCAGCTTTCGATTTCAAATCAATAAACTTAGTTAATCATACGACATCAAATAATGTTAATGCTTGTAAAGATATTTTAAACATTAAGAATATATCTTTTCAAATTCTTAACAATGTATAAAAAAAACATATACGATTTAAATATCAAATAAATCAGTTTTATATCATATAAAACATTGCAAAGAACAATCAAACACATCAATAAAAATTTCACATTACATTAAATTCAAACCTATTTGTAATAATAATATACTTTCGTTTCACATAACGAAATCAAAACCTTTAAAAAAATATATTCCTTTCTTTTCTTAAAATCTACTTTATATATTAGTTGAACAATCAAAAAACTAAGTATATAATTGTAATTTTGATTTTACACCTTAATCTATAACAACATAGTTATTTTAACACATATTCCTAAGTGAATTGAAATACATCAACCACATAAAAATTATGAAATACATTTAATAAGATACACACTTTTCGTTTAAGAAAATATTACACTGTAAATTCAGAATACACAGAAAATACAGCAAATTATCTCTTTTGGGTGGAATATAAGAATACACCATTTACAAACTTATAAACAAAATTAATTGATGTAACATGAAAATTCACGTAAATAAGATTGGAACTAAATATTCTATAAATTTATAACATACCAACTATTTATTTTTATTGTAGCCAAGAGAAGGATTGATCAAAATGGCCTACCTGTATTCAACATTTCGGCACGTAATCCATTATAGTGCACATAATTAATTTTCACAGTGGATGCTAATGCAAAGCATTAACCTATAAAAACATCAAAACCGCTGCCACACCAAAAACATAAGTTTGTTATGAAACAAACTAACGACTCCAAATTTAGAAACAAAAAACATTTAATTAACAAAAAATTTACAAGGAGTCATATTTGGGTTCATAAAACTCTCGCGCTTGCGTAGCGTACCAAAGAGTCAACGCTAACAATTTCCAAAACTGAAAAAAGCATAAAGCTTCTTCTGCCTGCTCCTCGCACCAATCGTCTCCCTACTCACCCTCCCCATCAAAGGCTCTGGAAATCGAAAGCGCTGAGTAGGAGACGTTACACTGCACTTTAACCTTTCATTATACGAGAGTTACTCTGAAATTTTTGAGGTACGCGCAGACGAGAATTTACAAAATAAAAATAACGGTTTAATTTTAAAATGCGAAGTATTTTAACACAGAAGACGATTTTTTACTGACTTACTTCAACTTGTTTAGCGTAGAATAAATTTTAAACAGAAGAGAAAAATGGGGTTGTCACGAGAACATTTTCGCGTTATGATTTTCTACGATTTTAAAGCAGGATTAAATCAAGAAGAATGCGTTCAACGGTTGCAATTAGCATTTGGTGATGAATCTCCAGCTCGTGCTACTGTATTCAGACGGTTTAGAGAATTTAGAAGAGGTCGCAATTTTTCTCAGGATGAAGAACACACAAGAAGGCCGACGTCGGTAGTAATCCCGGATAATGTGTTTGCCATACGAAAAATATGTATGATAATCTCTGTACTTATCAAATGATACAGAAGGAACTTAACATTGGATCCGCAGCCATACACAAAATCATTCATGAAGAATTACATATGAAAAAAGTAGTTTGCCGTTGAATTCCCTATAATTTAACTGAGCACCAAAAAGAGGAGCGCGTTAGAATTAGTAAAGAAACTCTTAAATTGCTAAATGGTGGTGGCCACCGCATCATTTCTAAAATTGTAAGAGGTAATGAAACGTACATACCGATTTTTGACGTTCCAACACGTCGAGAAAGCAAAGTATGGGTCTTTGAAGATGATCCCACGCCAACAATGGTGAAAAAACAACGCGCACTGAAAAAAGTGATGTATGCCGTTTTCTTCAGAAGTACGGAATGGGTCAAAGTCATCAAGTTGGAGGGACAGAAGACTGTAACAACAAACTGGTATACCACTAAATGTCTTCCAGAAATTCTACAAGAACTGAATGTTAGGGGGCTAATGTTTTCACAATGACAATGCATCTTCACATACAACCGGATTAACAGGTGAGTTTCTTAAACATAAACAAATTTAAGTGATCGAACATCCGCCGTATTCACCTGATCTAGCTATATGCGACTTTTGGTTATTCTTTAATCTAAAAAATAACTTACGTGGACGTCGTTTTCATTCAGAAGAAGAGATTAATGTGGCTATAAATGCATTTTTTTCATCTATTCCAAGAAATGAATGGCTTGAGACATTTAATCTGTGGAAAATTCGTCTACAAAAGTGCATTGATGCTGGAGGATAGTACTTTGAACACACCTAAAATTTTGTAAGTACAACTTTAAAAACCTAGTTGTATCGCAAAAATTTCTGAGTGACCCTCGTATATGCCGACCGCCCTGTCTAGTGGTCTTGGGTTCGAATCCCGGTTCGGGCATGGATGTACTTTCTCTCTCTATCTTATCTTCGTCCTTTCTGTGTATGAATGAGGTGTGAATGGTTGCCTACCCTATAAAGGAGTCCCTATGGCATGTGTGTACTGAAGCAGTCGGACTCTACACAAATATAGTTCAGTATGAAAAGTGGAGCAGCGCACCCCATATTGCCAGCCAACTGGCACAAGACCAAAAAAAAAATGTGTGTGTGTTCTTTATTTTGAATTAAATAACCTCATGTTTATTTTATTTACTTATTACTTTAAGAATATTCAGCATTTCCTGCATTAAAAACCAGTTCAGAAATAAAGTTACTAGTTTAAGAAATTTTATATCTGAAAAAAAATGCATATTCATAATTTAAAAAAACAATGGATAATATAGTATTTGTATCACACACACAACGGAGATTTTCAACTACAACAGCGCTTAAATTTGATGTTTAACGTTTACTTTCCTCTTCATTCAGTAAAATCTAATCATCTTGTACATAGCGCAGAAAAAGAAAAAGTCTACTTCACCAATGAATATCGTCATTATGTCGACGTCACTTTAAGCCAATGAATGATGTAATTAGTTTTGTTCTTTGGTCTTCGTGCTTAATGTCACTTTCTTCAGCTTTTAATCTGGAAATTTTATTAAAAAATTTATTGAATGACTTGTTTCTTTATTACTGTCTCCAACAATCTTTTTTATTAGATATCTAAGGAATTCCGAGGACTTTCTTCGTAGAAATTTCAGTTTAAGAGAAATTTTTATTCTTTTAAGAAAATCAGATCTTTATATCAAGCTTGTTTAAGGTAAAGTTAAAATTATCCTAGCGTTTTCATAATAAAATCTCGTAGAAACCACTAGAAGACAGAATTTGACTAATTTTAAAAATTAACTTAACAAAAAAAAACTATTCATTTGCTGTGAAAAATCAAAATATACTCCTAAAGACATTTTCAAGTAATTTATTCAAATAAATCATTTAATGCTAGATATATTTTTCACGAAGTATATGAAATAAAAACTAAAATTAAAATAATTGTACATTTGTCATTTAACTATTTCCAGATAAATTCAGTCATTTAATAAAACAAAACATTGAAAGTGATCTTCTGTGTCCGAAAAAATTCAAATCCTAGATTTTTTTTTTTTTTTAAAAAACTAAATCCCACTATTATCATAAATTTTTATCCAATAGCTCATATTTTGTGAAGAACTTTCTCGATGCTATCCAAAATTCTAGAATTTCCTAGAAGCAAAAGCTACTATCAATTATTCTTGACTGCGATATTTAGAAAACCTCTACCGAATCGAATTTTATTTGAAAGAAAACTTGGAAGCTAAAATTATAACAATATGGTAATATCATATAAATGATTTCGACCTGAAAATCAACTAACTATCTTAGTGAAGTCCAAAAAAATAACGTAAATAAATAAAAATCAGGAACCAAACTCAATTTAGAAACTGTTTTGCACTTCCTTATACCATTTATACTGATCGCTTCAACATTAAGTTTGTGTACAGAAAATGATGCACACAAAAAATAATTAGTACATTTCCCATAAGTTTCTAACAACAATTACGTTTATAACCAGACAAAACAGCCAACACGCGCGTATATTTAAGCCACTATTTGAACATATAAAAAGTTAGTTAATTTATCGAACAAATGTAATAATAAACTGACAATAGTTCGATCATTATTTATTTTAACAAACTAAATAAATCTAATCTTTCCCCCCACCTTATAGTTCATTCATTGAGATGTATATATATATATATATATATATATATATATATATATATATATGCACACAAACACACACACACACACATATATATACCGGGTGGTTATAATTAAAGTCCCGATTTTAAAAATCGATAATTTTAAAACTACTGGTCAAAATGACTTGATATTTTAGCAGAACAATTGTAAGGCAATGGAATTTTATTTGGCAAAAAAAAAAATAGTTCTAAAATATGCCGATAGATGGCGCTGTCAGCGTTTACATTGTCTAGATATATGCAAATTACTAATTCCTGACATGCGCACATGAGACTTAGCTGCCATAAAAATGCAGAGCACCAGCTCTTTGCCTAAATGCTTCATCATGACTCTGACTATGAAGGATCGCGCTCTGCTCTTGAAGTTTTTTTATAAGAACGATGACTGTGCATTTACAGCTATTAGAAAGTTTCGGACATTAAAATCCATTAAATGGAGTCCAATAACCGCAAAAGGTCTGCGAAAAATGATTGCTAAATTCGAAGAGACCGGTTCATTTGACGTTAAACGGGGTAGAGGAAGAAAACCAGTTTCGGCTGCGGCAGTGGAAGATGTGGCTACAGCATTACAAGAACAGACTAACAGTGTTGTTAGAATCAGCAGTGCACGGGGAATTGGCCGAATGCTGGATATGCCGAACAGCACGGTGCGTAAAATCCTACGGAAGATCTTGCTCTGTTATCCGTATAAGATAACTCATGTGCAGGAGTTGCTACCGGCTGACCTGGAAGCACGTCAATCTTTTGCACTGCAATTTCTTGCCCGGATGGAAGTGGACAACATTCTGTGGTCCATGGAACATTCTGTGGTCTTATGAAGCCCACTTTCATTTGCAAGGTTATGTAAATACGCAAAATTGCAGGATATGGGCGACCGAGAATCCGTCCCAGCTACAGCCATTACCTCTTCAGTCTGAAAAGGTTACTGTGTGGTGCGGAATAAAGGCAGCGTTTGTCGTTGGTCCGTTTTTCTTCGAGGAGATCACACCTGCGGGTCCCGTTACCTACACCGTTACTGGCAAGCGGTATGAATCACTTTTGCGTAACCATGTTCTTCCGGCACTTCAGCAGCGCCAGTGTATGGATCGCACAATATTCATGCAAGATGGCGCTCCTCCGCACATTGCTACTCCTGTGAAGCAGCTACTGAGTGCTAATTTCGGAGATGACAGGATCATAAGCCGTCATTTTCCAACAACGTGGACGCCACGTTCCCCCGACTTATACCCGTGTGATTTCTGGGTTTGGGGTTACCTGAAGAATGTTGTTTACAGCGGGAGTTTTCAGAATCTAGCTGACTTGAAGGCAAGCATCACACACCACATCCATTGATTGCATCAGTACAGATACCCTCCGATCTGTTGCGGAGCATGCCGTTTCGCGCTTCCAATTAGTAGCGGAACAAGTCGGAGGGCATATCGAACAACTTATGCTTTAATCATCAGCAAGGTGTTGATTCCATGAAGCTCTTTTTTTTTTTGCCATAATCGCTGTTGTCACTGTATTCTTGCCTTTTCGCTAATAAATCTTTAGTAAATCCCTGAACTCTAATTTTTTTCTTTTGGCTAACATTTCTGTGTTTAACGAATACATTTTTGGACTTTCCTCCTGATATTACCCGTACAGCGCCATCTATCGGCACATTTTGGAATTTTTTTTCTTTTGCCAAACAAAATTCTATTGCCTTACGATTGTTCTGCTAAGATATCAAGTCATTCTGACCAGTAGTTTTAAAATTATCGATTTTTAAAATCGGGACTTTAATTATAATCACCCAGTATATAATTGTTAAATGTTGTACGAGGATTATTCTGAAATTTTTGAGATACGCGCAGACAAGAATTTACAAAATAAAATTAACGGTTTAATTTTAAAATACAAAGGATTTTAACACAGAAGACGATTTTTTACTGACTTACTTCAACTTGTTTAGCGTAGAATAAATTTTAAACAGAAGAGAAAATGGAGTTGACGCGAGAACATTTTCGCGCTATGATTTTCTACAATTTTATAAAGCAGGACTAAATCAAGAAGAATGCGTTCAACGGTTGCAATTAGCATTCGGTAATGAATCTCCAGCTCGTGTAACTTTATTCAGATGGATTAGAGAATTTAGAAGAGGTCGCAATTTTCTTCAGGATGAAGAACACACAGGAAGGCCACCGTCGGCAGTAATCGCGGATAATGTATCTGCCATACGAAAAATGTTAATGGATGATAATCGCTGTACTTATCAAATGATACTGAAGAAACTTAACATTGAATCCGCAGCCATACACTAAATCATTCATCAAGAATTACATCTGAAAAAAGTAGTTTGCCGTTGGGTTCCCCATAATCTAACTGAGCACCAAAAAGAGGATCATGTCAAAATCAGTAACGAAACTCTTAAATTGCTAAATGATGGTGGCCACCGCATCATTTCTAAAATTGTAAGAGGTAATGAAACGTACATACCGGTTTTTGACGTACCAACGCGTCGAGAAAGCAAGATATGGGTCTTTGAATATGATCCCACGCCGACAATAATGAAAAAACAACGCGCACTGAAAAAAATGATGTATGCCGTTTTCTTCAGAAGTACGGGATTGGTCAAAGTCATCAAGTTGGAAGGACAAAAGACAGTAGCAGGAAACTGGTATACCACTAAATGTCTTCCAGAAATTCTACAAGAACTGAATGTTAGGGGGCTAATGCTTCACAACGACAATGCATCTTCACATACAGCCGGATTAACAGTTGAGTTTCTTAAACAAAAAACAAATTAAAGTGATCGAACATCCGCCGTATTCACCGGATCTAGCTATGTGCGACTTTTGGTTATTCTTTAATCTAAAAAAGAACTTACGTATACGTCGTTTTCATTCAGAAGAAGAGATTAATGTGTCTATAAATACATTTTTTTCATGTATTCCAAGAAATGAATGGCTTGAGGCATTTAATCTGTGAAAAATTCGTCTACAAAAGTGCATTGAATCTGGAGGAGACAACTTTGAACACACCTAAAATTTGTAAGTATAACTTTAAAAACCTAGTTGCATCTCAAAAATTTCAGAGTGACACTCGTATATATAATTGTGATGACTAATTTGAAATGTTAATTATCTCCTGGAAAATAATTCCAACATAGAGGTCGGCTTAGTAACCAAAAATTACTGTAGAAAATTTTAATATTCAACGTATTATACCTTCCGATAATATTTTTATCGATAATAAAGGGAGATAACAAAAATAAATTCCAAAACACTCACCACAACAGGTGTGAATGCAAAAAGTAAAAATTCGACATTTATCTCTCGTTGTTAAACAGCGGCTAGAATCGAAGAAGGAAATTTTTACTCCGAAAAGTGGGAAGATTCCAGATTCGATCCAATTTTTACCAATAAAGCATGTATTTAGATATTTTTATGATAGTTTTAGGGTGTATATACTACTTGATTCAGTATAATGTCAATATGCTATAAATATTAAGGCTTTTAGGAGAGACTTATTTCAAACTTAAAAACAAAAAGAGTGTATAAACAAGAGGTTTGTACGGGTTTTAATATTAACTTTCACATAGTCTTAAAATTATACTTAAAACATCCATACAACGCTAAACACATCCATATACGGATATTAAAAAAAAATCTGCTCACAAAATTTCCCCAATAGATGTATTATTTTTTATTTGTAAATATTATTTTTTCTTAACGATAACTGATTCTACATATCAAAATTAAAAGGGGTGGAATAATATTTTTCTCTCAAGTAATTGATATAAGTAATGATTGCAATTTGCAGAAATAATTAAATAAATATTTTTTTTTATATTTTATCCAAATATTGGAAGCCGAATCAGTGATCTATCCGACATTTATATTATTATATCGAAGATTTGTACTATTTACACTTTTTAAAATGTACAATGTTGCTTATAATACCTAATTTAAGTTTCAAATTCTTTTTTTTTTTCACGAGGAATTAAAATGTGCAATTTGTTCAGCCTTACATGCTAAGCATTAATTTTAATATCAGCCACAGATGTTTTCATAATAATGCTATTTCAGCGTAAGCAAATAATATCGAAGTAAATAATATTTGCGATATTTTAAATACTAAGACTATTATTATTCCAGATTTTTTTTTCTTATAAGCATGTGTTCAAATATTATTTTGAAGATTCAAAAAGAAATTTAGCGGTTGAATTCAGTTATTAAAAATTACAAAAATAAACGAAATATTAAAAATAAGGATAGAGATTTCAATATTTTGTATGATAAATGACGGAATATATGTCGAATGCTTTTGATTAAATTTGATTTTATAAATTTAAAATATAATATGTGAATATTTGTTTGAATAGTCAATACCCTGAAAAAATGGTAAAATTGTAAAATTTACCATCAATTTATAACTTAATACTTTAATTTTTTACAAAAATACTTTTTTTTCATATGCTAATTATAACTCATTTCTTTAATATAAGCTTCATTATAATACCAGGGTAATACAGAAATACATCATCAAATTTATTAACACATTTTATATATTTTAAGTAAAATAAAGTATGAAAAATCTGGGGCATACATATCAAAAATGCTTATGCACATGGTAAAATTGAAAAAAATATAAATATTTAGCCTATTCAGAAGTTATGCTCGATCATTTAAAGATAAGTTTAAATGGGCGGAAAAAACATCAAACTGCGACTTTGTAGATTAAAAAAAGAAAGAAAAAAGGAGGGGGGTTACACAGCCTTTTACTTTGCTACACTACTTAAGAAAACAATTAATTAATTTTATTCTAAACCTGCATGAGTGTAAGATTAAACTAGTCTAAAGATTATCGAAAGTACCCTTTTCAACGAATGCTACCAGGATAAAGGTAAGTAAGAAAACTATCTTCTACTTAATTAGAAGCGTAACTTTTTACTAACTTCTTTGTTATAAAACAGACTTTTCGGAACTAGTTCAGTATCCCTATATATTGGCGAACGCGGCGAATTTTTTTCGTCGCCAAAGTAAGCGTGCCAAGCTAACACGGGAAATTTCCCTAAGTTCGATCGAAAAATAAGCATTTTAGAAAATTAAAAAAGGGAAATAAATATAAATGATGGACTTACTTGATATGAAGTTTGGCTGATATGCCGATTGGTATGTTTATTTCATTTCGACATTTTTTTCGTTGTCACCAGTGTCACATTTCAGTTTTTTTTTTTTTTAAAGGCATGCAAAAAATATTTTTCTAAATATTTACGCTTTATAAAATTTAAAAAAAGCAAAAAAAAAAAAAAAAAAAAAAAAGGCATGCAAAAATATTATTTTAAATATAAATTACTTTATAAAATTGAAAAAAAAGCATTCAAAAAATATTTTTCTAAATATATACACTTTATAAATTTTAAGATTTTATACACTTTTAAAGTAAATAAAGATAAAACACTAATACAATAAAGAATATTCAGAATTTGAATAAAATAATTACACCTTCTGCGAAATTTGGTACTCATCCCAATTAATTCCCGAAACGATTTCAACAAATTTATTAAAACAATTTTCATTTACAGCTATGCAAGCTTTATGAAACATATACATTGCAAGGTAAAATTTAAAATCTGTAATTATTTATTGTATTTAACAAAAATATAAAAGATAATAAATTAAATTAATAAGATATATATATAATAAATATATATAATAAATAAACCAAATAAAATGAAATAATGTAAAAGAAATTGTAAAAAAGATGAATTTACGATGATTAGACACTGGTGACAACGAAGCCCAATTGAGGGAAAATCCCTTCCAATTCCAATAGAAACGTGGAACAAAAAATGTTCTAGAACAATGAAAGTCGAAGTAAAATTAAAATAGCTGTAAAATTTATGTAAAACACAAGAAAAATGAATAGTGGCAACAAAACAAAACAAAAAAAGAAATAGTAATTAAAACTGAATTTGGCAACACTACAATAAAAACAAAAGCTGAAATCGGCAACAATACGAAGTAAACAAAGGGCGCCAGATTTGGCGAGAAATCATATATGGGGATACTGAACTTGTACCGAATTTTCCTTAGCTTGATGGCCAAATGATTTTAATTTCCATAAATAATATTAATTTTTAGTTAATCATAAAATAAATTTGTATTTCGTATAAATTTTACTTTTTAAATAAACTTAAGTATTTTAACATTGAGTTATATAGTAATACAAATTAAAAAACTGAATCATATATTGAACTGAAGAGTTATGATTAATATTAAATACAATATTTAGGAAAATATCTAGTTTTTCTCGAAAGTAAACAATAAATTAATTTAAATTACTGTCTACGCTCAGTTTGTATTTAACACATTAATAAAAAAAATTATTTTTTTAGAATCAGAACATTAATTTAAAAGGAAATCAAAAATCGGAAATAGGAAAATAATAAAGGATTGAATTATTATGTAGTCTAATATAAAATATAAAAAAAATTTTTATGTGTAAATAATATATAAGCTTAACAGAAATCACTCATTCATACAAATTTCTTTACAAGAAGGTATTTTTAAATTTTTAAAAAATTAAATTAAACAGAAATCAAATATCTAACTTAATACAGTATATGGAATTATTTATTTGTTGAAAAGGGAATAATGCGGTAATTTAAATTATAATTTAAATAATTTCATACATAACTAATTTAAAAACTCATAGATGAAATAATGTTCTTTTATTTTTTTAACTATTTTATCTAAAATATTGATTAAAACTCCTATAACTACATGAAAATATTATCAGCAAAGATGATTATTCTGTCTTATAATATAAACCATGACTGTAAAAAAAATTATGATTAATAGGAACTACAAAGTGTTTTTAATGAGGTATTGCAAGATTTGTATATTTGTGTGTTTCTTTATAACTCTCTTTTTATACCTCACTCTTGCTTAACTTTTTCTTAACATTCCTACCAGAGAACACATTGCGAATGATAACTCTACGATATTGGATACAGAGTAGCTCTCTGTGCTCATTTTGTTCTATTCCAAGAATGCCCCTAGAATCATTGGGCAAAGAATGCGAAAATCATTTCACAGTACCTAATATTCCACTGCGGAGAGCTTCTGCTTGAAATTAAGAACATATTTCGTGTCTTTAATATGCATAATGAGATTTCACAATGCTGTTCTTTGTCGAGGTATTCTAGAGAGGTTTTTCTATTACAGAGAATATGTGAAAAATAACTTCACAAAATAACAGAAAATTAGACTTGCATAAAAAGAATTAGACAAGCTTTAACTTTTTAGACTATACTATAATACATAGAAAATAAAAAATTCTCATGATTTCTTAACAAACAAAATTTTTATTACTTGAATTTTATAAAATTTAATTAAAATGATTTTCTGATTTTGTTTCATTAAAAAGTTACCTTAATATGCATTTCATAGAAATATGATTCCATATGAAATGTTCCATTAAGAATTTATTAATCACATTGATATCATTTAAAATAAAATTGCATAAAATAATAATATTTTTATATTTTAAATATATAAAATGTTAAAATATATAAATTATATTAAATATTATAAATATTTTAAATATATATGTATTTACAAGGAATAATTGATTTACCTAGAACATCTATAAAATGTATGACCCCAAAAAATGTATAAGTTATTTAAAATCAACATTTTATAAAAATTATTAATTTTTTTATGGGATTTGTTTCCCATTTTAAATCATTTCATATTGGAAGACTACCGGGATTTTCTTTGTAATGTGAATAAATAACTCCTAATACGAAGTGAGCTAAGACAAATACTACAGAAAATGGTATAAAAATGAATAGCCACTTCAACAGAAAATGTTATAAAAAAAATGGCGATGCCACGTCTATACTTTCAATATTAGCTGTCTTGTGAGAAAATACTGCGGCAATTTTGATTGAAAAATTGCAGCATCAGCAATTGCAACTGATAATTTAAAGAAGTTTTGATTACAATATTGTGTTTTTTTTTTATCACATCTCAAGTTGCTGTTTTGTTGCTTACATATTTAAAACTAATAGGGATACACAAGTTCATTCCAATAGAATGAATTTTTTTTAAAGAATCCAAATTTTGACAAGGAATCTAAAAAGTCCAAGGAAAGCACAGTCCTTCTATTGATTTCTAAATTGTTCTAAAATCTTTGATAATGATCATACAGTTAGATTTTTTAAATATCATCTCACGTTGTTTAAATATGCATCTCAATTTGATGCTTCATCATCATTTACTTGCCGATTAATGGCAGAAATGCAAAGAATGGATGCAGGAATATATATACTATCTAATAATAATTATACATTGCAAATTTTCTAAATTATCATATAAATATACATATAATTATAATATTCTTATCGAAATTTTTTTATGTAACAAAACAAAGATATCAAAATTTTGAAATATTTGTGGTGAAGCCTATTGTTGAAAACTTAATCAATTTTGTATACATGGTGATTTAGGCTTATTGGTCTGCGTAATTTGTTCGTAATTATCTTTTGCAACAGATATTCTTGTGTTTACCATTATTATAAGAGTATATTTTTGCCCAATTAGTTTTTGAAAAATGACTAACTTTAAATATACAATTTTTTTTAAAAAAAAATTTCCCCATTTCTTTAAGAACTTGTGTGAATTTAGTTCGCTCTTTAATATAACCACATCACATAATAAAAAACCCAGCAGATTTAGTAAAGGCAATAACAAAAGTCCCTCTTGTCTCTAACATTTATGTTAAAGCAATAGAAATTTTAAATGTATCAATATTTTGTGATACCGTAATTTCCCATACTATGATAATTATTGAAAGATGTTATTTCGAGGAAACCAAAAAACTCCCTTAATAATATGCATGCAAAAGGCAGAAACAGTCACCAGTGATTCGTAGATCACTCGTGAATGAAATTAAACACGAGTCTTTGCCTCTAAAGAGATATTTCTTTTCTTTAGGCCATAACAAGTGCAATAACTTCATGAACTTCCTTTATTTTTTAAAATATTTTTGAGGATGCATTTATATTCTTGACATTTTTAGTTATGAGGCACTCATTTTATTATTTAAATCCATGTTTTGAGCGTCTTTATAAAATTTTTTTTTGTTTTTGAACTCATTTGTTTCATCTTATATGTTGACTGACAATATTTTTTAATACCTTTCTCTTCTGCACTGCATAAATACTGTGCAATGAAAATATTGATATATTTTACGTGTAATGTGAGGTGCTAATAATATTTTATGATTATTTCATTAACTCTATTAATAATACACGCTGAAATATTAAAAAATGAGGTATAGTATTATGATAAACTCGTTAAACCTTATAAATATATTTTTATAAAAATTACAAAATGGAAATTTGAATGCCGTTCTCACTCTTTAAATTATATTTTGTAGAAGTTCTTATGCACACTATATATAGAATATAAATAATGCATTCTTTATAAATTTAAGTTGACTAAGGCAAACTTCCCTGACTGTGATGACAGTTTTTATCATTTCTAAAGATATTTCTCTTAAAGAGCTGTCATAAAACTGAAGGAATATGAATTCACTTTTCTTAATTTTCAGTTTTTTTATATTCAGAAAACAAGTTGTGTTTTTGCTATTTTTTTTGTAAGAAACGAATAGATTTAGTTTTTTGCTGTAAAACATATTGCTACTCTATTAATAAAATTTCTGCGCAACTCAAATTATTTTGTGGCTCAGCTCAGTTTCTCTCAGAGTGGTAAAAATAAACTTTCTCACTTTAAGCAGTTGTAAATAGTTTAATTTTTCTCCAACAATATTAAATGTATTTTTAACTCATATGATATTGTGTGAAAAATGTTTCATATGCTTTACCGCCAGATATCCAGATGTGCGAAAAATTATATTTCATTAATTTTATTTACATTTATTTTTTGATTTAAGCGATTATGTGATATTTTGTTTTAAGCATTTTAAATTACATTTATACATAGTGGTTAACTGTTTAGGAAATAGCTGTTATAAACAAAGATTTTGTATAATTCTTTAATCAAAAAAATATTAAGGCCCATAATTGTTAAACAACAGTTGGATATTTTTTGAAGATTCCATATGATTAATATCTGAAAATGTCTTTTTTTTTTAAATATGTAAATTTCACAATGAAACTGAAGCTAATTTATAGTTCGAAATGGAATCTATTCAATTCAAATAAATACATTCAACAAACGTTTGTATTATTTAAAAGCACTACTTCTGTATTTTATACTGAACCAGAATATAAATTGCGGATTGTTCAGATGAAAAGGGTAGCATGTGAATCCCCTCTAATGAAGTGGAATGGAAATTCTATGTACTCAGAATATTCAATGAAAACTTTTCTCTCACTCCGCGAAACTAACATAGGAAAAGTCACTCGAGATAAATGTGTATAGATAAAACAGAAGGTGAATACACAGAACTTTCAAGTATAGCCGTGTTAATCATTTCATAATTAAAATTCCTTTGCTTCATTATCAAGTGTTGAGAGCTCTGACACATTGCTTAAGGGTTGATTTTGGAAAATTTACAAAGAAAGTTAATGGCACACTATGGAACAATCGTTAAAAGTCTGGTATTTTATATTTAGAACACAATTCGATATGTTTGGAAATATTGTATAGCATAATTTGGCTTAAGATTTTTCAAGAAATACAAAACTGAGCATTCATATACGTTGATTTTATAAAGTTTATTTCAATAAAGCTAAAGCGAATGATAAAATTTATCCTTAATTCCGCAAGGAATATTATCGCCAAGTGGTGAAAAGTTTGAATAATGATAAAATGATATTTGCGGGATAAACATTTAATTCAATTATATAATGTAGTATATATACAAGCGGAGAGGTGCACGTTCAAATTCTAAATTAAATTAAAAATATGTAACGGATTATTAACCATAAAGTAATTGTTTCTTTCGTTCCTGTTGAGATCATGATTACGTCAATTTATAACAATTTTCATTGGCTTAAAATATCCATGACATCAGATAACGTTTCATCTACGTCACATAGTATTGAAATAGCCTTATAAATCTGACTTGTCGACGAATTTGCTGTCTGCCTTGAAATCACATTCTTCATGCGGCAGCAAACAAGGCGAAGTTCATCATCAAATGTCTGAGAATAGTGATGAAATTATTTTATTAATAAAACGATTACTTATGTAAGGACGAAAGCATTCGTTTGAGAAGTCGTTTTCCATTGATTCAAGCCATTAACAGATGAACAATAGAACAGAAGAAAAAGCAAAATGAAAAAGACAAAACACTTTATGGTAAGTTTAAACCATCAAGGAAGATTTAAATATTTCAAAATTTTAAGACTATTTCCTTGCTTAAGCCAACAATAAAAAATTTTTTAATCAATATTGATGAAATAATAAAAAGCAGATTTTTAAAACATGAGCTCAAAAAGTTCGTTGAATTTGTATTTGTTTACTTTTTTAAGTTAAATATGCTATTTTAAAAAAAACTTAAATTTCTCCCTTGTGGTCAGGGAAGACTATAAATTTAAGAAATATAGATAAAAAATAATTTAATTATTTTAAAATATCATTCAATTTAAAAAAAAATTGTTTTAAAAATTCAATTAATTATTTGTTTTTCTTCAAAAGTGTTATTTTATTGTAATTTTATGAAAAGATCTGCTTAATTATTAAAGTAAATATTATTTATATTTATATTATACAAAATGTACGCATAAGCCCTTTACTAATTTCTATCTTTGAATAATTTAAATGAAATTTCGTAATTTAATATTCTGTTTATAAATTTAGAACAAGTTTAAATATTCTCTCTTGAGTTCGAAGAAGGATGTTTTGGAATGTTGTAAATTTATTTTTTCTTCTAATTAACAATATAAATTTCTTTAGAGTAAAATGGACGTTTTTGTAATTTTTTTAAAGTATGAGGCTCTCTGTTTTATAATCTGGAAAGAAACCACGGTCATTAAACTGTAGACATAATACCTTAACGTATTTAATGGTAATGTTTTTTAATTTCGCTGGAGGAAGTAGTCGAGATTTAGTACTACCATCTATCACTAAGCTTTGAATTTATAGCTACTTGGCGTGAGAAGCGTGCTTGCAGTGATGATGACTTCCGGTACATTTCTTGAATGAGCGAAAGACCAATGAATCGACATAAAATGCATTGAAAAATTAATCATTATATAATTGCATTTAAACTACGATTTGGAAAAAATTAATAAATTTAAATTCTGTAGAATGTTTGTGTTACCTAAAACAAACTCAGTTATTTTACAGATTACCCACTTAAAAAGGAATATTAACTAAGATGATCCGTTAAAGTGTCGAAAAATGTTTCATTTCTTAAATTAGATAGGTAATCTGCACGTTACTTACCAGGCATTTGTTAATATGAAAATAAGACATTTATTTATAGGTAAAACAGTAATTTTTCTGTACGCTTAAATTAATCTAATTCATTTTTCAATATCCAAAGAAGCAAGTTAACAGAATCAAAGGATGAATAAACTAATAGATGAAAATAATGACTAATCAATTAATAACTATAATCTAAAAACATCAAACGGCTTAAGACAAATAAAATTAAACTATATTTATTTTTTGATTCATAAATAATCGAACAAATATCATCAAACAATCAACAAATTAACCGAAATCCGTTTTTTAAAAATGAATTTTTGAATTTAGAGGTCATAAGTTTGTACATTACCTAGTTAAAATGCGAAAAATGTTTAATTAAGTACTTTAACTGTGTGTGTAAATCAGCTTAGCTTATATGTAGTTAACGGTTTACGGGTTTTAGAGATCACTATTATCGTTAATCTAGTTTATTCATACTAAATATAAATTTAAATAATTATTTTACATTCTGTGTTTTATATTTTATAACAATACAATTTTATAAGACATAAACAGGAATTTAAAAATATGACGTAAAATTAAAACTAACATTAGGCGATTGTAAATAGTCTAATTTTATCTCCAAAAAAACTAAACTTACCCTTGAAAATATGTTTTTGCGTGGTCATTTTTTAAAATATTAATTCATTTCATCATATCATGAACTTCTATGATAATCTTATAGGTCTTCTAATCAAATCAAAAAGTGGCACAGGTGCCGTATAATCCATGATTCAAAATTTTGAATTTTCTTGGCGATGAAGAAATGTTGCCAAGATAACGTATCGTGATGTGCGCGATGACGTAAATACTAGCGTTACCAAAATAGAATTTTCTGCATAATTCTTACAGGTTTCCATATGTATGACGTAATAAAAACGACGTTGCCAGATACATAAGAAACTCCGCCAAAAAAATCGCCAATCTCAGAATTTGCCATCATGGATTATACGGTACCTGTGCCCAAAATGTTACTAACGTTTACATTTTCTTAATAATATGAATATAGATATACAAAGGTCAGTACACTTATTTTTGGGTACCGGCAGAATTCTACATTCATTCTGCCGATACCCAGAAATAATTCTACGAAGGCGACAAAATTCCTTAAATACTTGTATGGGATGAAAACAATACTTATAATTATCCATTTACACGTTTAAATGCTTTTGACTTAGTATTCATAGGGCATTTATAGATATCCAAATATTAAAAGTAATTGATGGTCATTTATATATTTTATTACTTTAAATTCATAAATATATACAGCTTAAATAATTTATAATTTAACTATTAGAGAGAGTTCAACATTAGTTAAACTAATTGGTTCAATTTAATTATTAATTTAAATATTAGCATAATATAGATTTTGCGAAGAGAAAAATTAGGTAATTAAAGGGGACAAGCATTATTATTTATTATTAGTATATAATGTAATTACTAATACTAATAAATATAAACTAATACAAATACTATTTTAATCATGAATAATATATATATCGTTAAATCCGCTCTATATTTGATTTAACCAAACAAAATGCAATAGTTTTCACATTTTCATAATCTACACATTAGTTAAATGAAATTTTCAAAAATGTGAATTAAATGTGAAGTTTATGAACAATGTAACATTTAATCTGGTATTTTTAATCTACTTAATATTATTTTTACTTTGTAAATTAAATCACGTATGTCACAAATTTATATACATTATATATTGTATATAAATGAATTTCTACCTCTGAAGTTAAGCTTTTTGATGAATTCATTTTATATAAAATCTATAAAATTATTTTGATACAATATTCCTAACCTAATACACGCAATTTTTTGTGATACATGATTAAGCGGTGTGGGAAATTAGAAAATAACATTAAAATGATGGTGGAAAACACCAAAATAAAATTTTTCATTTGTAGGAATACTTATCTATATTCTTGTAGGCAAAAAAATAAGTAAATAAAAGCATTTTTCATGATTGATAAGTGCTTATGCTAACAAAAACTCATTGTTAACTAAAAAAGGAAAAAAAAGACTTACTATAAAGAAAAACAATCTAATAAGATATGAAAAAGATGGAATAATTAAGAATTTCAGATAAAAATTTAAAGAAGTTTACTTAATCAAGAGAAAAATAATTTATCTTCTCTAAATTATATCCCAAATATATCAATATATTCAAATTCTTACAGAGAAAAATGCAAGTAAAAATCATCAAATGTAATTAATATTGCATGATTTTATTAAATATTATGTAAATCATTCTTCAAGAAACACCTAAAACAAATTCAAAGATGTAAAACATATTTCACAGAATAGTTTAAAGTATGAAAGATTCATTCTCGAATTTTTGTATCTAATAAAATTACTTCTGATATTAATATTAATACAGCAGATTTTCCATTCAAAATTAAATCTATTGGAAAAATTACGAAATTAAAAAATTTTAATAAATAAAATTTTCATTTAGTTATCAAATAAAGTTTCAGTTTAAACATATTTCCGGTAATTCATATTAGGAAAAGTTAAAAGAAATTAATTTCCTTTCATTTGGTTAATGTTTTTAATAAATTTATTTAAAATATCATTTTTTTTCAAAATTATTTTTGGTTTTTATAAAGCAAAAGTTATTTAATTAAGCTAGAAGTAGGCTATAATCTTTCAGTTTCTTTATGAATTCTTAACACTAAATATCAAATTAATTTATTTCATCCTTAATTAATTTATGAACTCTGCAAGTACTGAATAAAGCAGTTGCGGCTAATAAAACTGAAAAACATCAGATATTAAACATATTAAAAAAACACTGGTTTATTAAAATAAATTAAATTGCTGTCTTAAGAGCTTAAAATTGGGTGAGATGAAACATTTGTAATATCCTATTATTTAAAAAAGTCTGAGAGAGAATTGAGTATCTCATATTAATTACTTATGATTATTAAGCGAATAATATTTATAATATTCTGTACAAATTTCTATGTATTTGGTTATTATTTGTTAGGTTAAAGTTTCTGTAAATTTCTATTTGCTTTGAAATATTCACTTTTAGTTATATTATCTGATTAATTTTAGCAATTATTGTAAAGAAGGACGAAACAGTGCTTAATTAACATTAAACTCTAACTATATGTATATTCTTTGATAAAAAATAAAATATTTAAATGTCTACAAAAATTTTAGCAATTCATCAGCTCTAGTAGCTTATTTCAATCGAATTAAAGTTCCTAAACTCAAACTCACAGTTATTTTGAGCTATATTAAGAGGGCAAAATCAGTGCATGTTTTGTCATCTCGGTATAAGTTTACAGGTATCCCTTGGTTTTTTGGTGATTTTTGAAGCCAAGAAAGGCGTCAAAATGTGAATAACAAATGTCAACCCTAAAATTACCTTAGTTGAAGCCCTGAAATTACCAGACTTACCAGAAATTAAATTTTTTGACAAACCTAGGGGTACTCGCTTTTATACCGAGACTTAAAATAGCATACTAAATCAGCAAAAAGTCATTATCCCGCAACTATTTATCATGTCCATGGATTCTTAACATGCCAATCTTCGATTAGATCAAAGAAGTTACAATAATAGCGTTTTCTTCATCAATCTAGCTTTCGTAAATACAAAGGTTATACAAGTAAGCAATTAACTAAAAAATATACAAAATGTGTACTTATTATCTGCATTCATAAATAACACTTGTTCGTAATGAAATTCTTGTATATATAATATTTTTTCAATGCACACGAATATTTCAGCGACTTGATTAAAAAATGAAAAAAAATTACTTAAGTAAATCAATACGATTCTCAAATCTATACTTTTAAAAGCTTAAAAGATCATGAATTCAAAATTTACTTTATTTGTCTTGTAGCCTTCAATTAAAGAAACTTAGTTTTTAAAAGACAGAAATAAACAATCTTCTTTTACGCTACTAGCACTGAAAACTTTCGAAAATTGTTTTATAAGCACAAATAAGTTGTAGTGAATAAATATGAATCTTAGTAACACAAATTATCTTAGGCATAAATGAGAATCTCAAAAGAAAAATTTCGTAGCTTCAAAAAATACAACCAGGAAAAAGAGGGAGAAGGAAAGATGTGGCCATACCAAACTATCTTTATTCTCTAAAGATAAATTAGCTTAATTTAATGGGAAGATTTTGTGTTAAAACAGTCTTTCAAAACGATTATTCACTGTCAGTATTAATTTGAAGTAATGATCAGAATATAAATTGTTGAGTCTAGGTTTTAAATTGTGATTCACCAAATAATAGTCATCAAATGTGTTTCTAAAATTAACTATTCTTATTTGAAAAAGAATAGCTAAAATCTGCGTCGGAAGTACATAAGAATTAGAACATTAGAGAACTTTCCCCTTCTTAGTGTCAAAAGTACTCGTGGCATTATAATTCCGCAAGATGGAACACCTTCACATAAAGATGATATTGTAAAAAGTTGGCGAAGAGACAATTTGATCAATTTTTTTTTATCTTAACTAAGGATGAATAACTCTTAGTTCCTGCGATATTAATCTCTTAGGTTGTTTTGTAAGCGTTGTGATGCTTTCAGAGTTTCAAAAAGGTTAAAAAAAGACATTGTTATGAAATGAAACAGAATGAAACTATTCATGCTTTATACCGTATTTTGGAGATATTGAAACTAATGAAAATATTAAAATATGAAACTATGTTAGATAATTCAATGAAATAATTCCACGTTATAAATTATTAATGTGTTCAAAAAAAAATTTCTCAACTATTATGAAAATTTTCTTCACTTATTGTAGTAGATAAAATAAGCTCCAAGTACTATATTTAAACTATATACTTAAGTGATTAATAACGCACAAAATAATTTGCAAGAGTGCATTTCTATATTACACAAGTAGTTAGATTCTAATATTATTTACTTAATATTAATAATATTGTATATTACTAATACTGTAATATTAATATTATTGTATATAATAATATTCTATATTACATAAGTAGTTAGATTCTAATATTATTTACTGTAACTTAATATAATATTTGAAATAATCTCAATTATTTATAAAAATTTTAACTGCAATTAGATTTGTTAATAGTGTGTAAACTGTAATTTTTTTCTACAATTATATGGAATTTTTTCATTAAAGTACATGATTAAATTAATTCACTTATTATGATGAATCACTTATAAAGAATTAAGAATGTGTTTTCCACAATAATTCTTAAAATTCTAAAATTTATAATTATAGACTTTTTAACATTAGTTTTTTTTTTCATAATTTCTTCTTTTTTATGAAAGCTTAAGAATATTTTTGTAATAAATTCATTATCTTAAGTTTACCAATTAATCTTTTAACTATGTTAATGGTAATATATTTACAAAGTATATGAGTCCTTTAACAGTAGTATGTTCATGCAGTATATTTTATCAGAGAAAAATATAATGCCTTTTTTTATTCATAAATTATAACTAAAACCAAAGTTTTATGCAAATAAAATGCCTGAAAAAAGAAATGTGCGCTGAAATTCTTTAATTTCATGATCGATGTTTTCTAATCAAAACAAAAATAATTTTTATTCTCTGGTATAACTTTCTACTAAATATGAAGAGAAAAACTATATTTATTGTAACAATTATGAACCTAGTTTGAAATATGCTAACATTTTTAGAAGAATATAAAAAAAAAGATATAAAAGAGGGCTTATAGATTGAAGTGTATTTAAAAGCAATGTTCGTATATTGTTAATATTACATAAATAATGTAACATTTAATATATTTTATTTGATACCCACAGTTTAAATTTCTTAAGCTTTTGGAATTGATCCAGATAAATTTTTTGCTTAAGAATATTCGATTTTGTTTCAATCCACTGTCAAAACTTTTGTTTCGAGGACTTTTGAAGAAATATGATGTTTCCTTTATTTCTTTTTCCAATTCATTTCCTGCATTTTCTTATAGTTTAGGGGAAAAAATGTAGGGCTTTTTTTATTAATAATTTACGGGCAGTTCTATGAAAATACATAAAAGAATGCAGTTATATTTATATATTTAAAGGCAATAAGTAATATATATATAATTTATTCAAAGATTTTATTTAAACTTTTACAGATTTATATTAAATCATAAATTTCTGTATAGAGAATTCCAAAAAAATATATAAATTTTATTTCTGAAACACTAAAATTCACATAAGCTCTCTGGATTTACTTTTATGGTTAACATAACTAAAAAATCTTTTTCAAATTGAATTTTTAGTGGAATTTCTTAACTTATTATAATTGGTACAAATATGTCAAATGATGTTTTCTCGATGATTATACGTTAATACAAATATAATTAAAAAATCTTTATATCAAGCACTTTTTATACAATTTTCGGTTAATTTTATTTTTGAATTTTTTATTTCTTTAGTAGATTTAGATTTAGTTTTTTATTGTAATCTATTTCTCTACTGCAATTATTGTATTAGTACAAATATATTTAAATGTTGTTTTTCCTCGATGATTATTCTTTAATACTTATATAATTTTAAAAATCTACATCAAATATTTCATAACATTTTAAATTTTTTTTAGAAGTTTTAGACTTAATTTCTTATTGTAATCAATTTCTTTATTGCAATTGCAAAATTTGAACAATAAATAAACCTCCATTTTATGCTGAATATATCAGTCTCTGTTTTTTCTTTGTTGCCAATCGAAAATACAATTTAAGTTTTCTTATACATATTCCTGGGAATTTCTGATGCTGCTTGAAATTATTGTGCACAACATTGAAAAAATTGATGAAAAATTTATATTATAACGTTTTTTTCTTTCTTAATTTTTCAACTTTTTCAAATTTCTGTATAAGATTAATATCCAGTGAAACTTACAACCATTTTTAGTATTCCACATGTCTGTTGTATTGAGACATTTTGTAAGATTAAAAAAAATGCTACATTAAATAAAAATAAAATTAAATATTTTACATAATAAATTAAGTATATATATATATTACATTTTTTATTTAAGTTTTTTAAAAAGAATTATTTGCAGAAATATCTTAATCAATCTTTTCAATGTTTATATTCATATTTATCTCATTATTTTAATATATGTTTCTTAAACTCTCATGAAATTTGGTTTATTAATATCAATCATTTTTTAACACAAGTGAAATTTTTATGCAAATTCTGCTATAGATTTTCACACAAAACGTAGGAAAAGAAAACTGCTCAGAAACAATATAGAATTTATTATTTATTGAATAATTTTAGAGTCTTAATTTACTGAATAATTTTAGAGCTATAATTCTTCCACCACATTACTGAACTTCTAATTGAAATTTTTAATGATAATATTTTTCTAAAATAAAAATCATTTATAAGTAACATCCTCATGTAACAGATTATATAATATTAAAAATATTTCTGATATCTAAATTATAATTAGTTTAAACATATTTTTTTCCTTTAATTATTCAAATATTTTTATTTTCATAACAAAATTTTAACTTAGAGTAGCAATCATCAGCCGGAACGTGATTTTTGTATCCTTGAAAAAAATCCAGATCAAATAATACGTCATATAGAGATGAATTGTTAATTATTTAGATAAATATTTTTCACTTTCTGACTTCGAAGTTAAAATAACAAAACATTTAGAAACTTTTCCTTTTTATAATAATTCATATTACTCCTTAGTTTGAGTAAGAATTTTCAAGATTTGTTATTTAACATCTATTATACTGCAATCATTCATAGTTATACTACATTTCATTCTATGAAATCATAAATCATAATGAACATAATGAACCCTAACTATATATGTATATATATAGTTAGGGTTCATTATGTTCATTATAATGTATATATATATATATATATATATATATATATATATATATATATATATATATATATATATATATATATTACACCAATTATTAAACTATGCTATTTACGTGCAATGAAACAGATTTGTAATATAATATTGCGATTCATAATTATTCGTGTAATACTAGAATATGCAATTTTTTTGTGTCACATATTTAACATTTCAAACACTTGTAACATTAAATAATAATTCCAATTCTCTCTCTCATTTAGCAAATAATAATTCTTTTAAGTGTTAAAAGTATGTACATAAAGGTGCATTTTAAAATTAATAATTTGTGTGAATAATTATGAAGAAAATTATATGATCCTTCTTTAGCAATATTTTTTTTAAATTTCTGTATGTCTTTTACTATACTTATTTCTTTTCCATGCAGATTCAAAAATAATAGAAAAATTTTCCCATATTTTTCATACACTTAATAAACTTTTTGAGAATACATATACCCTTTTTTTATATTTTACTAGAATTATTTTTATGTAAGCACTTCCATTTGTATTTGTTAAGTTATTTTATTCAATAATAACTGCTGAGAAAAACATTTTTCTTTGCTTTTTAAGGAAGTGCAGTTTTAATAGAAGACCGGAAAAAGTATGCATTTCTCTCATTTAGGTATACAAAATCATATTAATCAATTCTTATTTTTAATTTTTTATAGAATTATTTAAGTACTCTTAAAATTAATATTTATCTTAACTTTACACGTGTTGTATATTCATTAAGAATTTTCTTTCTAAAATTATAAATTTTGCCTTTACACATACAAAGTTTTATTAAATGATATTTAAATATGTCAAAATTATGTGAATTTGCATGTGTTTAATGTAATAAATATTAATAATTAAGTAATGAATCCCATTATATTAAATAAATGGTAAAATGGATTATATTTGTCATTTCCCTGACTAATAAGAACAGATTTTAAAACATTTATATATTCATATAGTTGTTTTTCTAATTGCACAAATATTATAAAATTAAAACATACTAAGTATTTTATTTCCCTTCTCCAAATACTTTTACTGATAAAATGTATTTAAAGTGAATTTATAAGTCTGATATTCATGTACAACATTTAGATTCAATATTACCTGATTGTGACACTTAAAAATTGGAATAATTATGTAATACTATATGTAAGTAAGAAATTTTGAGTGTAAGAAATCTGAGTTAAATTCTTCAGGGAGAATAATTATAACAAAACATTAAAAATAATTAAAAATAAAGACTAGAAAGTCTACTTACCTGGGGTGATGAAAGCAAACAACTCAAAATCCAAGCAATGAGTATGGACTTGTGAACTCGTACTCTAGCTTTCATTTTTCTCATAGGGAAACGAACAGCACTTAATCTGTCGAATCCAATAATCACCAAAGTAAACGTTGACAAGTACAGAGCCAACATCTGCAGAAATTTAAACATTTTGCAGAAGGAATCACTCGCATACCATTGCACTGATAACGTCCACAAGCCTTCGCCCACGATACAGAACCATGCCACCATAAGATCTGCTACCGACAAGTGGATCAACATGAGATACACTGTTGAAGTCTGTTGCTTTCCCAATTTGACAATGGACGTGAGAGTTGCTATGTTCCCAACCAGGGCAGCTAGTCCTAGTCCAAGTAAAATAACGCCTTTCATCAAAGTCTGAAGTCGAAATTTGGGGGCATGAGAGGTTGATAGATGACAAATGCTAATGTTTCCGCAGTCTGAAGTGTTGCCCTCATACAGTGTTTGATTCACCAGTTCATAGAATGCAGTTGAGTCATTCATTTTAGGAACTGTTCCCAAATAGTGTCCAATTTATTAAAATCAAATGAAAGTAATTTTGATAGCTTTTAACAAGTAAACAGATATGTGGAGATGATCTGTAGACTTGGCTGCAGTTGCACAGTTGTTGATTGGTATCAAAAGTTTGATATTTAATTTGAATCAACTTTGAGTAATTTTTATCAGTTTCAATTCTTTTATTTAAGCTACAATTTGATAGCATGATGATTCTCAAGAAACTTGCTAACACTCAAGTAATATTCGTTTGTAGCTACGAGATATGGTTAGTACAAACATTTCTCAATATTTTGCTTCTCTTTTACTATTAGCATTTTCCAAAATCAAAACATTCGACCAATCATTGATTTGAAAAATAGCGATATTTTTTTTAACCTCTTCGCAATTTAAACAAAGATAATTTTTATTGAACGAATATAGTTCTTGGGTATTTTAGTTGCAAAAATAAACTGTCAAAATGCATTTCATATATATTTAAACACTGATTTCAAATCAATCCAAATTAAAATGATTAATATTCCTAATGGGAAACAAGTTTCAAATTTCACATTCAATGAACTATTTTACCTTTTTAAATCCCAAGTTCTCGCATTTCTAAGGAGAAAAGATACTGAAATTATCACACCGAATAAAATTTCCACAACACTCCTGTCCTTACACTCATGCAGATGACAAAATATACAATTATCACGAAAATTATACACCTGCATTCTTAGTAAAAGTAGTTAAAAAGTAATAAAATTGTTTGAAGCAAAAGCCAATTGTAAAATTTAGATTGAATTGAGAAATATTCTCATTGTCATACAGATGAAGTAAAGTTCTAAAATTATTATTCATTATTAAACAATGAATTATTTCTCTTTAAGAAAACGTGTTTTACACTTTTTTTATTCAGGAAATTTTATTGTAATAAAAATTATATACATTAATTATTAAGATAGCTTTTGTTAGAAATGTTTACTTGCTAAATTTCGTTTTCTGGTTTAATATACAGTTTCATATTCTGACTAAATAGTTGTAAACAATAAACTATATTTTTCATATTTGAAATATTTAACAATATTTAATCTCAAATAGATTTCATTAATATTAGTTAAGAAAATTTTTATATATTCACACTTCAAAAATTTTGATGTATTTTATCAAAGTAATTTGGCTGGTAAAATTATTGATTTTAAATTCGTAATTTTTTTTATTTTTAAATAAAAATTAAAATTATTCTAATATTTATATTCTAATAAAACTCGTTCATAAATTATATCTATTTCATTCGGTAAAATAATTACAAAGATTTAAAAACCTAAAATAAAATAAAGAATCAGTTTAACTATCAATATTTGACATTTAAAACGAATCCACAAGTTTTAAAATAACAATTAATTAAACTTTAAATACCAACTTCTCTTCCGCGAAGACGAAAGCAGACAACCGAACAGCTTTTCTGAGACAACTGTTTCATTTCCGAACTACAACAGCGACGTCTGACGAGTTATTGGAAGAGGTTAGTAAATAAACTATTGTTTAAAGTTTTGGAATGTAAACAATATATTTCTTCAAAGAATATCGTTTTCAGGATTTTTAGCAATTTATTTGTCACTCTATGATTTTTTCGCATAATAAAATCTTTGAGAACTAAAGCGAAATAGAATATTATAATAATGTTATCTTGGTGTAGTTGGGAATTTTCTATTAAATAATAACTTTGTTTTTATTATTCATGTTTAATCTATTAAAATTATTATTATAAGCAAAATTAAATATATTTAGTGATTTGCAGGAATTTTCGCTTTTTTGGTTGAATGATTAAACTGAAGACAAATTATAAAGACGAAATACGAATTTAAAAATAAATTTTTTTCTGTAAAGAATTTTCAAATTTTTCTTTTATGAAAATATTTCTCATTTTTTTAATAATAAATCAAATTCTTTTTCCATTGAAAATTTTATTCTTGATAAATTTTAAATCATAATTTTATGAAAAAGTAGATATTTTTAACAATATTTAATTTCCTAAAATTTATATTTTCTATTTTTAGAAAATAATTTAATAAATAAATGTGCTCTGTAATTATAAATTCTATAATTAAGGTACTAGGGTGAAAATGGTTTTCGAATTGATTTTCTATTTAAAAGTTCATAGATTCAATTCCTCCCTTGGTAGTGAATATTTCATGTTAAACTTCTCTGTCTTAATAACTCTTGTGTACTAAAAGAAAAACTAAAATTGAATAATTAAATTTTGTTAATGAAAGAGTTAGCATTTTATTTTCTAAATAATATATAAATGTATTTTTAAGTTCATTTTACGAAATTCTTATACATGTTTTCTTTTATCTTTTTATATTTCTAATAAAATTTATTTCATTTTTATATTTTTTCAAAATATTTTGATGTAAAATGGAATGGATATCTTGTCTATAATTTCTATAATTTACAAAAATCAAACTATTTAATTTTAAATTAATAACACTATTAATAAAAAATTAATTAAGAGAAAGAAACAACTTAAACGAATTATCGATAAATTAATTTAATCGCGGTCATTTAAATAATTATTATTCTACATTAAATATTTTTTTCTACACTAACTTAATTTATTTCTCTACTTTAACATAATTATAGTCTGTTCCTTTTAATCTCTGGTTACAAAGTCATATGAATTCAATTGATTACATTTATAATACGTATTGTGAAATGAGAATTACTTGATGCATTTAACTTGGGATTTCTATGGTCGCATTGAGGTTAAAATTATTGATCTTGACAAGCAAGTTAAGATGAAATAGATTAAGTTAGTGGATTATTAAGGCAGACAAAATTTTAGAAAGCCTAGAGTCTTTTATTTTTTACTCATATAATCTTCAAGATACCGAATTCCTTGGTAACATTAAATAAAATGTGTGTTATTTTCATTGTGGTACGTAAATACGGCTTACTTATACCTCTGAAAATACGCGATTGTGGCTTAAAGTTTTAATCACAATCTTCGATAGTTAGGCTAGCTGCTACATGATATTAAATAATACGTATGAAGGTATGTCAAACATACCGATTATATGCAAGGTTTGTTAATACACCTCATGACAAATTTAAAATGCATCCTAAAAATGACAAATAGAAAAAGATTTGTATTTTTCTCTATTATTTAGTATACATATAAAAATTAATTTCTAGATTTCAATTATCAAAAACTGAAAGCAGTAGCTTTAAAATTTATTTTTCTTACCATTCTAGAATAGATGAAGTGGTGGATTTGGCAAACAGAAATTCGTGAATATTCTCTGTCCCGGTTATCAAGTTAAGATATATTTTACTTTTTTACCCCTCTTAGATTTCTTTTTGCATTCAAGGGCTTGTTCGATCAAGACCTACTATTTTAAATGGATTCCAAACAACTGAAAACTTTTACGTCTAAGGTATATATAGTACAACAGAAATTGCCAGGTGTTTCTTAAATTGGGAGATGAATTTACAAACTGATGGATTAATATATCGGAACCTTATCTATTCTGATCTTAAATTTTAAAAATTGGAGCCTTATTTATACTCCGCAACTTAAGCTGTGGGATATATATTTATGAACACACGGTTAATTATAAACATGGAAAATAATTCTCCAAAATTCATTAAAAAATATGGTGTTCCGCCCGATACTAGTTATGTTTACTGTCTATTCTTATTTAATATAATACTTGACTGGCCATGAACCATTTTTAAAATTGAGCTTTTCCCGTAATAGTATTGAAAATGTTCATCAGTATCCTAAATCGCCTTAATAAATAATAATGAAAAAAGTAAGCCATTTTGGAAATAGTTTCCAACAGCTTTGCATATAAAAAAGGATTTTTATAGAAACTGAGTCATTATAACAAACTAAAAGGAATCTTGTCGAAAAATAAATCTTCAAACTGACAAGGTATTATCTAGTTTAGATACACAAAAAGATTATTACAATGTTTTTTAAGACAGCTACTGCGCATGCTTCGTGTATCTGAGGAATATGCACAACTATTCAACCCATTTACATTCTTTAAAAGGAATAAAATTTAAGGATTCATTTCGACTTTGAAATTTTATTTGTCTCTCACTATTTTGCAGAGGCCGTACCGTATTTTTAAATTTCTTATATTAAATTTCAAGGCAATATTTGATATAAATATTTTAAAGAATATTGTTAATATTGACAACTATTAACAATATTCTTTAAAATATTTATAATACGTTTTGATTATAAATATTTTATTCTAATACGTTTTGAATAAAATATTTATAATGGATTTTATTCTAATACGTTTTGAAAAAAAAAAAAATAGTGCTCGAGCTGATATAATATAGTTATATTTTTTTCTACGGTTTACTTGGACAATTTTTTTTGGTCATGTTTAAATAGTGGGACCTGTTTGGATAAACACTTAAAAATTATATTCCATGGACAACCATTAATAATTCATTTTTCAATATGCGAAATAAAAATTAACAAATAAGTAAAGTTTAATGAAGAACGAGATCTTCCAGCGATTTCTCTCAGAATAAAAGCTTATAATTTTGTGTTGGAATTAATAAGAATCCAATAAATCTGCGCAATAGCTGATTTGATATATTCTCAGAATAGAATTCAATCTAAAATGGTTTGTTCGTTATGTATGTGTGTATGCATTTTGTAGATGTTCAATATGTGTAATAAATTTAAGTCGTTTTAAAATTGTTACCTTTATTGAAACGTGTCAACGTTTTGCTTCTGAATCATTAAGTTCTTTTATGTTTATAAATAGGCTTTTATTCCAATATTATGAGAGAGAGTAACATTTAAAGTAAATTTGCGTATTAAATTCCAAGAGTTAATCTATTAAGTAAATTTTAATATAGTTCAAGTAAACACACTGTTGAATATTTCTTTTTAGTCGAGATTATTCCCAGGACATAGATTAAACCCATTCACAATAATTTAGATCTCTGACTCTAAATGGAGAAAAATCTCGTATTCTCAAAGGCATTTATTTTTCAATTCAACATATACACAATTTTGTTTACATTTTAAGATTTTCTGCTTAATTTATTTTATTTATACGAATATATTAGTGGGTTAGCTTCAGTATTTCTCTATGAATTTTGAATTCCATAACATGTACAAGATAAAATGCAATTAATTGAATTAATTTCTGTTGTCCTATAGAGAGAAATTTTAATGTAGATGTAATTTAATTCCAGTTTAATTTCTCAAACTTCCAGTTAAATTAATAATTATTGTCAAAATTATATCTAACGAATAGCATATTAATGCAAGGAAATGGTTACTTAACTTCTTCCTTAAACATATAAGAAAGTGTTTTTAACTTTTAGTAAAATTTTTTGAATACTTTGCTCTTAATGAAAATAGCCATAGATATCAGAAAAGTATTAAAAGCTCTGTCAAGATAATTTTCGTTTAACTTGATATTTTACAATAATAATTAATTAAATATGATACTTTATTTCTTTTTCCAAATTTCGTAATTATAAAACTTGGTGTTTAATTTTGCAATTATAATTGTATTTTATTTGTACAAGTTGATACCACAATTTTATTTATTTTAATAAGAAAACAATAGGCAAAAACCACAATAGCTTGCTTGATAATGAAGATTAAAAGCATTAAATAACCTTTATATAATAAATTGTAACAACTCAACCGAAAAAAATACTGAAGTTTGTTTAAATGTAATAAACTTATGACTTGAAAAAAGTCCAAGTATAGTAAATCCTTATTAAATAATAATTTTGCTTATTACCGACATTTTATTAAAATTTAGAAAATATTAAACAGATCCACAGATTTTTTTTAAAAAAATTATTTGATGAATCCTTAATTTCTTTTTCCGAACTGCTAATTTTATATATCTACCTGTTTTTATTATTTTAGAACAAACGACACATATTTAATATGCATTCATTGCTTTTTACTTCTTTACAACAATAAATTTTCCAATTTTTGATTAAAATAACTATATTCCAGATGTTTCTAGCAAAACAAAAAAAAATTAATAAATAAATACGGTTTAAATTATCGATTGCAATGTTTTTCCAAACAAAGGCTTCTTAGTACTTTAAAAGAAATTTCCTTACATTCATTCCACTCTGTAAGTCTATTAAACAAATAATAACTTTCAAAATCAGTAAATAATACCTTGAAATTGTCGCATATTAAATCACTATGAATCTGCAAAAAATCACCAAGAATTAATCAATTGTAAATCAATTAGTCTTTCACTCACTCTTTTTAAAAATATCAGCTATTTTTGACAAAATATACAAATTTCAAACGGACAAAAACTTTTAATATTAAAATCATAAATGTTAGTTTTGCATAGGAGGAAATCATTGAGGAATTTCAAAACATAATCTCATTCTTTCTCATTAATATTCTCCAGTATAATAAATATTGAAATGCGTGCAAGCAATATATTCATTATTTTCTTATTAATTTTGTTCAAAGTATTAAGCGAAAAATTGGTAATATAGATTTTAAATGTATTTGTATATTCTATAAGATTTTTTAAAAAATAAATATCATTTATTTAGGTAATACAAAGCTTCGTGCTTATGTTGTAATTGTAAAGCTAAGTTGAATTAGAAAATCCCAAACTCCCATGCACAAAATTGCAGAAAGCAAGTTTTGTTGGAAGCGAGACTTATTTAAGGAACGATTGCCGAAAATGTTACCGCTTTGGGATCAAGAGATATTGTAAGTACATAATAAAGAAAGTAGTTTTTAAAGATCTTTACTTCCCATAAGAAAGAATGTTATCAATTTTAATGCATTATCACTTAATCAAATAACTTAAAATTCCACGCATGGTGTACGCAAGACATTTTACTGGTTTCAGTTAGATGACGTTTTTAGACATCAAACGTTTTCCATAAAATAAAGGAAGTTTCAAATGTGTTACGGAATTGTTTTCTTTTCCTAATAAAGTATTTTTTCACTTTTTATTGGTAAGAGGACGCAACTTCTTGTGTTAACTTTGTATGAGGCGGTACGACTAGGTAAAGTGGGTTAGGTTATTTTGTTAATTTTAGGATACAAAAATTTTCAAACCCATAACTATTCTTAGTTCATATTAGAAAAGTTTCTGGAAAGGAAAATAATAAATCTTAGTGTATGAGGAATTCATTACACCTCATTTCTCTTATATGATGAAATTTAGAATTGAATATAATGGAAATCTTCTGGTTTAAGAAATCAATTTATGAAATTTATTTCAAAGACAGTAAATGCCTATCATTTCTTTGAAATAATTGTATGATGAATGGGGAATAGAAATTAATCACACACAGCTCTACGAAAATTATAAGTCAATTAAGAATGTTTATCAGAAACAAAATTTACTTTGACAAGTCATTATATTTCTCACTATCTTTGTGTTCCATCTAAATGAGCTGACTTATAAATTGGTGTTACTTTATCATCGTAAGAAAGATCCTTTCTAGTGAAAACCCATGAATCTTCGAAAAGATTTTTGTCTTTAAAACCCATGCATGCTCGCTGATGATAAGAATGACTCTGTTAATAAGATATTGGTCTTAATTATAAAGAATCTGATATATACGCTTATAGGCCATTAACATAATCAATTAGTTCGATGATTGAAATATTTACAATAAAAAAAGTCTATTACAAATTTAGGTTTTATAAAATTTTAACAGAGAAAGTTTCTGAGAAGAATTTTTGTACTGAATTAATTATGAAATACATGAGGTTATTATAATATTTAATTTCTATAAAGAGGAGTCTAATTGATATTCTTCTCACAATTATTACAAGATTTTCCACTTCATTTAATGAAATTTTAGCTATATTGATGTAAATACTTTTACATCCAAAAAAATACAAATGCACTTGAAAAGGAAATTATATTAATTTCATAATTTATACAAAATGAAATTTCTCATAGGAAATATTTATATATTTTACATATAATCTATTCGGTATTTTTGTATAATAATACTTTAATTCCTGTAAATCGTTTAACGTTTTGATATAATTATAATATTCCAATGACCATGGTAGATCATCGGCCTACCGTCTAGAAGGGCCAAAGATCGATTCCCAATGCCGCCAAAGATCCACCGAATACATGCAACGTATGTGCTCGTTCAATCTGGGAAATCGAAAGTCCTGTGGTCAGTCATAGTAAGTTACTATAGGTGTAATAATCTGGAGAAAATTTTTCCCCCTCCAGATCAAGGTCAAACTTCAGGGAATGGATCCTCTGGTGCTGCCATCTATTGAAGGAATCTTAGAGCAAAGTCGTACTTTCGTCTTCTTGGTGCCCTGATTAAAACGAAAGACACACACTTCTGACTTGATTCAGTCGGTTAGCGAGTTTGGCTTATTTATGAGTCATAACTAATAACAACACAATATTCTAAATAAATTACTTCATGTAAATTATGTTTCATGAAAATATATGTAGCTAATTGCTTAAAATAAGACAAATTTTAAATTTATTTCAAATCTAAACCCGAATCTTTAAAGATTTTAGAATTCAATTGATGTCTCGAATATCCATGTTTGTATGATACAACATTCAGGAGCTCTTTTTAAACTTTTAATTAAAGGGAACTTTTTAAAAATGCCTCTAACGAAGGACAATAAAAAATTTAGTTAAATATATTTTTTAAATTTATTAAAAGAATAATTTAAGTTTATTGAAAATATATATAATTAATTTAATAATAAAGTGTAAATGAAATTGAGTTTATTTCACTGAAAAATTATTTTACTTAGAAGGAAATAAATGTAATGACATTATATTTTCTATTCTCAAATTATTTTCGTTTGCTGATCGATAACTAATTTAAGTATCGAATCAACTTGAGAATAGACAATTTTTTAAAAATGTTTTGCAAAAAATGTTATATTTTATATTGAAACACAAGTACATTAAAACAATATAGATTTAGGATGAAATTGCCTCCAATCGAATTGGTATTCAATATTAAGTCAGTATAATTTATTGAAATAAAAAGACATTTTGATGGTATTCTTAGTGAACGTTACGCTAATACAAAACATTGGTATTTATAAAAACACTTTTAAATGAACGATTTCATTGGATACCTCAATAAAATAATCATTCTGAATCAAGATTCATTCAACGATTTCCTTGGATACCTCAATGAAATAATCATTCTAAATCATGATTCATTCAACTATTTCATTAGATACCTCAATAAAATAATCATTCTAAATCATGATTCATTCAACGATTTCATTAGATACCTCAATAAAATAATCATTCTGAATCAAGATTCATTCAACGATTTCCTTGGATACCTCAATAAAATAATCATTCTGAATAAAGATTCATTCAACGATTTCCTTGGATACCTCAATAAAATAATCATTCTGAATCAAGATTCATTCAACGATTTCCTTGGATACCTCAATAAAATAATCATTCTAAATCATGATTCATTCAACTATTTCATTAGATACCTCAATAAAATAATTATTCTAAATCATGATTCATTCAACGATTTCGTTGGATACCTTCAATAAAATAATCATTCCTCAGAATAATTATTTTATTGAGGTATCTAATATATCATTGAATATTTTAATTTAAACTGTTTATTATTTACATAAATTAACTAAGACGTAAAAATAGATGTGAATAAAAAAAGAAGACTAATTTCCGAACTCTCTTCAAAGCATATTTCTTGTTCTGAACACATCTTCCATTTCTAATCCAATCAAACAAAATTCTAATTACAATGCATTTGTAATTTTGTTGCATGGATGCAAAATTACGACAGTTAAGTATCACTGTTGAAAGTTAGCATTCATGAGTTTTGTATACAATAATATGATTTCAATGATACATTGTATACAATCATGATTTTTATGATTTCAATATTCATTAACATATGCGGAAAGTAGTTACTGGCTTGAAAACAGCAAGAAATAAAAAAATACCAAACAAATTGAGAACCAATATTATTATTTTAAGAGAGGAAGCAACAGAACGTATACTTAACAGAAAAGTTTCTTTCGATGTAATTAATTAAATGAACTAATTCATGAAATCTAAATCTTTAAATAATAAAAAATGTGTCATTCAATATAACTGATTGAATATTAATTACATATAGAATTGCTTTTTAAATAATAAATTATTGTTTACTTTATATGTTGGGTATTAAAAATCTTACCAAAGTTAATTATGAATTCATATTCTCTAATTTAGAAGAAACATCGCAGCATTTTCTTTCACATAGCTCCATCAATTTTATACAAATATATAATATAATCAAGAGAAAATAAAATTGCACTTTTTTGAAGTTCTCAGAACATCTCAGAATCCAAGGACAAATGTTGCCACTATTTGCTGCAAATAGTGTTAACGAAATATTTGCTTAAATATCAAATGGGAGGGAAAATGTTAAAAATTTTCTTATTGTGATGGTACATTGAAGGTCAAGTCATTCACTGAATTTTTCCATTTGATGCTAATGGCGTAATTTAAATGACGTAGTACACAATTGCTTCATTTTATTCATATCAATAAAATTCTACTATCTTCATAAAAACTTAAATTGTTATATATATAAAGAAATATTGATGATATACATAAAAAAAAACAATAAACAATGTATAAAAATTATAATATAAAAACGAAGACAAATATCATCCATCCTTAAAAGAATTAACTTTATCAAAGGAAACCGACTTAAATGTAACTGAAATTCAAATTTATTTTCTCAAACCCTATAAAAAATGAAGAATATAAAGAATTTAAAGAAAATATCGAAACAAAATTTATATTTGAACATTAAATGAAAAAAATAAGTTTTATTAATGATAAATAATTGTTAATATAATTAAATAATTGTTAATATGATGTAAGATATATCTATAAATCAGTTTTAGTTCATATGTTAAGATATTTTTCAATATATTTATCTTCATTTATGTATATTCATATATCTAAATTTTATCATTTACATCAAAGAATGAATTTTAGTTCATTTATTTCAATAATAACTTATTTCAACTATATTAATTGCCACTCCAATTTAACGACTTTGCAACTGTATTAAAAATATTAGTCTGTATTTAAAAATTTAAGGAAAATAGTAATTTTTTTATGAAATTTTTGCATTAATATACATAGACCTTATTCTGCTTATCTGTAGAATTTTTATCAAGCAATAGAATTGAAAATGATTTCACGGATAAGAAAGAAAGTCACGTGAGTATTAGTCCTTGGCTCATAAAAATTACGCTTAAAATAAAAGTCATCTCTGGCTAAAATGAAAACTATATTTCATTTCAAAATTTGGAATAAAAAGTTTCTAATTAATTTGAAAAATAGTTAAAAGTGATTTGAATTCCTTAAAAAATTGTTAATACAGCTATGCACTTAGTCTAAATGATATATATATATTCCTTTTTGGAATTCTTGCTTCAAGAATGGAAGTATGTGTGTTGTTATTTTTCTCTTTTTAAAATTACCATCTATAAGTAACTGCTTAAAGTGGAAGAGAAAAATTTAAGACGTCACAGATAGCCTTTCATTCTACATCCCCACAGGGAATTTCATTTTAAAAAAATAGCAATAATTAAAAAATATTTTTTTTATTTCAAATTGTCTTTAATGAAATAAACTTTCAGAAGTAAATTCTTCTTTCTCTCATACAGTAAGGTACACCCCTAATCCAAATTGTGTAACGTTTTGTATATGTCATAAGAATCAACATAGAATTATTTAACAACTAAATGTTTAGTAGTGTTGTATATATTATCTAATTTTATTACAATATATTTATTTCAATTTAAGTATTTTTAAGTCTAAATTACATTTATATTACATAATATATTCATGCATAACTACAGAGGAAGCAGAATACGATATGATAAATGTATAAAATTCTGAATTTCCATTTTTAAAAACAAAATTATACAAAAGACTTATCAGAGTACTTCCAAAGTGTAAAATAACAATCGTTCCTTTTAAAGAGTACGAAAAATATATTAAGAATGTTCTTGAGGAAAAACAAGTACGTACATTAAGACGATTGCGTTCTACTTCTCTTAAACATGTTTTTGTCGTGAAACGAACAAAAGCTCACGAATTAGTTACATAAATGTATTTAAATTCTGCTTATTGCCATTATTCGCAGAATGTTTTGCTTCTATTTTTTTTTTAAATCCGTGCAGTTAAGTACAGAATAATAAAGTTACATTTTAGCAATCTTCTTGGTATAAAGAGATTATATATATTTTATCACATGCGTCATATGTGTGATTATGAAATTATTCTACTTACGAAAAAATTCTGCCAACTTCTGTCACATGAGACATCTTAATTACCTGCACCAAAATATTATTACATGTATAGGCAGAATGCGCAGGAAGAAAATTCGTTGAATTAGTTCTAATAATGCATGACACAACACATCTTAACTTGACACAAGCAGTTTATGTCCTTTTTTACGAATGCAAATTTTCTTAAAGTAATGCGGTTGCGATCATTATCAACAAGGTATGCGAAAAGTCAGCAAGTTTTCCTGAGGGAGGGATCATATACATTTTAAATTTAAAAGAAAACAATAAAATGTATAAAAGTTTTAAATTTATGAGAAGCTTTGTATAATAATTCACATTAAATCTGGTTGGATACGTAAAAATGTTTTTGAGAATAAATGATGTCTCACAGAAACAATCTGTCATTTCGAAAACTTTAAAGAGAAGTCCTATAGTAAAAAATTTTATTTGAAAATAAGTATTCAAAATCTTCTGCACGTAATCTCGAATTGAACCGAATAAAGAATAATAACTGTATTTTAAAAAATGAAAATAAGCAGGGAACGAATGCATGTGTTCGCGCGCCCCAAGAAACGTCTCGTAAATGATTTCATTTTTAAAATTGTTTGCAGAAATTTATCATTTTTATGTTATAGTAGTGTTTAAAATATCATTTTTTATGCATAAAACAATTTGTTTTACAAGAAAAAGTATTCTATTTACATACAAGGAACTAAAAATTTATGATTCTTTAAAATTTATGATTCTTTAATTTTATAGAAAATTTATAATTCTATAATTAATTATTTTTTTAATTATCCATTCGAAAATGTATCATTCTTAACTGCATAAATTGCTAGATACAAAACTAATATAATACTGTAGACTCTCACTTAGGGCCCTGTTAGCCTAGTAGTTAGGGCATCGGCCTTCCGTCCAGAAAGGCGGTGTTCGATTCCCAATGCCGCATAGACCTACCGAGTACATGCGATATACGTGCTCGTTATATCTGTGGAATCGAAAGTCCTGTTGTTGGTCATTGAGCAGTTACTACGGGTGCAATGGTCTAGAGAAAATTTCCTCTCCCTTTAGATCAATGTCTTAAGGGATTGGTGGGTCCATCTATCGAAGGTTTTGAAGAGCGAAGTCGTACTTTCACCTTCATGGTGCTCTGATTAAGCGAAAAATGCACCCTATTGAATTAAATTCGAATAGCCAGTGGCATAGCAGGTTTGGCTTGTCTAAGTGTCATAAGTAACAACAGACTCTAGCTTTTAGTACTAGAAGGGACCCGTAAAAAGCTTTTTAAAACAGAAAATTCAAAATTTAGAAAAATAAATATTAGATTATTAAGATTTGATTTTTTTCTTTTTTTTTATTAAACTGCATTTTCCTAATAAATAAAGAACAATTAAATTTATTTAAAATGTACTACATAAGAGAAAAACATGCAAAATGAGATAATCACTTAAAAATAATATTTACTTTCATTTTATTAATGGAAAATCATCATTTATGATAATTTATCTTTCTCTGTTTAAAAACTACCTTTTTAAAAATAAATTTTTCCAATGTAGAGAAGCATTTCCCTATCAAAAAAGTAGCTTAGTCCTATTAGACATTCAGTTGCTTGTTCTGCAGGTGGTCTTTGCACTATATCATTTTCTTCTTGTTCGTTATTTGGAAGAGCTTTTTTTTTTCCTTCTCATTCATTGTGTTCTCATTATCATCAGATATTTCTTCCGTATAGTTCATACCCGAGTCCATATCAAAATATCCTAGAAGGAAGTGTCAGGCAGTAGAGAGATTCTTTATAGGAGTTCATATATATAAAGGACTCAGCTTCGTTCAAGTTATCAGGTAAATCTTCTTAGCTTCATTCAGTTACAGCTGTTTCTATAACAATGTTAAAATGTTTGTATAGTGCCATTTCTTTAAAATCATTGACTGATTCACCATCAACTGATTTACAAAATGCATTGCTCCTAGAAGGCCATCTTCATAAGACCGCTTTAATTCCAATCCCATAAAACTCTTGCGATACCTCTTGAAACTGTTGATTATATCCTGTTCCATGGGCTGTAAAATTAGCGGGAAAAACTCCTCAGGAATCGATTCAATATCTGAGACTTCATCACGATCATTGCAGTTATCCGCAAATAAAATACGATTTTCCTATAACAACGTCTATCTAAGTCCTCACAGCTAGCTTTAAAAATGGCAAGCTTAAATGTTATCATGGTACGCAGCGGGGTCATTTTTGAACATCGAGGTTTTAAATATGTTGCTATGAAAAGAAAAAGCAATTTTTCTGTACCATTCATGTTGGCTGCAAGGAATACTTATACTTCTTTTCTGACTATATTAAATTTATCGTCTTAGAAGCTAAGTGTTCTATCGGTTAAGATCCTAGAAAACAAATTTATTTCATCCGCACTGAAAACATCCTTTGGGTCGTTCTCGGAAAGTAGTGATTCCAATACTACTCCTCTCTATTCAATTTTTTAAATTTTATTACTGGCTTCACTTTTGCTACACAATTTTCTAAAGCTCAAGCTCAAATCGTGTCTGTATTTAAAAATTCTTTGAGCCAATCATCGAATTGATGCTTTGAAATCTTTTATAATTCGCTTAGTATCAATCATTAGCATACTCTTAAATGACATTACAATTAACCGGAGTGTTCATTCCTCTTACTTTCCTCAGCCAAAAACAAGCCAAGCTTTTCCAGTTTAAGATGATTTGTTTCTCTAGAAAAATTATCGACCGCACGCACTTTTGCTGGTAATGGTTTCTTCCCAACTTTTAAAATTGTCAAAAAGCTGTTTTTTAAATAAACTTCTTTTTTTGCAGATTTTATCTTGCATAATATTTATTTGGATACTCTTAGAATTTTCTTTTTACTTCGACTGATAAACACGTTCGTTTCTTTTTCTCAATAGAGCAGCCCAATCTCCTCCTAAATAGGTAAAGCTTCATAAATAGAGTTATATAACTTTCACTTTTTCACTATACATAGAAATCTATGAAAAGGTGCATAATTTCAAATCAAAAAAACGTTCTTAATAATTAATTTGGTTAATAATAATTAATAACTGTCTAATTCAATTGCTTTGGTAGTTTTCGGTGTCTTTTTCACGATGGCATGTGAATGCAGCCCACTACATATGAAGTTTTCAAAGGTAAGTAGTGCTGTGAATATTCAAGTACAACCTTACAACTTTTGGCTGTAGGCTGCACATGACATGATACTAAATTATCGTTGCAAGCAACATGAATTGATGCAAGAGGTTCTGAATATATCACTGAGAGGTGAATTTCATTCATCACTAAGGAGGATGAAAAAAATTTGGCTAACTGGAACAATATCCACGCATGTTTCCCAGTCTTTTTCACGTCGCAGAATTACAGCGTTACCTTAAATTTTTAAAGTGGTAGCATTTTCTTACGTATTTCCATAATATATGTGTATATTAATTTTACATTTATTGTCTGGCATATTCAAATACATATATATATTAGACATTACATTGGATAAAATGTCATGGAGGTGAGCACTTTTTTAGGCATGAGCTACTGTGATTTTTTTTATTTTGTGATCACCTTCAATGACAGTTAGGGGATAAATATATTTTTAAATATGCTGATCATAAAAGTTAACACCGACAATCAAACCAAAATATCTTGGCGGTCTAATTCAAGTCCACTCCTGCAAGAAGTATTTAAATTTTCATGAAATTTAGAAGAACGGATTTAGAAATATTCTTAAGAATGCATTGGCCTAGATTTCTAGATGCATTGGCCTAGAACTCTTTCAACAATAACAACACTTATCAAATAGAACAGTCATCGAATAATGTGTGGGAAAAGCCGTACATAATCTAACATTATGCCACAATTCATCAAAAAAGCGTTAATTTTAAAGAGATAACTATTCTCCAATTATTAATCATATGCATTCAATTACAATAAAATGTTGGCTAGGGCACTGATTGCAGTTACGTGCTGGCTAGTGCAATAATCGAAAATATTATTGTATCAAAGAAGATCAGGACAGATGGCCAATATGGAATTATATATTGCCTTACTAATTTGTGGAGTTATTTAGCTTCAAAGATATGTCAGCCTTAATACATCAGATATGAAACAACTGCAATCTTAAATACCAGTAATAGTACGATATGAGTGAACCATGGCAACATAAATCATCACTCCAAATATGAGCCACTTAGTTGAAGTTGAATGCATGCCAACTATATATGTTCTCCTTAATGTGCCCAAATATGGATACACAACCATCACATATTACTCTAATCATAGATCCACCTAAAATGATGACGTGACGTTATTCTTGTGTCTAAATTCTTCGCTGATCCTTCTAATGAAGGTGCTCTCGTCAATGAGACAGTATAAACAATACATGTTCTCACTCAAAAATGCTGCAAACAACATTGAACCATTCATTCTGACAGTTGTTTTTTAATCGAGTCTATATATGCAGTAAAAGATTTTATTTTTCTAACATTAAAAACGGTGAAAAGAAATATATAATCTTTTTTGCATCATGAAGTCTGGTTAGCAAAAATAAACAACTTTCATCTTGTAAGCATATTTTAATATAAATATGAACTCAGAAGTGCTGTGTAAAAGAAATTTACCTTCTCCAGTCACATTAACTTGACTGTCTGACAAAATAACCATTTTTCGCCAAACAAAAATAACATAAGCTTCTTTTCAGAAAAATTCTCACGCAAAATCGAATTTTAAATGATCTAACATTATTATTTTGCATCAATTTTGATCATAGACAGATTAAAACTGATACAAGATTTTTTTTTTTTTTTTTTTGTGATTAACAAGACAAAACTTTCCAGAAAATATTGTATGTAGTCACATTTTAGAAAGGAAAATAAGGAAATAGAAAATCAAGGACATTCACATTTTCAAACATGCCAAAATAAATTAGAAATGGCACTCATTTATTGCTATTTACATTTACGAGCACATATTATAAGCAAAATAAATTATTTAACTTTAGTTGCTGAATAAATAATTTAGAGAATGGATAAACTGATGCATCAAGAAATCATTGAGTTGTTAAATGCTATAATCAAAGCAATCCGTAAAGTTTTTTAATTATTTTTCAAATGTTTGAAAGAAAATGAAGTTCAGAAACTAACAAAAAATGACTCAATTTTATTTGTATAAAAATAATCGCCATAAAAATATCAACACAAATAAAATAGTTCATGTCAAAAATAAGATAAATATACAAAAAAAAAATTAAATCTGCAGCTTGAAAGAGTGATGATTTAAACTCCATTGATCATCTACATCTGCAGATAAATTTTCAGGCCTATTCTTTTCATAATAATCCACATTTCCAGTACCATCAATCGTGATTATTGTATGACACCTAAAAATATAGAATACAGTATTAGAAAAACAAAAAAGCAAATTCACCAAAAAAACAATATTAATGGAAAAACAAATACAAATTAATTTAGTCTAAAAAAATTAACAAGAGAATACAGATTTTAAATATATTATAATTTCTCAATATTACTAATTAATTCCTTTCTTTAGATAAATTGTGAATCAAGTACAAATTTGATTTTTGGGATTTTCCTTTTTCATATAGATAAAAAACTAAATTTTTTAATTAATTTTTATGAATTACACATGAATTAAGAAATTTGAAAATTACATTTTCATAAACTTATAATGAGTGTTCCTCTCTTATATAATTATATGAAATGGGTGCAAAAGGAAATAAAAATCATAACATACAAGTAAATTTGACTTTCACCGTCCAAAATAACTTAAGATTATAATGTCAGGTCTAAGACATTTAACACATGTAAAAATTACTTATTCAACTTCATACAATTCAAATAAATTTATGCAAGTACTTAATATACATAGCAGAAAAAATGCATACCTAATATGTGTAGTTATTGTACATAATATGTATATTATTGTTAACAATCAAAAATAATTAACAGTGATGTATCAATACAAAAAGTATACACAAGCCTAGAGATTAAGAGCAATATTTCAATAAAGCTTTTTGAAAATAACTTAATAAACACACATTTTGATACCTAGTTTATATTATGACGCATTAATGTAAAAAAAAAAAGTTACTTTCTTCTATTATAAATAATGAAAATCAGATATAATAGCTCATCGGACAGAATTTTCATAAATTCATTTAAAATAATGTTGTGCGGAACCCATATGCTTACTCTATAAATTTGTAAAATTATTTCTCACAGGATAAAATAGTTAAAATAAAATAATTATAAAAAACTTCATAACTCACAATTTTTCCTGCTGTGTTTAACAATTTACTCTGAATATTAGTTCAGAAACAAGCTATTATTCTAATAATTCAATTTTAAAATAAAGAGCTCTATTAAAGAAACCACTCACCTACTGCCATAGTTCGCCTCAGGAATAGAAACAAATATGGAATTCAATTTCTCTAAGAAATCAGTTGTTTTGCTTCGTCCTTGTTTCCTCATACAGTCATCAAGAGTGTAACTAAAAAAAATTATACATAATAGAATATAATTTTATATACTATTTATGCAGATTTATGCCCTATGAACAGTAGAGTAATGAAAAACCTTCATATCTTTAAAGAAAAAATTTTTTTAATGGAAAGAATTCTTATTAATTACTTCAATACATTGTACTTGACAGCGCACAACATTTTTTTTTTAAATAGATTTTAAATTTTTGATTACATTTATTTCTGTTAGTTTCCACTATTCAGAATTATGCAATTTTTTCTAATTTCCTTGTAGAGTATTGAAATATTACAGTTACATAGAGTTCAATGAATGCACATGATCTGTTATTGCATTATAAAATAGTTAGGAATATGGAAATATAACAGTTACATAGAATTCAATGAATGCACGTGAGCTGTTATCGCTGATTACAGAGTTTTTTTTTTTTTTTTTTGTTTAAAAAACTTTTCAATTTTCTGTGAGCAACTTTCAAATATGAAATTTATTTTAGCTGTTCAATTTTCTTAAATTTATTGGCAAGTTATTGCTCAAAACAATGTAAGCATTACTATAACATAGCATACAAGCTATGATTACAGAACATGGAAACAAAGCTGCAAAAACAATAGGGCTGAAGAAGCAGGGGATGAATTAAAAATGTTTCTGCATTTTAGGTCATCCCCAACGGAGATAATGATACGAACTTGGCGGGATCAGGAAAAGGATCTAAAAAAATCTACTCAAAATAAACATAACCAACAAAGGACAACTGCACAATGGCCTGAACTTATGGCAGAGCTGAATACTTGGATTTCAGACCACAGAAAGGCAGGACTTCCAGTGAATCTTGACCACCATGATGTTGATCCAATTTCACTAGATCAACATCATGGTGCTCAAGATTCGTGGAAAGAAACCATATATATATATATGGTTTCTATCCATGAATCTTGAGCACCATGATGTTGATCTAGTGAAATTGGTAATTTAAATCTGTCAATATCAATTTTGCTTGATAAATAAATATTTTTACAAACACTGGAAGTCCCGCTTTTCTGTGGTTTGGAATCCAAGTATTCAGCTCTGCCATAAGTTCAGGCCATTGTGCAGTTACCCTTTGTTGGTTATGTTTATCTTGAGTAGATTTATATATATATGTGTGTGTGTGTGTGTGTGTGTGTGTGTGTGTGTGTGTGTGTGTGTGTGTGTGTGTGTGTGTGTGTGTGTGTGTGTGTGTGTGTGTGTGTGTGTGTGTGTGTGTGTGTGTGTGTGTGTGTGTGTGTGTGTGTGTGTGTGTGTGTGTGTGTGTGTGTGTGTGTGTGTGTGTGTGTGTGTGTGTGTGTGTGTGTGTGTGTGTGTGTGTGTGTGTGTGTGTGTGTGTGTGTGTACACATGTGTACATACACAAGAGACTAAAACAAAAAAATATGTGCCAAATGAATGGAAAGAAAAAATTATTGAATTTCCTTGATTTGTCATTAATGCGTGAAATGCTGATTTAGAAGAGGTCACAAATTACTCTCTATTTAGCTCTGTAGATGAATAACTACATTTTAATGAAGATTTTAAAATGTTGTTTTAAAAATAGATGGAGTGTTTGCAAGTAATACTTAATACTCCTATTACTTTATATTTAAAATACTTATAATTATCAGTGACAAAATTTTATTAAAAATATATATAAAGAAGTGAATGAGTCTTATATGGACAGGTACATCTTATATGCCAGCAAATATAATAAGTAACATAAATAAATTTTATATCACAGAATCATATCAAATTACTATTTATTGGTTGAGGCAGTTGATAAATCTAAAACTACAACATCATTATCAAAACTAACTAAACTTTACACTTTATAAGTAAAAATGCCAAGATAAATTTATAAACTAATACATAATTAAATCTGTGTAAAGGTACTTTAAACACTTTTAAGGAAAAAAAGTTAACAAGTTTTACATTTATACTTTATTGTGGAAAAAATGAGTAATCTATTAGTTAAATAATATTAAAAATGAAAACATATTTAAAAATAAAAATTAAGCTCTTAAATTAATATATCCTTTTAAATAATAGCAACTACTCAAAATAATATATAAAAGCTTACTACAATAAGCAAAAATTGATTAAAATCAAGATCATGTGAAAATTTTTGAAGCAATCTTTTAGTATATAAATTTGACATATAAATTTAAAAAACTTCCTTTTAAAAATTATAAAAAGAATTTTAAAAAATGAAATCAACACTACAAAAATATATTTAATACGAAAATATTTGAAACTAAAATAAAAATGTCATTTTTTTAGAATAAGCTAAATAGCCTTTGTTTACAATATTTATTTTAAAATAATTACCCAGTTTTAAAACATTTGTTCAATTTAAAATTTCTTAAATATTTATAATTGTGACAGAACACAAATTAATGGATATGATCACAAATTTGAAGATATAATTCTATTACTTTAATTGTCATGCAATTTTTTCTAATTAAGTAGAGAAAATGTAATACAATATCAAAAATAAAGTATATTATATTTGAAGAAATGTGATTTTAGAGAATACATAATTTGAAAGCATGTTTCTAATATAAAAAATAATTTTACAAATTAGCATAGATTTAATTAAAATTGTTTTAAGGAAACAAAAATAACTATTTATAGCACTTTAGATACATAAATAAATATTCCGGATAAAAAAAACAATGGATGAATTAAAAATGGTTCTGCTATTTAAAGAATAGAGAAAAAAAAGATAATATATTTAATTTTTTAATCAAATATTTATATTTGTAATACATATCATCTCTAAAAATAAACAAGCTATATTTACAATTCAACTGATATAAAGAGAAATTAGAAATTGGATTTAAAATATGTTTATCATGAAAAAAATATGCTGTTTTAACCTAAACAAATTTATGTAAAAAAAGCATATTTTTAAAAAATTTTGCAATTACTCTTTAAAAAATAAAATACTATAATAAATGACTTTTTACTGTTCAACTTAAGTATTAGTAAAGATAGATTTAATGTATTCTTCATGAAAAAAATTGTACTGTATCTACAGAAAAATATAGCATAAAAAAGATTTTTATCAAACACTTTAATTAATGTAATAAATAAATGAATAATTATAAAACTACATTAATGTTTTATATTAATGTTGAATGTGCAGTAAGATGTGTGTGTTGAATGTGCAGAGAGATTTAATGGATTAAAAAAATTTAATTGAAGATGAGTAGATGCTCATTGTATTTTAATTTTTAATTAAACATTTGAATACTCTAAACTAAAACTAATCCTGTGGTATGATATCCCATATGTAAGCCAAGGCCTATAGAGCCCATATCTATTTTCTTGACCAAAAACCCTAGGTGTGAAACATGTCCTAGTTAGATGGTCAGCCTAACACAAATCCCCCTCCCCAGTGTTTAGTTCCCAAGTATGCTTGGTACTCAGTTTATCGACCGGTTGAAGATGGACTATCGACTCATAGGATGAAAGGTTGAGACAACTTTAATCATGCACAATGATTGAGCCTTGAACCTGTGCCTTGAGAGACAAAGTGTTACCATGAAGCCCCACAGCTTTATTTGAATATTCAAAGAGGTTAAATATTGAAGTATCTTCAAAAGTGATAACAATTCTGTTTTTGAATAGTTTTCCCACTTCCGAAGGAATACTGTTAATTTTTTTAATTAAAATCCAAAGTGATTTTTTTCAATTTTATACTTTATACTTATATTTTAGTAATTAGAATAAAATAAAATTTGAATTCAAGTTACAATAATCAAAATAATATAAGTATATTCTGTTAACAGATGAATCCATATTAGAATACTTACTTACATATTATTAGGAATAAATTTTATTTTCTTACTGGGTGTTATCTAGAAGCATTGAGAATAATTCCTCAACTAAAATATCCTTATTTGCAACCGATGTTTTCCCTTTAATCAAAGAAGAAAATTTTGCTTTAGCTTCTACTGCTTTAGGCCAAAAAACTTCTAAAGGATTGATGCTGTTTCCAAAGACATGGATTCCTGCCAGAGATAAAATTGGGGAAAATATTTATTAAAGAAATACAATCTTTTCCCCAATATGAAAATTTTTAACAATTTTTAAACTGAAGTTTTTATTATTAATTAAATCTATTTACTAATACTATATTAATGGAGTAACTTTAAAATATACCATTTAAAATGAATTAAATATATTTAAAATTTTGTAAGAAATAATATAAAAAATGAGTGACTACAAATAAATAATTTAGTAGATGTTCATTTTATATTATTATGGCAATATGTCCTAATCTAAACACTTTGTTTAATTACTTTGCTTGATGCTTTGTTTAATTGGAAAATATTATATTGCAAAATTTTGTAAATACTATTAATTATGTTTTATTAGTTAAAGACATGAAGTTTATGAAGAAACTTAATTTTGAAATTTAAGTTGTTAGATAAAAGTATTCTGAAATCTAAAATAATAAATTTTGAGCATAAAAACATTGATTTTATAAAAATTATATAATTTATTACATTTAATAAATTCATTGACCAGAATGAAAAAACAATATTGTTTTAATGCACAGTTATCATAAAACTTGTATCACCTGTGGGCAACACAATAAAGTATCTATTTTCATAAAAATGCAAACACATTAATTAAGAAAAAGTTTTACAAAAAATTTAGATTCAGAAACCATAAAAAAAATTTTTTTTAGCATTAGAACACAAAATAAAAATAAGATGTATAAATAAACAAAATAGCATTATAATTATACCGATAAAAATTTTTATAATTTTCCTTAACTGTTTATTACCAGCCGGTTTGACAGTTTCATATGTATTCTTATTAAAAGATTCTTAATATATTTTTATTTTATTTTGAATATTTCAACACAATTTTATAATTTTATGATGTACTAGCTTTTAAAGAATCAGCTCTATAATAAAATTCAATTCCAAAAATAATAAATAATATTATCTTTATAAAATTTTTACTTAAAAACACTTAAAATCTGCATTTTAAAACTTGCACATAGAGATATCAAATAATGTCATAAAATCACAAAAAATTCATTCCATACTGCAATTTACAGGTTTGGTGCATTCGGTACCCAAACTGGATCGTAGGATTTAACCTCAATATTTAATGTTGAATTCAAAATTGGAATAAATACTGTCACAATCTTAACACACAATATAAGACACTAGACAAAGAAAATTTTTATGAAATATATAAAGATTTTCAACGTAACATACTCAATTGTTGATTGTATACTATCTTATAAATTACTAGATTAATCATTTTAGCAATTCAACCAGATAAGCAAATTTATTACTAGATTTGAGATTTTTCTTAAATTCATAAATAGCATTAAAATAATGCTTAAGAAAATAATTTCTAAATGCACTTTATTTCTTACAAAATGTTTAATTTTCATACCTAAAAGTCATTTGTAAGTGAAAAGTTTTTATTTAACACAAAATTTAAAAAATATATTTAACAGAATAATAGAAAATTTTTTCCAGTAGCAGATTGTAGACAGTTACAACTGCAACAGAGTCTATTAATCTATTGTTCCCTGATACCCAAGGAACCGGCCAGAAACAGCGACCTCTTAGCCGCCGAGGCGTTGCCCCGGGTGCACCACAGGGCAGCACCACACCATCACACCCGCCTAGGGACCCGTTTATAGGGTAGGTATCATTCACATTTCATTCACACACACAAGGAAAGCACAAAGACAGGACAGAGAGAGAGAAAATACATCCATGCCTGAACAGGGATTCGAACCCAGGACCTTCCTATCCATAGTCAGGCACGCTGACCACTAGACAAGTTGGTTGACAAACAATAGAACATAAGTGTGAAAAAATAAAGAATGCTTTCAATAATTTTTGGTTATTATTGATTTTCCATTTAATGTCTAATTTTTTAATCATGTCAACCTATCTCTAAAAGTAAGAAAACATTAATGAAAAAATAGAATTGATTTCAAATGCAAGAACTTACATTTCTCTCTAAGATAAATGTGTTTATGTCATTAAATATAAAAATTTTACATTTAATTTAATTGAATTAGAAAAATAGAACAATCAATATTATTAGTTTTTTTAAAAATAATAAGATGAAAACAAAAATAATTTCAAAATACTTAACTTTACATTTATTTTCTGGAAAATAGATTTTTTAGTTAGAAAAAAATGACATGATTAATTTCAGAATTAGAATTTAAAATAAAATATATTCTTTATCACATAATTCTTCACACAATTCATTTTCATCTCAATATTTTTTTCAAAGATTAGCTGTACATTTTCAATGAAATGCTTTCAACTTTCAAATAAAAGAATCATTACAAATGTACAGTTAATCTTGTTGTTCTAATTAATTGTTATTCTTAATTTATTTTGATAGACATAAATCAAACATCGCAATATCTTTTTAATGTATTATGAGTACAAACATAAATTTAAATTTAGCTTGAAAATATTCTATCATATTATGCAACAGAAATATGAAAGAAGCCATTAATCAGAATGATTGTTTCTTAATCTTAGAACTGAATTTTTAAATCCTTAATTTCAATGTACTTTGATTCAATACAGCACTAACAATGTGAAAAATAAAAAGAAATGAAATTCTATAATAAGAAACGTCCATCACTTCTTTCATCCATATAGATTCTGGTGGTTTATTTGTATTATATAATAAAATAAACCAATTATTAGCAGTTTGTCTATTTTCTTCTTAATTCAAATAGGAACTGTAATATGCATATGTAACTGAATAGCAATTAAAGATCAAATACTTATCTCTTTTCAAAATTACTTATTTAAATGCAAGCAAACTATAACCTTAAAAAGAGTTATAGCACATTTAGTCAGATGATTAAAGTAACCTATCTCAATTGCAAATGACTAGACAAAAACTGAAAATGAACTTGGGGGATTTTATATTATAAAATACTTTTATATGCAAACAAGATCAAGATAAATAAAAAAAATTATAATAATCAGATTCATTATTCCTCCTATACAATTGAATTTGTATACTTAAAATATCTATTAAAGGTACCATGCAAAGATATTTTGCTTTAGAACCAAAAACATCAAATTTTTACATTCAATGAGTTTATCTATATGCTGCAAAATGAACTGTTCTTTTATCTTTAAAGGAATAAAAGAGTCCATTGGGTTTTTACTTGATAAAGAAAATTTGGAACTATTGATTTGATAAAGAAAATTTGGTATTAAAAGAGCATGGATAATAGGTGATAGAAAATAAAAATAAACAAAAGGTGAATATTTCCTTAAAGTTTAATTTTATTTAATAAAAGATAAAATTGTTTTTTGAAATTTTCCTTTGGTGTTTGCTTAAGGACAAATTTAAATTGATATCTCTTCCCCAAAAAACAAGTTTTCAAACTTTTCACTTCTATTTTAGCAGTAGACGTGAAAACTAAAATTAAACATATCAGGTTTCTGATTTGTTTCTAAATAATTTTTTATTAGAAAATAAAGCATTGCTGTTGTAATACTTACGTTAAGTTGAAAGAAAGAAAAATTTAAGAATTTGCTTATTAAAATTGCTAAGGTAGTTTTTAAGTGATGTTTAACAAAGAAAATGAAAAATACAACTATAAAAATGAAACATAATTATCACTAATATATATATATATGTGTATATATATATATATATATATATATATATATATATATATATATATATATATATATATATATATATATATATATATATATATATATATATATATATATATATATATATATATATATATATATATATACATATTATTCCTAAGCAAAAATAAAGATTACATACCAGGTTGAATTATAACAGGTGGCACACCAGGAACATGATTATTATAGCAGGCAATTTTTGGTTCCTTGAAAGAACTGAAAAAATTAATTTATTTCAATTTATTTAAATTTTTTACTACACCTATGAAATGAAAACTATTTTAAAAAATATAAATTAAAGTAACCTGTAATCCATAGTAACAAGGCAGAATTCATTATAATTTTCACCATCTAAACTCAAATCTTTTAAATAATTGAAATAATCTTTATTTCCAGTAACATAATCAACTGCTAAAAATCCTGAAACAAATAACATATTTAAGTTTAATTTGTTTCATATTACTATATAAAAATTAAGCATTAAACTGAAGGAATTTTATTTAATAAAACACAATTTCTTTAATATTTTATTCAGAATTGTTAATTACAAAAAAGGAAAATACTTAATAAATTAAAAATGTTTTTTCCTTTTAAAAATATCCTTGTAAAATAAAATTTTTTAAATGTTTTTATAAACAAGGAAAATAATTTTCAAATATTTAAAAATTTATAAAAATTAAAAAAAAATTATGAAGGGGTATTAAAGATATCTACAATGATAATATTTTAAACAAAATATTCTTATAAGAATAAATAAACTTAAATAAATAAAAATAAACTTAATGAAATTTTTATTTGTAAAAAGGAAATCAGACTTGTTAAAACTACATAAAGGAGAAAGAAAAAGAAAAAAATAGAATCTTTGGATTTGCATCTTTATTCTAATATTTTCAAGGAATAAAATTCACAAAAATGGACATGGATCTTTCCTCTAATTATCATGTTAACAAATAATTTACATAATTATCATTGCTTCAACATTAACTTACAGAAGTAAATAATAAACAAAATAATATCCTACGTCAGAAACTCAAATAACTCATCTATATTAGTGATATCAATAACATATGACAGACCAGCAGTTTTGATAAATTTACATGTTGCTTAATAAAATTTGAAACATTATTTTATGCAAAAATCCAGTTTACTGGAAAAACTAAATGTTCTCTGACACTATATGGAAAGAAAATTGAAGAAACCACAAATTTTTATATCATATTTTGCCACAATCACAAGGAATAATGGTTGCTCAAATTTTCTGATCATATTATTTGTACTTGGCAGGCAGATGAATTCAAATATATTCTAATCAGAAGTTAAGTAATATAAAACTTAAACTTGATTGCATTCTTAAAGAATTGATAATGAGTTTTGAAAAATTAAGCAAAACAATTACACCTTAAAATTAAAACATCCCACCTAATTTTGAATCCTAATCTGTATTTAAGGATATTTTCCTAAAACAATTAAATAAAAATTACATATTTATTCAGATATCACTCACCTCTTCCCTTTTTATTTGGCAGCATTTCCTCATCTGGTTGCAGAATATTTAACAAGGCAGCAATCTTTCCAGATTTACTCATGGCTAACCAGGTGCCACCTTCTTTTCCTGGTTCCATATCACGGCCTGTTATAGGCACAGATTACATCTGAATTTCCATTAAATAATTTTTAAATATTCTCTTTCAAAATGAAATAAATTAAGAAACATACATTATTAAACAAAAAAAAAATGCTGTTCAAAAAATAAAGTGCCTTACTGTGAATAATTTTTAAATATTTTGTTGGGACATAAATAAAAAATTACTTCTCAAACACTAATTACAAAAATAATTTTAAGCTATAATCAGAAATGAATTTTCAAAATCTTTGAGTAATATTTTTGTATATAACTAATTGAAAAATTCTGCAGAGAATACTGTCCTCAAGAAAAGATTTTTTTAGTCTTAATGAATTAAATAAGCAAACTTATTTTTACGTAATTCTGGTACTTGATATAGTGATATTAAAATTAATAAAATAAAATTTAAAAATTAAACAAAATAAAATTTAAATTTTTTTAAAAAAGAAAGAGAAGATTTGTAATGTCATTTAATAGTCATTGGATTTACAATTAAAATCAGATATATGATTTGTCTTTCAAATTATGTTCTGAAATTAACATTCATTTTACTCACACTTTAAATGAGTATCAATGTGTTCGGATATGATTAATAAAATCAAAATTATTTCTCATGGTTTGTAATATTGGAGGGTAATTTCAGAATAGCAAATATTTTTAATACATTGATTTCTATTTCAAATTATTATAATTATTGATTAAAACATTTAAATAATAATTTTAATTATTGGTTAAATTCTTTTTTTTTTTTTTTTTTTTTTTTTTGTATATATATATTAAAATTTGCAAAATATTATATATCACAAATAATTCATCTAGTAAAATAATCAAATAATTATAAAATAACTTTGATAGGTGCATATTTTTTTCCAAAGAAAAATCTTAAGCATATAAAAAGTAATGATATTTGATGAGTAATCATTTTGGATTGGAAAAGATATGCTAATAATAATATTAGAATATAAAGTGTACCTACGAAATTCAAAATAATTACTTTCTATTTTTAATATTAAATACAGATAATTAAATAAGGGAATATGATATAAAATAAGCTAATATAACTATTTAATGCACTTATGCAGAGAATCAATAAACTTTTGTGGATTACTTGTAAAATTTATTTTCATTAAAATATATGAAGAATATTAATTTAAAATCAATTTATAATCATGCCATCTTTATGGATAAGCATGTAAAACCCTTTTCTGAAAGATTAAATTTGTAAAACTTCAGAAATAAAAATTTGAATACTTACCGCCAATTACATTAGGATGATTTTCCCAAAACTCTGCAAGTTTAGTTGGACGATTATATACTTCATCTCTTACACTCACCAAAATTAAATATAAATCTTCCGTACCAGCATCAGAATTTATATAAAAAAGTAATAGACACATCTATATAGAAAAAAATTGTACTTCAGAGTATTTAGAGTAAATACAAAAATAAAAATATGAAATCTTTTTATAGTAAATTTTGATTTCATGACTGTCATTAAATTGGATATTAAACTATTTTCAATAGTGTATAAATATAATTTTAAAATAGCAGTTTTAGTACTTAAAATATGTGCAGATAGTATTTAGCAAAAATTTTATAGTTAAGTGTTAAAATATATAACAGCAATAATATACCAATTACTGCAATACTATCTATGATTTTTTAATAATAAATGAAATGTACTTATTTATAGGAGCCTATTACAAATAACTAAAATTTCTTATTTTAATAAAAAGTATTTTTGAAAAAACCTCTGTTCTAAATAGAAATAAATAAAAATATTCACATATGCACTCAATTAAATGTTAAATGAACAAGAATACATGAAATAACACAAAAAGATAAGGTCACATTTTTTTTAACATTAAAGTAGTATATATAGACAGTTTTAGTATATCATAGTATTTTTTAGCTATAATACCATATAATTTGTATTTATCACATTATTATATTATGTTATAGACAAAAATTTAATTGAAGCAATGACAGTAGGAAGAAAATTTTATAGATTGAAATAATTTATGAAATAATCAATTAACAAGGAAGTCTATCAACATATATGCAAAAAAGATTTTTTTAAAAATGGAATTCTTTTAGCAACTATAAATTCTATACTATTCATAATGTATATATGACAGAAATTAAACATAAAATATCCTCTAAAACTTATTTCCTAAAAACACCAGCCACTTACAATGTTAAAGCAGTACTTACAATTTCTTTAATGTGTCTATTAAAGTCATTATATTTATCACAAAAGACACTTTAATTACAAATGGGTAAAATATAATTTACCAAAGATATCATGAGTTTCAAACCCATTCCATAGACTGAAGATGTAAGATTTTAGTCTTTTTATCTTTCATTTATTATACTTCTCTTGACTAACTTTCATATTCCTGACTGATTAAAAAATTATTTTGATTATAAACAGCATATAGTAAAATAAAATTTTGATGTATTACACACAGATTTATTTTACTCTTTTATGACTAATAACAAAAAAATATAAAAATTTTCACTGAGAAGTTTAAAGCAGTAGATTCACTTAATGCAACTTTCAATGAACATGGAACATTTTCTTTTGCATTCATTTTATGTGAAATGAATAATTTTACCCACAGATGTGTTGGAAAGAAAAAAAAATTTGTCTCATTTATCTGTCATGAGGATTGCCACGTATTTCATAGAAATATTAGTAGTCATAGCACAGCAACAACAAATATACAGTAAAATGTTTCAGGTTAATGTACAACTTGGTCTGTGGACCAGTAAAAACGTTTCCACAGACCAAGTTGTTCATTAACCTGAAACTAATGCTATTAAAAAATGTTTAAGGATTTTTAATTTATCAAAGGTAAATAATTCAAGTATTCATCTGTTGCTGAAATGAAAAAATTTATTCAAAATGAAAGGAAATATATAAACCACTCAAAAGACTTTATATAAAAAAAAATAACCATTTTTAGTGTCATCAGTAAAAACAACAGTCCAATAAATTATCAATTTTAGCAGGTTTATATTTATGTGAAAGAAAACATTTTTGTTTTTATTTGATTAACAATAAAATTTACTGAATTTTATTGGTATGTAAGCAAAAAAAGAACAGTGTTCATACTTTTATATTTGTTCAGTATTGGCATAAATTATTTATATGTAAGAAACATTTTCTGTAACCAATTTTTAAAGAAAACTTAGATGTTCACATAAATCTAAATAGAATAGTACAGCAGACTTTATATTTTAAAGCAGAGAAAATACATCATTAATTTAGAAAAAGCCAAACAGAAATTTAAACTTGCATTGAATAACCAACTTGATATATAAATTTATTTTTAGAAGTCATGAGAGAACAAATGGACAAAAAATAAAATCAATTTGTACACAGATGACTTTTATAAAGAATATAAAATTTGCACTGTCATCAATGAAAAAATTCTATGTATCATTAATTTATTAAAAATGCTGACATTTAAAGCTAATATTAATTAAAAATATATGTATGTTTCACCTTAAATAAATTGCTATGTTTGCAATAATAAAGATAAGAGCTTCTCAAATTTCTATAATCAAGTTGATATGACTGCTTGATTTTAGATAAGTTACTATTTTTAGATGATTAAACACAACAAAAATAACTGATGCACTCTTCCTGGACTTAATAATATTGTTCACTGTTTAAAAAAAATTTCTACTATAATTTTTTTTTCTTTAAATTTATTTCAATAAATATATCCTTAATTTGTTAAATATTTATACAAAATATTTTTTTAAAAAAATATTAACTTGACATAATTATTGGAAATTTTTAATTTGATGGATAATGTTAGTTTTTATTAGAAACTGTTGAAACATTAAATTAAGCACAAAGAACTTTGATAATAATGACATGGGAAGGAACATTGAAATTATGACATTACACCATAGTAACTTTTTAATCATGGTTGATTTAAAATATTTTTTATTAAATCATATATATACGCTATAAATAATATTATAAAGATTAACCAAGTAATATATAAATAATGTGCATATAAGAAGATATGTGCAGTGAAGATTATAAGAGTTATTTGACTAAAGAGCTTTTCTTTAGTCAAACAACTGCTTATAATCTTCACCGAATAAACTTTATGATAAAATTTTTAATTTTTGGTAAAGTGTAGCTTAAAAATTTAAGAGATAGATTGATAGTTTAAATAGAATATATATTTAATTAATATAAAAGAAACTTTGTTATTTATTAAAGTTATTTGAAAATAATTATAAAATCTCAGAACAAAAAATAATCAAATTGTTTTTTGAACACCAATAAATCCTATGTATATTTTGATAAAAAAAAATAAATAAATAAAAAAAAAAAAATAAATGTATTTTATTTTGTTTTATTTCATTTGGCCACAAATGAATGTAAAAAATATACAACACAATTATACTTATTTATTAATCGAATTTACTAATAAAATATTTTTATGGGATTTACAAAATATTTATGATGAGTTAACATCTATCTATTGAATTATTAAAGTTGTATAACATGTTCTAAGTTCAAATTTTAATAAAAAAGAAAATAACTAAATCATACAAGCAATTAAGTAAAATTCATACTTTAATCATAAAATTTGACTGCAGTAATTTAGCAGCACATGTACTTCGATTTTTTTTACTTATTTTTTTTGTTGTGTATCATTTGGGATGAAGAAATTATGAAATCTTTTTATGGAGGCAATAAAAATTTATAAAAGAAATTAAAATGTAATAAAAAGCATAAGTCAAGTGTATTAAAATAGAAAGATACAGTATTCATATTTTTTTTTCAGTAACTCCATCATACCCTATGCAAGAGTAAGAACTAAATTTGAGAAGTACTCTAAATTGGACATACTGAATAATTTTTCCTATGTTGTATTTAATATTCTATTTAAATATTTATAGCTTATGTGCAATTACAACGCTTGCAGAAATGTTTATTGTTGCAATTGAATAAATATATCATAAAATACAGTTTTTAGAGTAATCAATAATAACGTTAACAATAAAATGGATAACTAAGCAATTCTTAGATATTCCAATACAGATTTGCAATGCACTTTGAAAAATGAATTTTTATCTCAAAATGCAAAGCATAAATATACACAAATACATATTTTTTTTTTTTATTTTTCTCTTGAATATTAAAAGTTAGAAACTCTACTATGATAAAAATCACAAATTTATGTAAATAATTTAAAAACATTACAATAAAAGTTAACTGGAAAACAAAGTGTAAGTTTTTAATGATGCTTTAATTCATTTATCAATTTCCGAATTCAGAAAAAAAGTACTTTATTCAACATCTCAAAATGTACCTTGTTAAACGTCTTTCCTTTTAGGAAAAATATAAATAAACAGAAAAGTAAACAAATAAATTATAAGTATGGTTGCCACTCAAAATAATTTGAAAAGTAATAAATTTTTTAAAAAAATACAATGATTACTTTCCTGGTATTTTTATACTATTTTTTGATTTAAACAAACTTTACTAAATGATTTGTAATAATATAGTTTATTTTATGAGCAAAAATCAAAGAATGAATTTGTGTTAATAATGAACTTGTCAACTTTTAAATGGCAATGAATAGAAACAAAAAGCCAAAACTGAGACAGACGGGGAGGAAAGGAAGTAAGGAAGTAGTTTTGTTTATTTCGTTGGTTGTTCACCCATATGTGTTAATTTTCCATAGGTATTCGCTATTACTGATGCTCTCTGTTTTAAACATTATTCCAGTTTTTGTATACTGAAAAGATCTCTACTTTATAATATTCTTTATATTCTATTTTTTAGTTGCGAATTACTGTTGGAATTTAAAACTCAATCGTAATGACAGTGTTTAACTAAGTTTTAATTTATTCGTACTTTCTTATGAGTAATAATTTATTTGTGAAATGGGATACGATATCAATCGTTTTCAAGGAGAAGTAGATGAGGAATTGATCTGCCCTATTTGTTCTGGTGTTTTGGAAGAACCGCTGCACGCACCTCAATGTGAACATGCTTTTTGTAAGAGTTGTATACAGGAATGGCTTGCAAGACAACCATCTTGTCCTGTAGATCGCCAACCTATCACATCTAACGAGCTCAAACCAGTGCCAAGAATTTTGCGCAATCTACTAGCACGATTACTTATAATGTGTGATAATGCAAGTTTTGGTTGTACTGTTGTAGTCAAGTTGGAGCGACTTGAAATTCACAAAGAAGAATGCAATCACAATCCAAAGAGACCAGTGCCATGTGAACAAGGCTGTGGCCTTGTTGTGCCTAAAGATGAATTAAGGGAACATAATTGTGTCAGAGAAGTAAGAATCTTGCTCCAAAATCAACATCTTAGACTTAATGAAATGCAATGTGCAATTAATGAAATGAGGAAGGAAATTGATCTGCTGAAAACATGCATGCAAGAGTGTATTCGTGCTGTGCGACTTGCCAATCCCAGTGTTCCAGCTATTGTAGAATCACTGGAACAGGATGAAACCATGCGATGGGTTAATTCCTTACAAAGAGCTCGAGTTACTCGCTGGGGAGGCATGATCTCAACTCCAGATTCTGTTCTGCAAACCATGGTTAGAAGAGCTTTGAGTGAAAGTGGATGTCCTCCACATTTGGCTGCAGAACTGATGGAAAATGCCCATGAAAGAAGGTGGCCCACAGGATTAAGCACACTGGAAACACGTCAGTCTAATCGTAGATATTATGAAAACTATGTCTGCAAGCGAATCCCTGGAAAACAAGCTGTTGTTGTGATGGCTATTGATAATCCACATATGAATGATGATATGGTTTTGGAACCTGGATTGGTTATGATTTTTGCTCATGGAATTGAGTGAAGGGATTAGGATTGGTTATCTTAGAATAATTATAATTTTTATGCCTTTTATTTGTGATTTTTCATATCATTCTTCTGATGAACAACTATCTATCTTCAAGAATGTAAATTTTTCTAATTTTTGCTTAGAAAAGTGAACATATTGACTATATTGAAGTTCTTTTTTTTAAATATATTCATTGACAACATATTAATTATTGGATGTGATAAAAATTTCAATAAATGGGTTCTTGTAGAATTGTGTATCCTTTATTACACTGGAATTTTTTAATTTGAGTTAAACTTGTGTCAAATAGGGAGTTTAACTTTCTTTAATTAAACATTGTTTAATCTCAATAACTTAATTTTTGTGGTTCAAAAATGTGTGTCTGCCTTGTTATCAATTCTAGAATATTCCTTAAGTTGAATTTTTGATTTTGTTTTATTTATAATTTTTCATTCAGAGAACTTTTATTAAAGATATGTTAAAATCAAGTAAAATTGACCTTGTTGATATTCAACAATAGTAAGAATATTTATTTTTTTTCTTATAAAGACATTTAGCATGAAATTAAAACAAATATTAAAAAAAATCCTAAGTAATTTGCTATAATTCTAATTAAAACTATAATTTATATTTTGCTGCATTAATTTTTATTTAAAAAATCACACATTTATTATGTTCCATTTGGAAATTATTAAATATCTATTTTTTAAAGATCTGTTATGCATTAAAATTTTTTTTTTCCTTACATATTCACATAATTTAATGTCAGTTCTTAAGAACTGAGTTACATATTATAATTTTAAATAAAGATACGGTTATGTTTTTTATAGTTTTTTATTGCAAGAACTAAGCAAAATCACACATTTGAAATTCAAATTGTTCATATTCTATGTAGATATTTAGATAGTACTTAATATATTTTCTTTAAATAAATACTATATAGCTTTAATCCTATATGAATTTTTTTTATTTATTTATATTCTAACTACTTTTATAGTTTCCTAACTTGTTTCAATTAACACCATTCATGTTTTGATATACTGAATCATGTCTTGTTAATATTAGGGCTAAAAATAAGTTGTTTAAATAATTTAATATTTTGTAACTGCTTAATGTCAATAAGTGACAATTTCTTTTAGGGAACTATTGAGAGAACTGATTTATATGTTTAGAACTATATACTATGTGTTTGAAAGAATTGTCATATAAGTCACAAAATTAAAGTTTTATTTAATCAATAATAAAATATGAATGATAAATTCTAAAATTTATGTAAAATAAATTTTATTTATAAGCAAAGACTCCTAAGATTTTAATACCTCTTTCGTTAATAGTCCTTTTAAAAATTTTAATAATGTCTAACATCGGTCTAATTTAATATTGAATATATTTCTGCACTCATATTTGAAAATACAAGAAAAAAGCAAATTTTCTTAGAAAAGAAAATAATTGATTACAAGATAAGTTTAAATAAATATGAAAGATATGAAATTTACATAAGTTATTAATAAAGTTTTAGGTAAGTTGAAAAGTGTCAATTGAATTTTTTATTTATTAATATATAAATATTTCAGAAGAAAATAACTTAAATATTGAAATTAGAAGCTTAAATAATGTTCACAGATTAAAAAAATATATAAATAAATTGTTGAAAACTAATTTTTCTGAAATAGGACTAAAAATAAATGTTAGTTCTACTAACAAAGGCGACACATTTTACAGAATTACATACATAGGTTTCTTTATTATTACTGTAATAAGTGCTTAGTATGTTTTGTTGTTTCATGAACATTTTCAAAATAGTACTATTTGTAATCAAAAGACGAATTTAATAGCTATAAAAAAAGTTTTCCCATTTATTGAAATACATTCTTAAAATGAGATAATTTTCAATAAAAAATTGCTTTTCAGAAAAAGAAAATTTAATTTTAATATTAATTAAAAGTTTTTCAAATATAAAAGTATCATTAAAGGGGTTGAAATGTTGTTTCATTTATGTTTGGCGGAATAAGTTTCATTTTAATATTTTTTTAAAACAGAGAATCTTGTTTTTAGAATAAGTAAATTTCTACAAATCTTATTTATTATAAATTTTACTTTGCAACAATGTGCTCTGTATATCTTGTTATATACCTTAATAATTAAATTAAGCCTTAATGAATTAAATTTTTATTCTTAAAATTTCACAATTATAAAACCTTTTTATAATTGTAAACTTTTATCATACTTTTTTATAATGGAAAAAGTTTACTATTTTCCCATTATAAAAAAAAGCATAGTTTGATTTTAAGTCATACATTTTTCTATATCTGATGGTTGAGAATTCAAATCTATTTCAGATTATTACATACAGATTTCTCGTATAAAATATTTACATATCAGAGTAGCTTTGGCATCCAATGTACCTGTAAATAAAACATCTTTTTATATTAGATTTTTTGCCTGTTTGATAAATATTTTGCTTTTTATCCTAATATTTTAAAGTCATAGTTGTGTAGTTCTTGTTGATATTTTTAAGATGTTCAGTTTTGTTTGGTTGAGTTTTCAGTTATGCTACTTATGTATATACCGGCATAGAATCAAAAACCGGATTTCTATTGTAATATTTAATGATTTCATAACCGTAAATTAAAAGCAGATTAAACCATAGCAAAATTTCTCTTACCATAGTTAAATCTGCATTAATCTAAAATGCAGATTTAACTATTTTTAAATTAACTTTAAAAAAAAAAAACTTGTTAACCATACTGAAGTTTACGATGCCTATCCATGAAAGTTAAGGTAAAATCTTACTTTCAGTTAAAAGCTTTTAATATTTGAATTAATTGACTTAATAAAATTATTACATAAATATAATATTGACTTTTTGAAAATTATTATCAAAAATAAGAAAAGATTATTGCTAATTGTTGCAGAATTTGTTGTCTATTACTTTATCAAATAAGACATTTTAGCTTAAGGTGCCTTTTATTTATTCTATTAAAGTTATTTGCAAAAAGTTTTTGAAATTGAAATGATAATAAGATTGATTCTTATCTTTCATCCTGTTAAAAGAGTTATATAATTATTATCTATAACACTAAGTTTAAGTTTGAAGTATTATTTCATATTTATAATGGATTGAATGTGAAATTTTCTTTTTAAACAAGTACATAGTTTAAATATTTATAAACACACTTGGTGTCTTGACTTTGTATTGAAGCACTTCTTTCATATTAAACTGTTCACAATTATAAGAATATTAAAGGATTATAAGAAATTGTGAATTAAAATAAGAATATTAAAACTTTAATAGAAAAAAATTAAAAATTTTTTTTAAGTTCTTTTGTGGAAATCCTTTTTATTGATAAAATATTCAGATGTACATTTTTTATCTTTTTAAAAATAAAACGTGTAATTATTTTTATTTTAAATAATTGCTTTCTGAAGTTTTTACAAGTTTCTGAAGACATCTATATATTAAATATTTAAAAATATTACACATATTCACACACACTTTGGCAATTAGACTTTCAAAGCAGTAATGTATGGGTATTAGAACAGGATACATTTTTTGATGAAATTATAGTCTTCAGAAAAAATTATAAATATTTTCTTTCACCTCATCCCAATAAGAATTCTTAACATGAGTTTCTTATATAATAAACATGATTGTCTTAAAGACATTTTTGATTTTGTCAACTACCGCTTATAATGAAATTTAAAATTTATTCTAGATTAAATTTATTATTATAATTTTTCTATATTGTTGATCTTTGTATTGCTTTTGTTTATTGTCTTTGCATTAAAATTGGTAACATTTAAATCTCCTTAGTAATAGTAGTTTCTTTATCCTATTTTATTTATCAATTTGTTATTTATAAAAGTATTTTTTATAATCTAAAAATGTTTAAAATATGTGTAAATACTTAATTTTTAAAAATCAGTTGTATCGATTTTAATTATTCCTATTACCTTAAACTTGTTTCACTTTCTCCATTTAGCTCTGGTAATTTATTATTATTGAAAATCCAAGTATTCCTATTTGTAATTGCTTTCTTTATATAACATAAAACCCTTTTTCCCGTTATAAATTGTTTAATAAAAAAAAACTTGCAAACTGAACTGTTTTCTTGCTAATTTTAAATTTTATATTCATTTTTATATTTCTTTATTAATACTTTAAAGAAATCAGATTTTCCCCTTCTGAATTCATTTATTTAAAAACTAATATTTGCAAAACAAGTAATATTTTTGTCTTAGTTATTAAGCCTGCTTTTATCACCTTTTTATTTCTATTATTAGTGCTGTATCATGAATATTGTCTGATAATTATAGAGAAGTGAAATTATGACATACATGTTTTATATTATCAAAAATGTCATTTAAAAATTTGGGCTTCTTATTATTTGTAAAATGAATTATTTCCATTAATTCAAAATATAAAATGTGTATAAGATTTTGTGTGAAATCGATTTTAGAATGTTTAAAAAGCAGCTTTTATTCTGTAAAATATTTATTGTTTTATGATCACTAAAGTATAGATGAGAAATTAAATATTAAATTATTGATTGTTATAAATTCAACTAAAATTGCTCACTATCAATTTTTAAAAAAAGATGGAACTGTTTTAATTTTCATTATTCAATGAAAATAAAATTATTTAACTACAACCTTTCCCAAAAATTTTATTTTTGTGATAAGAGAATCATCAGATATTAAAAAAAATCTTGGGTTAATTTTAAGATTACATAAAAATCAAAAATTTAAATTCGTTTTGCTACTCAAAATTATCTAAAATGATTATATATTACTTTGGCAGTGCACACAATATTTTTGTTTTAGATTTTTAATTATGGTTTATGATTTTTTAAGTAAATTCAGTTTCTATAATGCTATAATTCTCAGTTGTATTAATTTTGCTTTCAAGAGAGAAAAGGAACATAGATATTAATATCCTATGATTCAGAAAATTATTTGGCATTTTTATAATACAATTAATCTGCATTAGTAGATCAATCATTGAATTTTATATTATAATTAAAATTATATATTTTTATTTTCATGTTGTTGGAATGTTTGAATTATAAAAGAGTTACGTGAAACATTATATAACAATAAGATTCTATATTTAATAAAAAAATAAAAAAAAAACTGATTTTCTTTTAGTTTTATGCATTTTTTATTTTTTTAAGCGCAATATTTCCCATTTATGAGATTCTACACCATTGTTCCTATATTTCAGATTAGTTGATTGGTGACTGGACAAGGCTAAGTTATAATGTAGGTAATTAGTTGATAAAAGAATAATTATTTTGAGAAGCTATCAATATTTAAAATATTTATCTTATCTATAAGAAATTTTTATGGAATAATGAAACTCTCAATACCCAAAAAGCTTGCGAGAATTTCTGGTTTACCATTGAAAGAAATTTAAAAAAAAAAAAAACATGTTTTATAATTGTTTATGACGGAACGCTGAATCTCATATTTGATCATCTTACATGCAATTTGTATTTAACAAGATTTTATATCATCTAATTTTTTTATTTTGATATGTTAAGAATCATACTCGTAAGATATTATAGCCGCAGAACCTTTTTGTCGTCTGCCAAATTTTTATAAATGTAGAATGTGCCCACATTTGTGAAGGTTTCGTACTCTATATACTCCTTAAGATAATCATACCCACGAGTCGGTGACTAGTATAAATATTATTAAAAGATTATTATTTACTCTTTGAAAATCTTGTGTGTTTTTAATGGAAAGAAAAATTGAATAAAACAGTGAACTTGAAAAGTAGATGTAAAAAGGAAACTTACTTTAGAGGTAAATGATGTTATATTTAAACGGAATTTAGCATTGTTAAAATGAAACGTTTTTTTAAAGTTTTGTTAATATTTCCATACTTAGTACTTTCCATACACGATAATTCACTGAAGTATTTTAATAAAACTATACAATAAAATTATAAGCGATACATTATGAACAAAGGATAAAAACAAATTTTCATTGTTTAACTGTCAAATTATCTGACATGCATTTGATCCAACATTGCTTGATTAGCAAATATCTTGTAATGGACTTGATAATAAAAGATTAAAAGCAAATATAACTGAATTAAGTTTCGATTTCTGGATTTTTTTATTTTTATTTTTTTTATTTTATGCGTAAATGGCATTTTGCTCCAGGACTTTTATAGAATTTCCTTCTTACAACTGTATGAATTTTGTTTTAAATGTTTTACTTATTTTTATATTGTGTCTAAGCATGTTTTTTTTATTTTTTTTTATCATCTTCTATATTAATTATAATTTTAAATTGGAAAAGATTAGTTAGAGTTTTGATTTATTATTGAATAATTATAATTCTTTTCTTCCGTGTAACATTAAATAAAAAAAATAAGTAAATAATTTAATATTCGTTATAAATATTTTTAGTATAGCATTTAGTATAAGATATGTTTATATATATATATATTGTTGCATTGTAAGTAAAATTTTGTAATTATCATGTATAAAGCAATACTGCATATATGTATACATGCTGGATATTTTACATTAAATGATATCAAAATTTTTATTTCACGATAAAATACTCATACCAATTTTACTTCCTTTGTTTTAATTCATTGTTTTCTTATAAACAGTACTTTTTTTCTTCAAAATTTTAATCTTACGCATCATTCTAAAAGCTTTTATCATTCATCTTAATTTGGAAATTCAAGTAAACATTTATTGCCTCAAAATGCTTTAACTGAAACATAATTTGTATCACTTCTTGATAGTTAGGAGGATATGGAAAATTAATTTTAAAAGTATTTGATATTTAATAAACTTTACTGTTTGTCATTTATAATTTCCAATTAAATGCGCGATTTTTTAACGTAAATTAAATAAATTATTTTTTTCACCATTCATTTTTTTATTGCTGTTCTTCCATAATTATTTTCAACGCCATAGAAAGATTTTTTACTGCTTTGATATTACTACTAAATCAAGTGTACTAAATTATATTATAATTGTTTGCATCACATGGTTTTACACTTTTTATTTGAAAATCCCGTTATTTTATATAAGGTCAGGAAACTTGTGGTTCATTCAATCAAACGCTTAAAAAAGAAAAAATTCCTTCTTATTGCAAGGAAGTACTTATGAATAAATGGAATGAGTTTAATCTGAGGTGGTACCATTTCATGAAATACAATGTTTCCAGCTGTTCTGATAATAAAATATTTTTTGTTAATTTTAATATAAATTATAAATCTTAAAATAAATTTTTTTTATAAATAGTTCGACAAAGCTTTCTTAAGATGATAAATTTCTGTGTAATTAGGGTTGCTTCTTTAGTAATTTTTGATAACAATACTGGAAATGAAATTGCATACCCATAATAAATTTTATTTTATTCTGTTTTACGAAGTTGCAATCATTTTCAATTTTAGATACGCAAGGCTGAAAGTAAATGTTATATTCACAGTGAGTTTGCTTTTCAAGTTAAGAGAGACGCTTATGCAATAATATTTACTTACACTATCGGTGAGTTTGAGTAATGAAAGTAATGATTAATTTGCTGATAGGTTTGATTTGTTAGTCACCCAATACAACTAATTTTAGCCCACAAGACCTGTATTTCAAATAATCTAACAACTGATGGCGCATGCGCAAATTTCGCGCGTTTTCAAAAAGAATTTTTTTAGATGCGTATTATATTCACACACACTTTTTGCTAGAAAAACTCCACATCATCTTCCAGACAGATGTGCATGTTGAAACAATATTTCCTTAAATATCTTCCACTGTTCCTCAGTGGTTGGAATTGAACCTAGTTAACCTAGTCCTTAAAGTACGTTCCTACCATTAGGTTACTAGGAATTATTTTCGATATTGTTCAAAATCACATAAAGGGGCTGGAAAACAGATCTCTAAAGTTTTATTTCATTGCATATCATTGACAGAATAATTCGACAGTAAAGAATATAACTATAATATGGATGTATTTAAATACAGAAGGTATTAACACATTTTTAGAACGATTTCGATAACGAATTCAAAAAAAAGTAAATGTTTTAGAATAAAAACATTTTGGCAACAGCTTATTGTTTGAAATGAGAAATATCGTCTGCTACTTTTAAATTTATTCTTCTTTCAAAACGTCACATATAAACATGCTCCGAACTGAAGGAATGTTTTTGCGCTTTCCGAAGAAAAACGTTCTTATTCCAGAATTCAAAAACGTTGTGAAATGCATGGTATTAAAATTTCTAAGTGCAAAATAAGCAATATTATCGATCGGACAGGTAAAAACTGTCGATCATTATTTCTACATATAAAGAAGACTCCAAGCGAATATCCTTAAAAGGTACGTACTGTTTCAAATGTTTCTAAAGAGAAATCGCTGGTAACAAGAGAAAATCCGCCAGAATTCGTAACAGAAATCAATTGCAAAGTCTTTAGATACATCTGTAACAACAATAAATAAAATAATAAACCAGTATTTACAACTTAAAAATGCTAAAAAACATAATGTTCAGCTTTTGCCGAGACATGTGGCTCAACGCAAAACATTTTGTAGAATCCTGTATGAAATCCACTTAGCAGGAGATAAATGAAAAAACTGTGACCCTTGATGAAGCATGATTTTACCTAAATGACTGTAACAAAAAAAAGGTCTTTTTATTATAGAAAATGAGGAGAAAATAATGTACAAATCCGTTTCTGTCAATGTAAAGAAAGTTTTAGTAATTGGTTTACGATTGTCGCAGATTTCTCCTACAATGGGAAATTAAAAATAAGAAGAGTGGAAAGAAATGTTAAAATCAACTCATCGTATTATCAGGAGAAGGTTTTACGCCCAATATTTACAAAAGAAATTCCACTTCCTTATCCCAATAACTTTCAAAGAGAGAAACTTCATCAAGACAAAGCTATAAGTCATACTTCGAAAACTACCTCTGCATTCCTTGAAAAAATGATGACTGATACAGGTATTGCATGTATACATTTTCAACATATCCCTGCGAAGTCTCTTGGCGTTTCACCTATGGACTAGTGTGCCTTTGGTCTGTTAAAAAAGGTTCTTTCTAAACGCAAACCTACCACGATAGATGGACTCTGGAAAGTAGTGGAAGAGGAATGGAAAGCAATACCCATGGAAATATTGCGAAATGCTCTTCTATCATGGAAATCACGATGCAGACTTATAGTCCAGGAAAAAGTCTATCAGATCGAACATTTAAAAAAATAATCTTTACATTTTAAACATTAATTAAACAGCCGCGAAATCGTTCTAAAAATGTGTTAATACCCTCTGTAGTTACTAGTTGAATATAACAATCTATAATTAACTGTGTTTAAGGGCATTTATGTTAAGAAAACGAAATGAAAAAAACTTCATTTTCTCGGATATTGGTCTTTTTCTACGTTTACTGTAGATAAGCTACATATCATCATAGCTACACTTCATTTAAAGTAAAATCAAAGGTATTGAATGATTAAATGCCCAAATTAGGATTTCTTAAGAACTCATGTTCTGTTTAGTGCCTTATTCTTATGATACTTGATTCACATTCTCAGGTTCTGCGAAGAAAAATATTACGACAGCTGTCAATTTTAATTCTTTATCAGAATGCAGTCATGTGTTTCATTCATGAATCTTATACTATTCAAATCCCTTGAATAACTAGATATATATCAATGACAATTTTAATATGCTATAGGAAACAACAATAATGATAACATAATTCAACTTCTATGCGATTCTAGATTTACTTAATATGTTCTTTGGTGTAATTTTTCAAAAATGCATAACCACATTCCTGGAATTGAATAACACATCTTCTAAACATTCATTCATTGGGTAGTTCGTTCCTAGATATGTAGTCAATAGAAATTGTGTAAAATCACTCAGTGGCAAAATTGTAATGATTCCAGATTAAAAGAGGAATGAGGTGGGTTAATGGATTAAGAACACTGTGGGGAACTCCCACATTACTATCTATAGATGGCAGCACCTGCTCGCACATTCGAATTTCACCCGGCCTGCCGTTTAGTCGACAGAAGTTGGACTTTTACTCGCTCATCCACACGTAGCACGCGATTCTAATCTTGCTAACTTTATCGGTATAATTGTGTGTTGTTGATTAGGTTGTGAAACTCATGTTTGCCTAATTAGTCAGGTATCTAAGTATATAGTAACCGTTTAAATTAATTCTGATAATAGATATCTAAAGACCTTTGAAATTTTTTAAAAATATTTTGCACATTATATTTAAATATGACGGATTTGACACCTATACCTTTCACCCTCTTACATTGAAACTATTTAAACAGCAGTTTAGATGTTACAAACTCTCTTTTGATTCGATTCTACGTTGAGTGAGTAAATTAAATATAATTTTGTATATGCATTGATCTGTGTATTTAGAAAAAGTTCGCATTATAGGACTGAGAGAAACTTGATGTAACCCACTTCTGGGTTAATCAAATAGCACATTATGATTTAAAATAGAATGTATGCCTTATACATTTTGGGATAAATTCTTTGCCAATTAGACTTTCCTTAATTTTGATCCTGTTTTTGTTGTCCAACAAAAAAATATCTTATCAATAATTTAATATTTTTTCTCTTAAAAAAATAGGATCATGAAGCACAACAAAGCCAAACAGTTTTTGTAGGATTAGAAATGTAAAATTCTGGGAATAAATCGGGAATTTTAAGAAAATTAACTCAATTAACTTTCTTTCGTTTAATGGATTATTTTGTCATATAAACATGTAGAGAAGTGAAGTAAACTACGTAAATATGCAACAAATAATATCTGTTCTGTATGAACGTTAATTCGTTTTGTTTTAAGAAAAAAATACTTCTTAAAATAATAAAAAATAATGAATTAATATTTAATAAAAGATATCAAGATATATTTCTCAAGATTGTCAGGATAAATTTTGACATTTCCATGTTTCTGTCGTTGTAAATTCATGCTAAGAAAGAAAAAAAAGTATTTCCTTAACATTAATTTTTTAAGTTTTTCTAAATTAGTCATTAAGGCAAAATTGTCTTCTTTTCTTGGAAAACTTTCTATTACCACAATTAGTTGTAACAATTATAAAACAAGTGAATTTTTATTTATTTTTAGAAATGATTGATAATAGAAACTTCAAAATTTTTTAAATCACAGAAAACTTTTTAAACTCTCGAGGACTTTCAAAATTTACGGGAATTTTTAAAATTCCCAAGGGAATAAACTGGGTTTATTTCCGGAAATAAACCTGGATTTTTTTTCCTTCTTTACAACACTAGTATATAAGGAGTGATTTCAACACAAATAATTTGTTTGGTGTACCATTCAAAAATATTCATTGATCTATAAGGACTTATGTAATTTATATAATTTATTGTAAATTCTTTTTTCTAATGCCCGGCTGAACTTTGGCTATTCAGCTCAATAATGGGCGAAGTGATAGCATCTCATGTAGTGGGGCATTCAGTGGTTGAGCCATCTTCTCCCCGAAAATGAAGTGATGAAAAAAGACAAATATAAAGTAGCATCCATGCCCGAACCAGGATTCGAACCTGGTGCTTATTGCTTCGAAGTTAGGGACGCTAACCTCTCCACTATAGGTCTGCATTTATTGTAACTTATGAAAAAGTAGATTTTATTTTAGGTTTAAAGTCCCTACTCGCACGAAATTTATGCCTTAAAGCGATTTTACATTTATCTGTTACAAAGCTAGCTAGCAGCTGTTAATTTCAACATTTTAAGAGCTTGTCTATCAGACGAGATTTCAAAGTATTTTGCTAGCTGTTGGTTAGTCGCATTCGATAGCGTTGTTACTATTGTTTGGTATATCTTACTCACAAAAGTTAATTACAAAACAATTGTAATTTTAACACCAGAAAAGCATATGAAGTTTTCACACATTCAACTTACACAATTCCTGAAGTTATTGTCTTTGAAAATTATTTTTTTAATTAAACATTGTGAATGAATTCTGTAATCAAGAAACCAAAGTTTATTGACAAGAAATTCGCAGTACTTTGTTTTGAGCTGATATTTTAGGATTTGGTGCAAAATTATTTCTGCGAAATCTGAAAATGTTCTCTCTTCGAATAAATATAAATTTATAAAGTATTATCTAGTACAGGGCTTCCCAACCTGTGGTCCACGGACCCTTTAAGGGTCCGCGGGCTCTCTCTAGGGGGTCCGTGGCTACCTTTGAACAGTAGCTGCGGTTCCCAAGTGCTTACTCGCAGGTAATGTAGGTGGAGGTGGCCTTCCTTCTCGACTTTCTGTAAACTCCTGGGGTCATGTGCGTGCCGGCTTACGAACTCGGTGCGTAGAAACCTTTTATGCATGATCTTCAGAAATTGCGCGAGCTCAGCCGACCAATCAAAGCGCTCACTGCCTCGTATTCTCTCCTCATTTTGTGTGCGGTGGACTTTCGCCTGCTTTTTCTCATTTTTCTAAAGACGTTATTCAATGTTGAACTTCCTTCGTAGGTGCACCATTTGCTTTTTGCATAGTTTATTACTTCCACCATAGATCGGTGACTGAATTTGGGATCATTGAAGAAACTTGCAGTTTCTCCATCCCATCACCTTCACAGAAAGTCAAGCTCCCGGCTGAAATTAATGATGAAAGAAGATGGCTAAATGAAGAACAGTCTAATTCTCGATTAGTTGCCGTACTCTGCTGAAGTGGAATAACTAAAAAGCGCAAGTTTAACGAAAGTTATTTAAAAAAGAGGGTTTATCGAGGCAGAGAAGGGTAAAGCTCAGTGTGTAATTTGCGTGCGTGTCCTTCCGAACTGTTCGATGGTCCCAGTTAAATTGCGCCGTCATTTTGAGGGTACTCATTCGGACCTCCATACTAAAGAGATTAATTTTTTCAGGAGGAAGAGTTAATAAAAACAATTAATTTAAACTCACTAAAATTCTTTCTTGGTAAATTATTGGATAGCAAAGATAGACAAAACTCATATTATTGCGGAATTCCTCATAAAACCATGTTTCGTTATTTTTCTTGTATGTTAGACGAAATGGAAGTAAAACATATGTCTTCAGTGCCACTATCAAACAATACTGTCAAGAGATGGACATGTCAAATGATGTGAAAGAATCTCTGGTTTCTCGCATCTAACACAATTCAAATTCTCTCCAAATAGATGAATCTACTGACGTTGAGCGATTAGTGATTGTATTGGATTTTGTTCGTTATGCTTACTCGAGATGTATCGAAGAGGATATCTAACTGTACAAACCACTACCTGCCCATACAACAACAGGTGCTGAAATATTTCGTTTGTTGGATGATTTATTTAGAACCAACGAAATTCCATGATCTATTTGCGTCGATGTGTGGACAAATGTGTGCAAAAGCTATGACGGGTCCAAATTTCGAGCGTTAAACCAACAAATGGAGCATTCAACAAAAATAAAAGAAAGCTCGAAGGATTGCAGTAGTAGTCATTGTGTTCTCCACAGACATGCTTTAGCTACGAAAAAATTGCCTGCATCTTTCAAGAAAGTATTCAGATGAATCTATCGGAATTGTTAATTACATAAAATCACGGATGTTGTTGTTAAGATTTTTCAAAATATTGCGTGAAGATATGGGTAGGCTTCATCATTCTCGGCTTCTCCATACAAAAGTAAGGTGTTCCTCACGTGGGAATGCACTCTCTTGATTATGTGAATTACGCGTTTAGAAGTTCTACCTTTACTTTTAGACTACCATAATACCAAATTAGCAAAGATTATTAATGATTAAAAGTAGCAATGTATACTTGCTTATTTGGCAGATATCTTCTTTGAAATGAATACTGCAAGGGGAACTGTAATAGTCATATCAAACGACAAAGTTCGAGCATCCAAGTGGAGAATCAATTTTTAGGAAGAGAATGTGGAGGAGGGGAAAGTCAAGTGTTTCGATCTTCTCAACGGTTTTTTGAAAAACAAGTCATTGCAGCTTGGGAATAATTTGTTTCATGAAATCCTCGAGCACCTCCGAAGCTTGACGTCATCATTGAAGCATTATTTCCCAACAACTCAAGATGAGAAGCTACAGGAATACGAATGGGTGGTCAACCCATTCACTGTATCCAAAAAGTCGAACGTTCTGTCGTCGAATAAATATGAGTTGTTGATAGAAATTTCCACCGACTCAACCTTGAAATCTACTTTCGATATTGATGGTTACTCAGACTTTTGGATACGTTTAGGAAACAAAAAATTCTACCCCCTTGTTGAAAAAGCAAAACTTGTTCTACTTCCATTTTCCAGAACATACATGTACGAATCCTGACTCTCAATCTATGCCAGTACCGAAACTGTCTAGATGCTGAACCTGACATCCGTTTTCAGTTGGCAAGTATTGAGCCAAACTTTTCAAAATTGTGTCATCTGAAGCAACCTCAACCTTCACATTAAGATTCCATTATTTTTTCTACAAACTTATCTGTAGTAAAGAAGAACGCATTGTGTTTCCTCGATGATCATTGAATGTTCCCGGACTATAAATTTTATAGGTATTTGTATTTTCTATAAATTCATAATTGATTTAATTTTGTTTGTATTGATATTTTTGTTCTGAAAACTAAAATATTATCCAACGAATGTGACTTTTCTTTGCAATATATTCCTCTACACTAAATTAGAAATATAGCCCTTTTAGTGTATTGAACGATGTGAGTAAATCCAACAGCAAGTAACTGAACATAGTGTAAGAATTCAGACTAATGAAAACATGGTTAGATAAAAGCTATTTTTATTCATCATTAAATCAAAGATTCTTGATTGGTCGTGGGATTATTGAAAAATATGGCACTTGCATTATGTAGTTTTCAATTTTTATAAGCTTCGACATGAATTTTACTAGTTATACTGTGCTCTTGACTGATAGGGGTCAGCCATGAATTTTTGCCTGAAAAAGGGGTCCGGCAACTAAAAGGTTGGGAAGCCCTGATCTAGTACGTTTAAGTCAGTTTTCCTGCATTTTGTCTCAACAGAATTATTATGAAATGAAAGGTATGGTAATGTCTATTATGGTGTAAAATTTTGTTTAAATACTGCGGATGCGATGACCACTTTCTTGCAGTCAGTTGAGTTTCATGCATTTTTCATTTTAATTGGATTTAGTATTTTTAGCCATTATTTTGGACAAAATTGAAATATTTCTAATATAATTTTAGGTAATAGTTGTAAAATAAAAGGAAACAATGAAAAATTAGACTTTTTCCAATAGCAAATACTCTAATATTTCTCTATATATTTCAAAATTCTGTGAAAATAATAGGGGCTATATTTGTGCAACTCTTGAAACAGCTCTGTGCTAATATGAAGTTACCATTTCTTTTTACAGGTTTTGAATTCTATTTATTGCTCTGTAAGGTCTTTTTTCATATGAGGGTTACTGCAACCTGAGTCTGCGGCTTTAAAATAAATTCCAAACCAAAGACTATTATTTTAAGTGGAATTCGAACCAACGAAGACCAGAATATTGACAACTCAATTATCAGCTTGATTTCTCCACAAAAAGGAGAGTGGAAGGAAAAAGTGATGGGCAGATTCAAACAAAAAAATGTAAGCAATTATTCCTTATTTTAAATATTAAGTAAGTTCTTAATGTCCACTCTAAAAAAAAAAGGTAAAAAAAAAAAAAATGATTCTCTGATTCATAAGGGATTCATTTGCAGAATTTCGTTATAAGCACTTCAAAAGATAAATTGCGTAAAGAAAATTTTTAACCCCAAACAAAAGCCTCAGTCTCATTTTAACAATGAGGGAATGTAATGAATAATGTAATGTCTTTACGCTGTGATGGCACTGAATATCTCTTCTCAAGAAGGTAGTTTGTCGCAGTGAACGGTATGTTTATAGTGAAATCTGTAAGAATTTTATACAGCAGTTTGAAATAATAGTTACAAAAGCTGAAAATAGATGACGCTGTAATGCTTAGTATAAATAGTGATATCCGAAGCTCAGAGCGATCAGTTCCACTATTGAAGCGTGAAAGGAGGTTAGGGTACCGAAGGAAGAGATTAAAACCATATATTCCATTGAACAACGCATTTTTCTGTTGCTAAAATACCACAGGTTAAAAGAGAGTCCTACGGCAACAAGGCGCGGTTTTCAAGTACGATTTAATGTTCCAAAAGGACCCGATGTGAAAACCATTTGTACGCTCTTCGCCAAATTTCAACGAACAGGCAGCGTAACTGATGATCTAGTGGGGAATGTTGGCCACAAGAAAACTGCAGTTACGTCTGAAAATTTCGCCACAGTTTCTGGAATTATTTAGCAAAATCCAATGTCATCCGTCTGCAGAATTGCATCTGAGACTGGTTTGAAGCGTTCCAGCACGCAGAAAATACTGAGAAAGAGTCTACACTTGCTTCCATTCAAAATTCAGACTTACCCGTACGAGCTGTGGAACAAAGGGTTGACTTTGCTAAACAGATGCTCACAATGATTGATAGTGAAGGATTTGATGTTGGCTGCATCTGATTTACAGATGAAGCACATTTCCACCTGAATGGATTCGTGAATAAACAGAACTGGCGATTTTAGGGTTCTGAAAATCCATATTAGTGTGAAGCGAAACCCCCGTATTCTCCTAAAGTTACTATGTGGGCTGCAGTATGCAGCAGAAGCATTATTGGCCCTTTTTTCATTCGAGAAACGGTCACTAGTGAGCATTACGTTGCAATTTTGGAACTATTTATCGCCACACAGAAGTGTTAGAGGATTGACCACATACTGAATGGTTTGTGCAGGATGGAGTCCGACCACATTGTACCGAACAAGTGTTTCACTTTCTTGATGAATACTTCGGGAATCGAGTCATTGCTTTGGAACATTCCAAATTTACTGGTGCAGGCATGGATTGGCCTCCATATCTTTCGGATTTGACTCCCTGTGACTTTTTTTAGACTTTTTTTGTGGGGCACAATGAAAGACATTGTCTTCCCGAAGCATCCCGTCACCCTGAGCGAGCTTGAATCGGCGATCTGTGTGGCATATGAATCCATTTCTGTTGAGACACTACGAAATGTGATGGCAAATTTCATTCTTCGCTTGCGCCATCTTAGTAGTGCCAATGATGATCATTTTGAAAACATTGTGATATGATTTTTTGCGAAGAATGTTTTCATACGATTATTTCATTTATGTATGCTGAAATGAGCTGTACAGCGTACATCGTCATGTGTTAACAGCTTTTGTAACTATTATTTTAAACTGCTGTATAAAATTCTTACAGCTTTCACAATAAACATACCGTTTATTGCATTCCTCTATCGATCTTTGTTTTCGAGATATTTAATTTTGAAATCAGGGAGTCCTTTTCTGGTCACCCTATACAAGCATCAAAGCTGAAGACTATTGTTCAGCACATGGGGGGAATAAAGTCCCAAAAAATAATTATTCAGCTACCTACCATTTATTCCACATATAAATATTTTGAAAAATTATGTGAGTTTAACACTAGAAGGAATGTAATTGAACTTGGCATACCTTATTATTCTAAAAATTTAAGTTAAATTACGGGATGGGCTAATTGAAGAGTTTCAACTAGAGTAAAAAGTATTTAATGAAATATTCAAATCAAAATTTGAACAGATATTCAAAATAAATAAAAAAAGTATCGAGAATTCCAAAACTGAAAAATATAAAGAAAGAAACATTAAAAATTGGTGAAGAGAAATCAAACTTCTCTCACCCTGGGATTCTTTTAAATCAGAATTATTCCAATCATAGGAGCCAAGATAGAAAGCTCCTATGATTATCAACATGAATGAGTAATCATCATGGTAAATTACGGAATACAGCATGATTTCTCACTAAACATATTTCTTCATTTTTTGCAAAGGAAAACAGTGGTTTAAATTATAAATCCTCATTTAATTCTAACATAACTAAAAAGAAGATTAGAATCTTTTACAGTTTTAATCTGCATATTGTTATATAAGCAAAAATTAAAGAAAAAGAAAAATTTAAATTATCCCTCGCTTGGAAAGTTTACAGACACATACATTGTCGTTCAGATCAGTTACGCTAATTAAACTTATTAAAACTGGACTCAAATTGTATATATATATATATATATATATATATATATATATATATATATAAGTCCATGTTTCTTAGAATCGTTTCCAACTGCAACTATTAAGACACCTTTCTAACAACGACTATTACCTAGTATAAGAGACACTAGCACAAACTATTTTATGTGAGCTAAAAAAAACTTTAAAAGTTTAGTAAACCAAACATTTTTTTTTAAACTTTCATATCAGCTTTTATTAGTGACTAATATAATTGACATCCCTAATCAATTGTCAATATAGGTTAATTATTATTTTAAATCATATTCTAATTCACGTAAACAAGGAAATTGTTCATTATCACACTATTTAGAAAATTGTGAAGCTTCTTGGTTAATTCACATTTTTGCAAAGAGAATAGAAATGCTCCAGAAATTGAAAATAATTGATTAGTTTAATGTATGACCACTGAAATCCCTTGTATCGTGCTTCGGAAAACTTGCTCATATATTCATGAAAGCAACATCTGAACTTAGAATCCACTACTAAATAAAACTACTTAGTACGCCACCTTGTGGTAAACTGCGAAGTAAACATTATTTAAAAAAAAGTGATTTAAAAAGTTGTAAAACATTGCTTCAATATGAAAGACAATTTCTGGACCTTAATGCAAAGAATAGAACGTTTAAAACGCGTATTTGTCATTTTTGTAACGAAATTTGAACGGAAAGACATAATTATTTTTCGGATAACATAACATCACTACGTGAAACAATGGTATCGCTAGTGATTTCTAATAAAAAAAAGACCGATTCAAACTTTAAAGGTGGCATTATTTGTATTGACTTTCTGAAGAGTAGATAATATCCAAATCCTGCAAAATGATGTCGATTCAACTCAAACTGCGCTTTATGTTTGTGCATAAGTGCAAGGAATATCACAATTGTTCACCTAAAACAGTTATAAAAGAGACCTTGGGGGTGTAATACGATGTTGCGATTTTCCAAAGCTGAGAATCGTGACATGACTTTACTAGAGTAAATGTGAACGGAACACACGATCAGCAGCAAGTGGTACAAGCAACGTTACTCTGCAAGTCCTCATCATTTTCACCAAGCACTCTTAACTGAATGTAAAATTTTTAAGATAGGTTGCGTGATTAATCCAGCGCGATCTGCCAGATCAGCTGAGGGAAAATCAAACGATTGAGATTAGCATACAAATTCGTATATCCGAAAATATAGTACAAGATTGACGAGTCAACACTGTGGCTTCTAAAAGGCAGATTTCGAAAAATCCAAAGTACCCCTCAATGCCTCAACTGGGAAGCCGAGCGAAGCTATGCTTGATGACCCTTAATGAACCAAAGGTCCAACCAGTTATTCTGGATAAATAGTGTGCGCTGACAATGCAAGTTTTTTTAAGGATTGGTTGGTACCTAAGGCAAAGCAACCATTATTGGATGCGGCAAATCAGATAATTTACCGACGTTCGACATTAAATGCGGTGTGGTTTAATATTAACATTAAGTGTGCAATTTACTACAAGCTGATCGGGCCAATATTTACGTGTATCGTTAACAGGTGAAATATATTTACCATTTCTTCAAAACGTAACCCAACATTGTGGAGAACTGCAGCTGTTTAACTGTTTTCTAGCAGTTGCTTAGAATCTATGGTTTCATAAGTGGGCACACCTGTTTACGGTACATCTCCAGCGAAGCAGTGTCTCATCAAGGAATTTGGGAACCAAATAAGTGGGTATGGCTGTGTCGAACATTGGTCATCACATTTACCTGATGACTTTACTGGATTTTTACTTGTAGGGACAGCAAAAGTAATAAGTACATACACAATCCCTCTACTAACACTGCAGGTTGCTATGAAAGTTTATTTCAACGTGTTGTGCTCTTTTGTTCCAATGTGTGCAATGTTATATTTATTTAAATGAAAATCCAAACTCGAATTGCAGATGACAATAAGTCTGAACAGATTAAATAAAGGTATAATGTTATAACTGGTCTCATGTTTCTAAAATTATTTTCTTGGTGATGTATTCTTTAGTGTAAGAGGGAAAAAATGTTTTTTAAAACCTTCAGATTTTGTGTTTTAATGTACTTTCGTATTAAAAATCAACGATACCCTTAAACTTTACATATTATTTTTTCGCATCTCATTCCAATTTTAAAGATAGTAAAAAAAAAATATGATAAATTCCTAAGTGAAGGACTACATGATTTTACTCAGTAATGCATTGCTATTTTACTGTACCCAGACACCACTTTCATGAATGAAGTATTTCAAAATTAAAAAGGTTAGAATGGACTTTAATGGGCACACTACATATATTTGGTTAATTTATTGTTGAAATTATCAAAGGATAAATTAAACATATTTTTTTATAAATAACAATATAAAAAAATATATACACAATAAAATAAATTTTATTTCAAAATAGTAAGAGAAACAGACAACTGAGATGATAATATCAATTAAGTAGATGAGATGGGCAGGGTAGTAAGAATGTGGCCAGAACAAACAGCATTATGAGATTTTAATGCAATCCTCTTCAGTAAGATCAAGAGGAAGGGTTGAAAAGAAATGGAAAGACCAAGGTGAACAAGAACTTTGCCACCTTATAAGTTAAGAAATGGACATCAATTGCTATTGACATTGAAAGGACATTCAATGGGAGAAAGGCAAAGTGGGAAAATCTTCTGAAGAAGGCCCACAAAGGTATGTCATGTCAATGCTGATGATGAACAGACAATTGATAATTTACTATGGTTAAGAAAAAATTAATGTCCAATAACCAAATTATCAAAGCTAGACATAATAAATTCTATATACAGAATATATATTGTAAATGAAATGTGATCAAAAACCTTCAAATTTAATGGAGTCTAAATATGTGTGAAATAAAAGTCTAAAGTAATGGAAAATCATAACAAAAATTTTATTGTCAGATTAAAATTTCGATAATGCTGAAAACGAGAAAATAATACATGGCAATATATTTTTATTAAAATGAATATATTGTTTGTTAACAAATTCTTTTTTGATAAAAAAAAATGTTTCCAAGTTATAATTTTAAACAAGACTATTCAGAAATTTGGTGCTTTTGGAATGTTTGGACTTTGAACCATTTTTACAGCAAGAATATATTTTGACGAATGTTTCTTTCTAAAATGCTATATATTTCTTTGTGCTATATATTACAAATGCTCTTTAAACAACTTGCACTTTCAATTTTTAATTTTAATAATTATTTAATCTATCACTCATTTTAATAATTAAAAAATTAAAATCACTACAAGAGATGATAGAACTATTATTAACATTTAGGGCAAATATGAATTTTATTTTGCAAAAAATCATAAAAAAATTTAAAAAAAGTCAAAATATTGCAATTAATTAAAGAGATAAAATATAATTGTCATATAAAAATCCTTCTAGTGAAAATTTTTTTATATATCTTACATTTCCTCTTCTTAAGTTAGAAACGACATTGTGGTTATTATATTAGTAAATCCAGATTATAAACTTTAGTTTTATTTATTACAGTGACATGAGTAATATCTTTATTATTCTGCTCTAAGACACTCTATATTAAATGTCTAATAAATAAAATTTGACCCACTTAGTCCAAAATTATCACAAAATAATCACTGGTAGATTCAAAAATTTATTATACCAATGAAATTTATAGTTCTTTAAATATTGCAGAACAAATGATTTGCATTTGTCAGTGTCGATAGAAAAAAATGTCTTTATTCCTAAAACTTGAAATCCATGTCAAGTAAGCAGAGTGTCATCTAGATCTTCTTCCTTGGGCTCAGGCTGGCTGGCAGCTTTTTTCAACACCTTTGTGATCACATCCTGTAATGCTTCTCTAGCACCTGCATCCATAGAATTTAAGCATGCCTGGAAAATTAAAAAAAAAAAAAGCAATTTATAAACATTTTTATATAAAGAGTTAATATATTTTTATACAAAGATTACAAGCAAAAAAACACAATTCTTATTTAAACAAAAAGTTAAAAAAAATTAAAATCTAGAATTTAGAACCAGAGATGATTTTGCAGAGTAAAGTAAATTCAGATACTGATCTGGATTATTATTATCCAGTTGATTGACTATGATGATTACTAAACTATCCATTCTAAGTATTCCATTGGTATTTGAACAATGTGAATGTCTGTTGGTCAAAGGTGTTATATATCACATTGAAATGGGCATGTAATTTGAATGAAAAACAATTAAACCCTTTAGGAAATATCTTAAACCCATTAGCACAAGCGGACCCAAGCTGAGATGGGTGGGTGCACTTGAGGATTCTGGGCTGGTTGGCACATGCATGATGGATATGATATTGTCAAAGGTAGGTACCAAGCCTTTTTAGTAAAATAAAAGTTTGTCAAAGAAGAATGACACAGATATATTTTGATTCAAAAAGAATTAGTGACAATCTAACAAACCTATCTACTACATACATTATGGCAACTGCATTCTTTCCTGTTTAAAAAAATTATAACTTAATATTGACAATGAAGCAAAAATTAATTGAATCATGAAACAGCTTAGCTGAGATTGTTAAAAATGGCAATATTTGAGTATAAACAAGAAGTAGTTTAAGAAATTACTGTTGAAAGCACAATTTAACTTTCCAGACATATAAATTTAAAAATGTCCTGCTTATTTAAGAAAAAAAATTATATTTGTGTGTGTATGTATATATATATATTCTACTCTTGTTGCAATGTTTTAATGTTTTATAAATATCATTAAATGATTCACATATAGTAAACATAATAATTCTTTCTACTTTTGATAAATAAATTTTACATAAAAAACTTTTTTTGACTGAATACTATATTTGGCCCCAAATAGTATAAGTAATTGACATTCTATTGTATTTTATTAAAATATTTTTACGTGTATCTTAAAACATTTTTATAATTCTTAAATTGCAACAATAAAATCAATTGTAATAAGGAAACATTGGAAATTTAAATAATAAAGTCATATGTAATCAGTTGCTTGATATAAAATTACTAAAATTAACTGCAAAACATAAAGTCAAATTAAACTGAATGAATAATCAATGATTGATGATTTATACAGCTAATATTGTGCATAACTTTAAGTATTCTAATTATCTAAAATGATTACAAATAAACACAACACACAAAACTTTTACTGTATTGCCATATGCATATATTTAGCATATTATACAAATAATATTTATGATGATTCAAAATAATGTCTAATAATGTAAAAAGGATAGCTTACTTGTGCTGTCTCTTCATTTGCTCTTAAATCGAGTAGAGACACTAATGCAAATTCACTATTTGCTTTTACTATAGTATTTTTTTCTTTAGTTCCATTCACAAGATGAGGGACAACTGCTTTCATGAAATACACAGGTAGTTTTAATTTTCTTGATAAGAAATGTATAGTTAGAGCAACAGTTTGTTTCACTTCATTGGTTGGGTGGTTCATACTCTGAAATTATGATATATAAATAAAATACATACATTATTAAAGTAAATATATAATATAAAGAAATAATAATAAATATAAATATAATCACTTTTAAAGTTTTTCAAAAATGATTTAAAAAATTAATTGAAATTTAATTATTGATGACAATTTTAACATAATATTTTACATAAACTGACAAGCATAATTTAAGGAACTTTACAACCAATTATACAGTAATATTGTACAATAAAATTTTAGCGAAATGCAAACTTCATAACTCCAAATTATCGTAAGTTAATATCATCACATACAATGAAGAACAAATTATTACAAATGAAAAACATCGATATATATATAATAAGGCGAATCTTGATAAGAATCTAATTTAAACAAATATTTCAATACAAAAGTCAAACATTTTAAATCAGATTTTTACTTCACAAATTATTAGGCTTATAATTTTTCATAAAGTAATTTTGCATTACAGAAATATGGGCCATAAAAGTTTTACCCACAACTTCAAAGTATCAATTATTCAAAGTATGGTTTTTTTTCTGCTTGATAAAAATAAAATTAATTTCATTGCTTTTCTAGAATTTTTAAAAATGAAAAATGCAAATTCCAACAAAAAACTTAAAAATTCAAGTATTCATATAAAACTTTATTTTGGAAAGATATATCATAGTAGTTAAGTAGTTTAATTATAAATTGTAACAGCAGGTAATAAGTAATTATCATATATAGAACTTCATTATTATGCTAGTAAAAAATTAGAACTTTCAGCTTGATAATGCTTTTCACATCAAAAACATAATTGTTCTAAATTTAAAACTGATTAATCTGATAATTTTATTTTGAAATTTGTGATAATAAATATAATTTTGATTACAAAATAGTATTTTTTAAAAATGAAACAAAATACATATTTTCTACAAAATTTTAACTGACAGTCAATTTGTAAAGATTAACTAAAGAAAATACATTTTTTTAAATTATACAGTTTGTTCTCTAAGTTCTAAAGATTTGTAAACTTCAAAATGAATTTAAAAGTTTAAGGTATGTAATTAAAGGTATGTAAATATAATGAAAACTCAAACACTTTTAAGATATTTTTAAAGTTTTATATAAAATGTTTGAAAGAAAGTTGCAATATAAATCAAAGCTGGTATGCAAGAAATAAAAAAAATTTAAAGATAAACATTTACTAATTGATATAAAAATAAAACTTACTTTTGCAAATGTAGTCAATAAAAGTTGTGGAATTGGTTTATCTTGTTGTAGCATATTAAGCATGTAATAACCGACCGCACGAACTCCACTCAACACAATGGCTAACTGAAAATTTATGATAATATACTTCAAGCATCATATCTTTCAGTGAATAAATTTTATGCATACATTTAAAAAAATCCAGAAATTATTTTTTAAATAAAACATTGACTATATTATTCTTAAAGTGAAGCCTTAAACAATCTCAATTTATATATATATTCTTATTAATATAATTTTCGATGAATATTGTCAATAAAATGATAAAAAATATAAACATATTACAATCACATTAATTATTAAAATATAAATAAATTTACATGCATGCAATTTTAAAAAACACTCTATACATTTAAATATAGAAATATTACTTTTAATAAAGAGAATTTTAATGGATTTAACAATGAAACACATACAATTCTATAAAGAATAATAATTTGGTCAGAAACAAATGATTAAGTTACATTTTATAATTTTAAACCTTTGCCAAAAATCTTAAAAGTACATTTGAAATAATGGAATTTTCAAATGGTGTACTCTTATTAAATTACAATATCAACACTAAGTAGATCTTTCATATTACATATTAAAATCAGATTTTTGGACAAAAATATATTATATATATATATATATATATATATATATACACACATTATGTATAAAGAAGATTCTCAATATGATTTTCAGCTTGAATTGAAAAACTAATAATCTTTAAAAAAAAGTTAGGGGGAAAAATCTATTTTTTGAAGGATGGAAACTAAATTTATAAGAGGAAAAAACATTCATTCAATTAGAAATTAATTTCTTCCATAAAAATTGATAAAGCATATAAATTAATTCCTTATTAAGCACCTAAATTTATAACTGTTCTTATATATAAAGATTTATTTATTATTCCATCATATGTGTTAAAGTAATTTATTTTTGTATTTTATTTACAGTACATTCATTGAACTGAACTATTATGTTACAATCTCAATTCTTTCAGTCATTCCACTTTTATAAATTTTTAATATTTCTAATTTTATAAATTAAGTACAGTAAAAAATACTAATGAGAAATATTAAAACTTAATTAAGTACATGAAATTGATTTCTTTCAAATAAAAGTAACTTCTATTAATTGGTAACAGACATTAGGAACAATAGATAATTCAGAACATGAATGTTGGAAAATTGAGTTAAATTATTTTTTTAAAACAAAATGTAAATATTTTTAATCAATTTCAAAGTAAATAAATAAAACTAGTTTTCACATTCAATAAGCTAAATGATAAAAAGAAAACATGAAACAAATATTTTTAATAAACATTAACTTAAAATTAAATTACTTCCACATCTTTACAATATTTAAGAATCTTTGATTATAAAAAATCCTAATTCTCAAATTAAATATATTTTTGATAAAAAAAAATATGGGTATTTTATGAGATATGAAAATCCATATGATAAATATATAACATAATATAATTATTTAATGTGGAAAATGTATTAAATGAAAATTACCCTGTCAGCTGTTATGTATACAAAAAGTATTTTAACTATTTTATCAACCCAATCTTCCGTAAGAAGTCTTGTAGGTGCCTCTTTTAAACAGATCATTAATGCAACACTTCTTCCATGCCTGAATGTCCAATCCAAAGATGGATCATCCTCTGAAAAATTACAAGTTGAGACACTTTAACAGATAATCAGCTGATTTTTTAATAGAATGTGTGTGTACTAGAAATAAAAGATAAAAAATTTCCTAATATTAAAACTTACAAGTCCTTTGTAGAGTGAAATAAAATTTATTGCACAATTTACTTTAAAATTTTATAAAATATTTACATACATACTTTTTAAAAATTAAATTATCGTAAAAATAGTTACTTTGGTTACTTTTCTCATACTGATTTACAAAATGTCATGCATGCACATGGTTTAAAGGTATGAAATTTACTATAATACCATGGATGAATTACTACATGAACAAATTTGCAATAATCTACAGCAAAATTTTTTTAATAAAACATGAAAAATCAGGGAAATACCATAAGATTATTAGTCATAATTTGAGATTAAAAATATTTTAAGTAAGAGAAGCACTAAAAATTTGAAATTAATGACTTGTAATTTTTTCCAGAGTTTAAAAACTTCAATTTTAATCAGCTATATCGAATTATTTAATTTATAGCATAAGCATTTTTAAGTTTGAACTTATATGAATGAAACAAATTTTCAATTAATTGTGACAATTTCTATTTAGTTTTGCAATTTTGTTTTTTGAAGATTACACAATACATCATTTCATTACTTCATTTTTGTTTACACACACATATATAAATGAATTTCATGAATTAAAAATTCAAATGAATTCTTATGTATTTTTGTGACAGCTCTAACAATTAAGATATTTAAATTAAAATTTTATAAAAACATGATTTTGCTTTAAAACTTTTTTAAGAATACACTTTTCTTTATTAATATTCAATTAATAAGAGCAACATTATTACATTATTACAAGAACAAATATATTATAACCACAATTTTTTACAGAATAATTCTTTATAAAATTTTTATACCTAAAAGGTGTTCTCGTGCAACATCTTCAAATTCATCCTCAGTGAGAAACTCACACAATGTTCCTAAACAAGCAGCTGCAACAACTCTACATGAATCATCAGGATAACCCAGCATAGCAGTTACTGTGGCCAAAATATTACGCTTGACTTGTTCAGACATCTTATCACCAGCTTGTTTGATTGTACAACGCAAAGCATGTAACATTGTTTCTCTATTTAATTAAAAATTAATATACATTTTATGAAAACAATTTATAAGTAACGATAAATTTATTGCAGCATTAAAATATAAAAATTTTTCTAAACAATGGGTATTACATACACATATACATTACTTACTATATCAATTACTTATTCATAATAACACTGATTATTTTTTTATGACTTTTAAGATTTTAAAGTATTTCAGCATTGCTATTTGCTTAATTTAGATGAAGGATGAGATAGAAATTTAATAATAACTATTATTATTACATATACACATACATATGACATCAGAAATTAATAATGCCTAATTTTATAAAGTTAATTAATAGTAAACTTCATGAGAAAAATGACACAATTTTTTAAAATCATTTTACATTTTAAATGATTATAAAATGTTGTAAAAAATTTAGTGGACATTATTTTCAAAATATTAATTATCAATAAATAAGGCATTCAGTGCATACACATTTTTACTTCCTTTTTCTTTGTAATTTACATTAATTCTCTTTTATATATAAAGCATAAAATATAAAATTACTTTAATGAGTTATCTTCTCCACTTTTGACTGCATTATGTAATTCTATATATAATACATCAGGCTTATTATGTACCAGTATAAGATAACTTAATGCATTAGCAGATTTTAATCTGACAGAACGATGACCATCACTCAGGGATCTAAGAAAGGTTGTTTGTAGCTGAGGCAAGAATGGTTTCAACATCTGTCCAACCTAATGAAGAAAGTTTAGACATTGAATTTTATGAAACAATTACAATTCTTATTTTCTAATTTTAAATAAGAAACTGGTAAATTAACTGAACTAATTTTGAATGTCATTAAATTTATTAAAAACCAATTCTGTATGAAAATTTATAAAAGCTCAGAAAATAAAATTAAGGTAATATAAAAATTAATATTTGTTGTAGCAGTAAAAAACATTGAAGAAAACCTAGCCAAATACATATAGCATATTTAACCTAAAATTCCTAGAAACTTTTAATGGTACTTAAAGAATTATATACAAAATCCTTTACTTATCATTAATTTAGTTTTAACAAATATTTTTTAAAAGTTTGAAAAAAATCAAAAACTTATTTTTATTTTCTTATTTTCAATTAACAAATATTAATTTGAAATTGTCATTACAAAACTTATCTTACAAAATACAATACTCAAATTTTTAATTGCATTTTATGAATAACCTAAACAAAGACTTATTTGATCATTATATGGTTAATCGTTAGACAAAGAAAGAATATTATTAAAATATGCAAATATAATGTGCATATGAATTATGATAAAATTTTTTAAGATGCATAATATATAATTCCAGCAAATAAATTAAAAATGCACCTTACCTTTGCCAAAAGTAAAGCCAATGTTTCTAAAAAGGCTACTTTAGTAGGCCAACTGTAACGATCCCCGAGAATTCTAATGAGAGGTCCTGTAATAACCACAACAGATGGTTTAAGTGCATCAGCATTTGTTAATTTTATTACTTCACCAAGACCTTGAGCTGCTTGCTCCTTATCTTCCGACACACCATTTAAAATGGCTTCCCTAAAAATAGGTAATATAGGCGAAATTCCCTGAAAAAGGAACAGTATATCAATAACTTTGCCTGAAAACAATGTTCTTGCAATTATTGTCATAAAAGTTTCACTAAATAAATTTGTAGTTTCACTTACATGAGGAAATTCAAGAGAAAAGTAAATATTAAATAATTAGCACGTAATTTCTAATCAAACAGAATATGCTCATCTGGGTCAGATGTTACTTTAACGTAACTCCAAAGCAATGATAATACATGCATAAATGAGAGAACTATGTAAAAAATTGTTTTAACTCAATAAATTTCCAATTCTCAAAAAACATTTTAAGCATTCAACAATTAATTCTTGCTTTATATATATATATATATATATATATATATATATATATATATATATATATATATATATATAATATTTTTTCCAATGTGTCATAAAGGATTCATTGATTACACCCATAATTTCTTCACTTTAATAAAACAAAATCCAGATTTTAAATTTCCCACATACTTCACTATATGGGTATTTATAATTTTTTTAAAAACATATAAATTTAAAATCAAAATGAAAATTTTACAGGGATTCCACTCTAAAAAATGCTGTACTATTACAGCATTTTTTAAGAAAGTTTCAAATTAATTAAAAATGAAGATATATCATTTATGCAGTTTTATAATACAATTTGTAGTAAAAATTAGTGATTTTAAGAAATATTTATATCTTTCTTGAGAAAAATTAGTTTCCTTAGAACAACTATTTTATAAAATACACTCAATTTTTTTATACTTTCCTTATGTTCCATGTTTAAAAAAAAAAAAAAAAAAAAAAAAAAAAAAGGATTGTAATGTTAAAGAATAATTTAATTGAAAAACAATTTCCTTTTCTTTAGGTGAAATAAAATTCTGATTAGTTTTCTCTTTTACTAAAGTAGATGACTTTTAAAATTTACTATTGTGTTGATGCTTTTCAAATTTTGATATTATAAATAACCCTGGATTATTCTAACACATTCTTTCACAGTTTTTCACATTTAACATTGTTCTGTTATGGACAATAACAATATTGAAAGAGACCTACAACCTAATGTCTTGAAAATGCAGTCATAACAGCGTTCTCTAAAAGTTTTAATTCTGGAATGAGATCTTGAATTATTTTAAAGATATGCAAATCACAATTTATATTAATTCTATCTATTTCATTCCCATTGTATGATTTAACATATCCATTTCATTTATCATTTAATGAGATTCTTAAATATTGATTTTTAAAATAGTCTGAGATTTCTTCAAGAGACATAGAAGATAAAGACTTCAGATAAATTGCTAAAAACTGGCAGGTTTGTATATTCGTCACTGCATTTTGAATTTAAGAGAAAAATTAAATCGAATACTTATTATCCAGAGGAGTAAACAGAGCAACTGCAGTTCAATTTTACTTCCATTGAAATCCTCATGAAAAGGAACTAAGTGCTATAAATTGGGATGCCTAAAAGACTTATTAGACAAAGACAAGTAGTTTTGACAAGGAATGTAATTTTAAAAAGCAGATTTACGCGAGTATTTTTACTGTTTTCCAATCATAAAATAACTAACATGAAATTATTTACATGAAAAATTTAATAACTAGAAACAACAAAAACAATCTTAACTTTATAATGAAGCAAAACATTTAATTGCTATTATTAACCAATTTTTCAACATATAAAACTGGTATAAATCAAGGTCATTCCATATCAAGAGGAAGGAATCCAGTAAACTCAACAAGTTTGTTAAAAAATTATTTTCAGTAATTTGTCAAATAAAAAATTCAATTATTTTTAGCCATTAATTGTATTTTATTTAAAAGACACATGCACGAATGTGTGCTTGTTTTTATTTTTAGCTAATTTCAAAGGAAGCATTTAAATAGAATAGCAAAAGTAATGGGCAATAACAAAAAACAAAAATCCAATTTTTAAAATTTCAATTTTTTATTGAGATTTGTATGCAAAGTTTGAATTAATAATAATAAAAAAGAAGGAATGATGAGTGCAATTGTTGTTTTAATCAGAAACTTTTACATGAACATAAAACTATTAAAGAGTGCAAAAAACTAAAAACAAGAAATTACTTAAACATTTTTCAACTTATTCAAGTATTTTAAGTAAATTGAGGAATTCATTTTAGAGAAAGTTTAACACTTACTATTAATTTCAAAATGTAACTTTAAAACATTTTTATTATGCACTTCAAATGTATTCCAATTCAATGAACTATATTCTACAAAACTTCATTGTCTTTACTACATAATAACTAAAATTTGGTGTATAAAGCATAATTATAAAGTACACATCTATTGTTCATATAAAAAATTCCAATAAAATAACAAAAAATTCAGATAGAAATCTCAATCATATATATTTACTATAAAATAAAATCAATATATCTACTATAAATATACATGGGCAAGTGATTAACAATTTCATTAAAAAGTATTTATCTTTTGAACTGAATTAGCAATATTACTGAATTAGAGGTAGTGACTTTTTGCTAAAAAGCATTTTGTTTAAACACTTTAAGAATAATTAAATGAATTAGTTCTTACAAAATAAGGAATTGCTGATGGGAAAACTATGTAGCCACTTAATACATAAAAGATTACCTTCGGAAGACAAAAACCAGGCAGAAGTTCTTCCCCTTTCAAATCACTGGCAGCAAATCTAACAGCTTGTCTCACATCTGATATACTCTTTAACTGCTCAGAAGGGCTCAAATTCTGAAAATAATGCGATACATAAAACATTTTTAAATCAGTATAAAAACAAATATGAAGAGTTATAATACACAATGCATTATTTTGGATGCTTTAGTTACAGGCAGATTATATGAAATTTTTAAAATAATTACTTAAGCTGCAACAATATACTTTTTATATAATTTTTCTATACATTTAAAAATGTATAGAAAAATTTTCAAATTTAACATAAAAAAAATTCATATTAAAAATTTCAAACAACTGTTTAAACTTCAAATGTAAAAAATAAATAAATAAAATTTAAAAAAATCATATCTTTAAATTAAAATAATTAAGACAAAATAAAATGTTATAGACCAAAGATCATTTTTACCTTTGTAACAGCATTCAAAGCTTCCCAGCTAAGTTGAAGAACCTTTTGGTCTTTTTCAGTAAATAAGCGTATAAGACCTCGAATTAATTGTGGAACATGTTGTGAAATATCAACTCGTTTTTGACAACAGTAAGAGCAGAGCAATGCCACAGCTGCGTGCCTGCGCAAAGGGTCCTCACTTCGAGTTGCTTCCAGAAGTTGATCAATAATAGTGCGAACACCCAAGTCATCATTAGCTGCAAGAACTACTGTTTGACAGTACTCTAGAGTCTAAACAAATGTACGACAAGTTTAAGAAATAATTAAACAAAATGAATTATACTTTGTTTATCGATGATACAGTGATAGCACAGATTGTAATCAAATGAAAAACAAATTACCTGCATTTCACTGGGAGTGTTAATGGCAGAACTCAAAGCTAATAGAAGAGCAGGGAGAATTTTTGATAAATGTCTGGTCAGAGCATCACCTGCTACAGCAGACAAAAATGACAATGCTTTGGTATTCACTGGTGGGGCAGTAAGCTATAAATAAATTTCAATAATGAATAACTGTAACAAATTAATTATAAAATTCAAAAATAGGAGTTAATATTTAGGAGGAACAGTCACAATTATATAGAAATATTTATTATAATTATAAATCCTGGTAAAAAGTAACATTCTAAAAATTAATTTCTAAATAATTTTTACAACCTGTTCAGAAAATCTTGAATTTTTATACTAAAGTAATTTAAAAAAATTATTTGCAGGATGAAAGGAAATAATTATTTATCTTAAAAAATGAAATCCATTTCAGTGAAGTATTAAGCTGCCAACATAAAACTTTTCAAAAGTTGAAATAAATTTCTATCAAACCAAGATATGAATTTTTTTTTAATATTCAATAGTTTGTAGTGGCATGGATTTATATTTTTTAATTTTTTTTTTATTATATTTATATTGCTGCTTAACAATCTTTGCACATGCAGTGCAGATATTCAGACACCTACTACAATTTAAAGTGAATTCTGAACTACTATAAACATTCACATCTTATATGGTAATCAAATCCATCATCTATTGAAGAGAAGCCTGATTAACCTGATTTTTAAAGAGATTAACCTAATTTTTTTTTCTTATTTATAAAAATTCATGTTACAAAAGTTAGCATGCATTTTCTCCCATTTTAAATAAATTATTAAGAAAAAACATAATTAAAATATCAATTAAAACAAGATATAAATCCTCAGTTTTGGTGACAATCAGATATTTTTAAGTGAAATCTTTATAAATATCAGCCTTCGATATTTCAAAAGGAAATTCATATAATATAGGGAATGAGTCAGTTAAAATGAGATCAAATTTTAAATTAGTAAATTAGGTAAACAAAACTGCAAATTATAAAACTTCAAAAATTTAAATACAAATATTTTACAAAAACATTTATTTTAAATAATTTAATTATTTATTACCTGTGGAACAAGATAAGGCAAGACTACTTTACTTTTGATGGCCATAACTTGTCTCAAACCATCCAAAGCATATTCAGACTGAGTGGGATCACTCTAAAAATGCAAATGAAAAGTTAATGATGATATTTAATTCAGATTTTACTATTCTGGTGAATTTATAAAAATACTCACTAACTGCTTCAAGAGATGAGGCAAAATATCATCCAAAGCTCTAACACCAACTGTTGAATGCAAACTGTCAAATGTAGTGGCTGCTGCAAGACGCACTTCAGGCAAAGGATCACTCAAAGCACGTCTGTATGAAATATTAAGTCAAAATTTTTCAAACAAATCAAAAATAAATTTTTAATATACCCAACAAATCTACATTAAAAGGAAATATTTTTAGTGTATATATAAGTAAATAAAAACGTTTCAAGGAAAAAAAAACCCCATTAGCTAAACATTTAAACCCAGTTAGGAAAATAAAACTGAAAATATATTAGTGATTTAAATATAAACTTAATACAATATTAAATGTTCACATAAAAACATTGAATTCATGATGCTTTTACATATTCACCTGTAATGTGATCATTAAGTTTTAAATATAGCTGAAATTTGGATTAAAAATACAAAAGGAAAAACATTTATCTAAAAAAAGTGAATTGACATTAATAATAATTTTGTAAATTGGACTTCATTTATCACCATGCTTAAATTTTTTGATTGTTATTAATATCTAATATTACTGATTCTTATCTAGATTTACATCCATACTACTAATGCAAAATCCATGATATACATTAAAAAATGTAAGAGAAACAAGAAATAAGATGCATGCTAAAAAGATAAAGAAATAAAAGTTCAATTCAAATAGCAAGAATAAAATTAGGTAGGAAAGATAGTAGGTAAAAATTAAAAGAAAAATTATATGACAGAATATGAAATCATTAATATATCATTGAATTCAAAAGACAAAATAAATACATTTACTCAAAAATAATGATAAACACAAATAATAAAAAGCTGTTAAACATTACACCAGCATATGCATTCTTAATAATCAGGGACAGCTAGCTGAAACGAAAAAGTTGTGTAACACATACTAACATTAGAAATAATTAGTTTCAATTTTATGTAACATTAAACAGGAATTTCTTTTTAAACAATGTTTCCCTTATTTTTATCACAACAAGCAACTATTTTTAGAGTGAATTTAAACTTTTTCAAGTTAACAATTTTATAAAGTTTTCAAGAAACATTTAAGAAATAATAAAATAAAAATATAAAGATCTTCATTTAATTTAACAGTCATTAGTTCATAATTAAAAGTAACATTCTACATTTTTTTACACCATAACCATTTTTCATTTCATTATACTTAATAAAAAAAATTAAAGTTATCATTAATGCTTGAACAAATGTAATAAATTGCAATAGTTAGATTTTTCAATCATTCTTTCATAATTCAATGTAAACTGGTTATTTTGATATTACTTATATTTAGGTGTGCACAATATTGCATAAGCACATCTTCATTATTTATTCAAGACAATAAAAATGCATGTACTAAAAAAATACAGGAAATTCTATAAGTGTAACCAAAAATAAAATTAAATTTTTGTGCTCAGAACATGTGATTATTTAAGTAACTAATTTCGAACTCTTAATTAGTAGCATTAAATTTTTCCCAACATGAAATTCCAAATAAAAATAATTATAAAAGCCTTACCTGACAGTAGGCACTAAACTGTCAACAAATGATAAAACCATGTCTTTGCTCGTGGATGCCATTATCTCACTTAAGCCAATACACACACCTTGTCGCTGATCAGGCTCATCAGAATCCAAACCCTTTTCGAGTATGGGAATGATTTCTGGTAGAACTCTTTCTCCCAGTTTGCGAACAAGATCTCCTAATGTACGAGCTGCCACCTATTTCATGAATTTGTAATTAAATAATAATAGTTTTACTTTAAAAATACGATATCTATGTTTCACACAAAACACATTAGCTGAGAAATAAATTGCAGGACTTGCCTGACGTTTATCATAACTGTTGCTAGCTAAGCAACCAAGAAGCAGAGAAAACAATGTAGGAAGAATTTCTCTAAGAGTTCTTGGTGTGTTTGTAACAACAACTTTCCAAACATGCAAAGCAGCTTGTCTAACCATAAGAGCAACATCAGATCTTCCCATGTAAAGTCCAGCAAGAACTCTGTTTCGTCGTTCAGCACCAAGAGAACCTAATATGGCCTAAAAAAAAAACACATCCTTTCAATTCAATCATATGAATAAATAATGTTAAACTACATTTGAAATTTCCATTGAAGTTTTAATAAAATTTAAAAGCCCTAAAATATCAATCATTTCCAAATACACTGTAACTAAAATCTCAAATTTTTCATAAAAAGGATCAGTTTCTATAAATTCTTAATATTTTTATACCTTTACACTCATCACTTGGAAACACATAAGAAGTGGTCTCTTAGTAAGGAAAGATTTGATTTAGCTAAACTGCTTTTATACTAAAAAATTTTTTTATATCAAAGTTATCAAATGTTACGACATTTTATTGTATGTAATAAATTTGACAGTACAATAAATGTGAAATCATAAAATGTTATTAATATCCCCTTTAATTAATTATAATAAAAATATAAATTTCTTTAAATCAATATTGACTTATAAAACTTTTATTTAGAGTTAATTTCACATGAAAAATATTACACAAATATACAAGGCAATTATTAAAAATAGTAAATTACCTTTTATCTATGCTAAACTTAGAATTAAAAAATATTGTATTCTCTTTTCTAGTTTATCTCCTGAAATATATTTTGCAATAATTCTAGCTACTGTATTAGATCAATTCAAATTTTGAAAGAAATCATATTTAAAATTTTATGAAATTAACTTTATTGAATTAGTTTAATACTTTTAAAGCTCCTTTACTGGAAAACTTATTACTATTAATAAGCATACAGAAGCAATTACAACTTGTATTAATATTCACAAAAACAAAAAAAAATCCTTAATGGAGTTTATACAAATGTTTTCACTAAAAAGGTTTTACTGTTTCATTGATAAGAACATAACTTCAATATTCACTAAATGACTGCAACAGATGAAAAGATCTTTTGGTATATATTTTGTTATTTCAATTATATTAACCAATTTTCTTATTACTATTAACAGGATTCAAGTCATTGATATAAATATTTGTAACAATATTAGGCATATCAAGGATTAGAAAATAAGAAATAAATTAACATTAAAAGGAATAATAAAAAAATAAAATAAAATTTTGAATTCCTTATGAGTAGAATCACAAAAACTTATTAAACTGATTTTAATAAATTACAATGGTAGAGTTGGCATAACTATTATATATATATATAGGGATATAACATACCCTTAACTACATCATTATCACAGTAGTAAAATTGTAATATCATAGTAGTATCACACTATAATCCTATTTCACAAGATTAGTTTTCTTAAGGAAGACTAGTTTAAAAAATAATGTAGACATGAAACATAATTACTACTTAGCTCTCAAAACACAATTACAGAATATTTCAGAAGTGAAAATCAAATCACCAAGTTAATACTTAGTAAGTAATACATTTTTGTAACAGGAAATTATTATAAAAGTGTTCTGGAGCTTTAAAAATACAGAAATTATTCAGTTTATAACATCAACAGATAATCTTGGTGACAGCAAATGACATTAACATGACAAAAAATTACATTCATTTATATGAAATTTATCATAAAAATCAAACTAAACAGTAAAATGCACAAAATAAATTTTTGACAATCAAGCTCAGGGGTAGACCAACTTATGAAGCTTCTGAACTACCAAATCATTTTTAAATCTTACAATGAGCTATCAAACAAAATTATCAAATTTCTAAAAATCTTACATCTTTTACTCATATTTCTAGAGAATATGAAATAATTTTAATTAAAATACATACAACAGGATGAAACTGAATAGAATATATAGAAGAAACAAATGTGATAACTTTCTTTGTTATTAAGACTTATTTACTTTTATGAGAAAGATGAAACTCTAATCAAATTTTTTTTCAACATTGGAAAGTAGATAGTGACTTTCAATTGAATATTGCTGATCAAGAAATATAATTCCGTACTAATTTTTAATGAGGTTCACATAGGAAAAAATAAATACCAAACAAAATATAAAGTGTGAATACTGTCTTCACTTTGAGACACATCTGGACCATAATTAAGTATTTTTCTTTAAGAACAAGAAGCCAAATATTTTCAGAGCTTGAATACAATTTCACATTTTGAAAATTCATTTAATTTCAACAAAACTCCAGACTTGCTTTCTTGAAAATAAAAATGCTCTATGACACAAGTAAAGAAATTTTTAGCATCAATTAGGCTAATTCATTTTTCAAATCAGAAATAATTTCATATTGTCTATTATTGCAACATATTGTTGAAATAATTCTAATATACAAGGAAATCAAATTTAGCCAACTGGAACATTAATGCAATGGACCAAAAATGTTCTTGTGAGATAATAGAAGATTGGATTGGCAATTTGGTGATCACTGACTTAGCCTTATTTAAAACCCTATTATGATAAGAAACATGTTCATATTTTAAATTAATTTTTCCTATAACAACCACACTGTTCAAATTGGTGATTCTTCCTGCAATTGCTATATAAATAAAATTTATAACCTATTATCTTTGTTAATAACTGTTTATATGAAATTATATTAGTTTATATTTCACAGACTTACCTAGCTTTATATTTACCTTTTCATTACTTTTGATTTAGTAAGTTGGGCGATAGTCAAGAATAAATAAATAAATATATATATATACTGTCACTTTTGTTTATTTTTTGCATTTATTGTTAACGAGCACAGAAGAAAGAAATTATAAAAATTACTCGGTGAGATTGCTCAGTTCCAAAATTGTCATCTTCATCAGCAGTTTCAGTAGTCATTTTACCAGATACACCTAAAATTAAATAAAAATAGAAATTATAGTTTACAATTGGCCCCTCAAGAAGATTATTGTAATGATAAATCTTTAACTTGAACAGGATTAAGTAAAACTATTGCATGAACAAATGCATCAAGTAAATTGATCAAAAATGGCCAGTGTTGTTCTGCAGCAGGATAATAACAGATCACTCTGCAAGAAAAATCTTGAAAAAAAAAATGCATTAGAGCAGGAGTTATCACCTCCTCCATTGTGCTCACCCAACATTACAGTTGAATTTCATTTATTCTGGCCATTACAACACTCTGTGGAATAAAATATAAAAGTTTGAATGCCTTAAAAAATTTCATTTCTAATCATTTTGATAAAAATCAATTGAAATTCTGAAAACAAGCATTGAAAATTTGCAGACTAGCCAGAAAAAGCTCATTGATAGTGGTGATTACATAGTTAATAAAAATTAATGTTTATTAAAAAATTTTTAAATTCAATTTTAAAAAATACTTTAGAGTCCCCCAATATACATAATTATTAATCACAATTTCTACCAACAACCTTTTGCCAAATAGTATGTGTATGCACATACATTAGCATATGAAATTTACTCCCCTGGAAAAGACTGACCATATTTAGAAGTATATATTAATAGCCAATAAATTTGCTTCTGTTTTAGGGTACAAACCATAACACTCAAAAAAAACAAATAATGGATCAAGATAAAGCGTGCATTTTTTTTTTTAAATTAATAATTTTTTTAAAGACTTTCTTTTTTTTATAAAATTAGAAATTATATATTGTCTGTAATTTGTTTCTCAATGGTGATTGTTGCACATGGACAAATTAGATCTAGAATTCAGAGTGAACTACGAACTGTTGCCAATATGCAAGCACAATGTGAGAATTCACACATTTTATAGCTGAACTTACAGCCAAACCAATTAAGCCAATTATGTGTTAATTACTGATACTTCTAATTTCAAAAATGATTTAGAATTATAAGACAGGAAAGAAATCTGTATTCAAAAATAGTTGAAAACCATTAAAGAATGGATGAAAATATCAAAAGATATTTTGGATCCTTATTTTTTCATTAAGAACTCTTATTAATGAATTATTTTTATATTTTAACACAAACAGCAGGATTCTTTAATTTAAAATATTTTAGATAAAAAAAATGTTTACATTTTTCACCAGATATTCAAATGTTAAATAACATATTATATACATAAATAAATAATAAGAACTATAATCTAGACATGTGATAACTTAAAAAAGATAGAAATTTTGTGTCATATAATCATAGTCAACATTTCAACTTTCATTTGAAATAATTTCTATCTGTTAATTTATCATTAATATGTAAAACTGATTAACACTCATTTTGTAGATAATAATGAATTGATTTCTTAGGACACTTACACAGATTCATTTGAATCTTAAAATTACATAAAAACATTCAGTATAAAGGAAATAAAATACCTTGAAATATAGATTTTACTTTAAGGCAATACATTTTTTTATTTATTATTAATTAACATTTCACAAACCGATCAGCAATTTTTCAACAATAAAATTTAGAATCAATTATTTATATAGATATATAATGAATTTAAAACATTCTAAAACATGGTGTTTTATATAACAGATTAAAATATTAAATTATCTGATTTGGAATTATTGAAAATATTTTACGAAGAAATACATACATAATAACTTTATACCAATCATATAATGTGTCATTCAATTCTAAGTTTTATATTTGTTTTGCACACATGCATTTACAAGAATTAAAATTTGTAAAGCTTTTAATGCATACTCTTTACTGACAGATTCTTACCTTAGTAACCAAAAATTAAATGAAACAACACTAAGCAAAGTTCTTTAAAATTACAATAATGCTAAATTTTGCAGTAATAACATTAATTCCTTACAAGAAAAATTTCAAAATGATTAGCCACTTATATAAAAATAGACATGAAATAAAAATATATTAATATATATTAGGAACATAAGCCAGTACAAAAAGTAAGTATAGAGGTTATCTTAGTGATATACGAAAACAAAAAACAAATAATTTCATAAGAGTTGAAAACATACAAATCCATTATAAAATAAATTCTCTTTCATTTTGATAGAAAAAAATATTTATATGTAAATTTTAAAATAAATTACTTATTTGTAAAAGAATTTTATCATTCACAGGCTTTAACTAAAATTTAACAATTTAGAAGAGAATATAGTAAAGAATAGTTTAAAGACTTAGTTTTAAAACCAAAAGACAGATTCCATTTTTCTTTCTCTCCATATTTCATACCTGCCAACATAAGAGAGGGGAAAAAAACAGTAGATTTTACTGAATTTTAGGGGAAAAATCAGGTTTGTTGATTATTATGGTGCAAGGTCCAAGTAAGGACAAGCTGCGCGGGAAAAATCAGGAGACAATACTAGCAAAATTTTAGCTTGAAACAGAACGTTTCAAACAGTAATACCAGAAAAAAGACATTTTTACTCTTTAGATTATACACTCTAAAAATGATTTATGTTACTATATAGTTTGTGTTAATCTCAATATTTTAATAAAATATTCATAAAGCTCATAAACGGAACTATGAAGAATAAAATATACTACATGTAAAAAATAAACATCAATGTCCCAATATTTATTTTATAGGGCAACTTTTACTACTCCAGTGCAATTTATAAATATTTAACTTATAAAATTACATAAAAACATTATTAAATAAATTAAATTCAGAGAGAAATATTTTCTATGATGGAAATACTTTCCTAATTAAATTACTAATATAACCGTTAAAATGCCGGCCAACTTGTCTAGTGGTCAGCATGCCTGACTACAGATAGGGAAATCCTGGGTTCGAACCCCGGTTCAGGCATGGATGTACTTTCTCTCTCTATCCTGTCTTTGTCCTTTTCTTGTGTGAATGGTTGCCTACCCTATAAACAGGTCTCTATGGTATGTGTGTGTACTGAGAAAGTCGGACTCCACAATAAATATGGTTCAGTTGTGTGAAGCAGCACACCCCATATTTGTCAGCCTAGAAGGCACATGAGAACAACTATTAATATTCCTCCCAATTAAACTGCTTATGTAAACAGGTATCTGGTGTCTGCTCTGAATGTTTATATGACTGCCAACTTATATGAGTTCTTGGCACCCTAGTTAGAGCATCATCCTACAATGCAGACAGATGGGATTTGAAACACAAAGGAACATATATAAATTATCATTATATTAGTGCACCACCTGTTGGCTGTTTAAACTAAAACAACTCAAAGAACTTTATTTTGGAAAAATTCCGGCTGTTTTTAAGTTTAAAATTGCCAAAAATCAGTAAATTTTCATACATTAATGAGAATTTGGGAGAAATGATGAAATATTAGGAGTTTCCCAATAAAATAAAAGAGTTGGCAACTGTGATATTAATTCTAAATATAGAAACAAATTTTAAAATAAAAATTACACAACATAAAACCATAAAATATTAATAGAAAGCATACTTAGCAATTATGTAAATAGAAAGCATAGAATGTGGTGTAGAAAATTACTTTTCAGAAATAAAACTGCATTTTTTTTATAATGACTACTAAGTCTTTTATATTATTTTCATATGCCTTTAAATACTATTTAAAGTGTTTACTGCTCAAAAGTATAAAATAAAAATTATTATGAATTAAATTTTTTCATTTTCAGAAACTATGTAAATTTTAAATTGCAAACATGCTGTCAAAAATAAAAATTTTCTAATCGAAAAATTAAAATACTAACCAGATATTTTGTACAATAGATCACCCAAAAGTTGAACAGAACTGTACCGTATTCGCCAGTTGTCATCAAAAAGTCCTCTTTCAAGCTCTGGTAGTAATAACGTGATAGCTGTATCAGCATACATATTTACAATTCTCTGACCTGCTCTCAATGCAGTATCTCTTACATATTCATTTTCATCAGCTAATGCCTGAGAAAAAGGCAATCGTGTAACAATTTATTTAAACTTAAATATACAAATATTTTTTCTACATAATATTTAACATTCCAACATACAAAATATAGCATTCAAAAATTTTTTTTATTTTTAATATTAATTTACATACTTTCAAAATTGGATTGATGATTTGTCCAATATAAGGTGTAAAGTCTTTTTTGAAGACCATTGGTAAATAAATAAACATCATTATATAACCATCTTTTACATGCGGTGCTATATCCATTCTTTCAGCAGTTGCTATGATTTCAGGCATGAATGATTTTAACTTTTCAACACCTAAACCACCAATTACTTCACTCAAACCTAAAATAAAAAGCACATAGCATTTATTAATAATTCCCTTTATTAAATTCATTTGTTTCGTCCCCAATGGTGTTTGACAAATTAAAGAGATAGAAACTAAAATTATAATAAAAAGTTTACAAAAAAACAGATTACCCTGTGCAGCTCCAGAACGATCAACAGAACTAGATTCAGATGTAAGTGTTTGCATTAACCAAGGTAATAAGTCATCAAAACTGCTTTCACCCATTCCCTTAACCATAGCACCAAGGGCACGGGCAGAAACACTTCTTACCTAATAAAAAAAATCATAAAGTATACGTGAGAGTATTCACTATGAAGTATTACATTCTGTAAACATGAAAACTCATTCTAAACTTACTTCTGGAACTGGATCAAGCAAGGATTGTTTTAATCCAGGAATAATGTTCGGTAAATAGGGTGCCAGATCCTGTGAAAAAATGTATTTACATTAATTTGAAGTCAATAAATTAAACTAATAGAGTATTAGAATGTAAAAATAAATAAATAAATTCACATAGAAGCAACCTACATGTTAATAATTACTTTTATTCAAAAAAATCAATAAAGATATGAATTACAGGTGCAAATAAATACCAATAAATATTAACTGCAAATCCATGATAACAAATCAATATATTTTATGTGAACTTAAAAATTTATTTTCCTGAAAAGTATACCATAATAAATTTTTCACAATAAATGCTATAACCCTTTTTGTCACATTTATCATAATTTTAGATAGAATGAAAGACAAAATTAATTGCATACCAATAGTTCATATCTGTAAGTGATTACTCTTTTATCAAATTAAAATTCTAAATATATAAATTTTTTTTTTAAGGAAAACTGCTTTAAATAAATACAAAAAGTAACCCACAATGCTTTACAATAAATTATAATCTATGCAGATAAATATGAAGCATATTGCCATGGCTTTGATGAATATAAGATTGATAAGGATTAGTGATTAATGATACAAAATGGTGAACATATGGTGAATTAACTACATTATGCGGTTAGTGTCACAGATTTTAATAATCCTTTCGTAGCTCCAAATGATTAACAGAACTAGACTCTGATGTGTTTGCATTAACCAAAGTAATAAATACTCAAAACTGCTTACATTCATTTTCTTAACCATAACATATTATTTAATAGTGATTTAAAATATGAAATAAGCATATAATTGACTGTTTCAGAATAAAAGTTTGATACAGCAGTAATCTATTGCAGTTTGAAGTTCACATACAACAGAAAGACTATTTTAAAATTTTCATTTTTAACATATGTTCTGAAACTGTTAAATTAGTAGAGATAAATTTTCTTAAATTTACTTGTATTTTATCAAAAGAAATTAATCATAAAAAATGGAATATTTCTTTAGCAAAATAAATTGTTTATCTAATAATTAGACACATTTTTCATTCTTTTTTTAAAATATATTTTGGAATATTATTTTATTAGATTTTACACATGTTTTATTTATAGATTTAGAAAAGGTTGCAAAATAATATTAACCAAATACCTTTTGATCTGTTAAGGAATACATATTTCCAATAATTTGAGCAGACATTTTACGAGTTTCAGTAGATCTGTCTTGGAATGCTCGCTGTACAACAGGCATAATGAGAGCCAGGGAAGGAGCATCAATAAAATGAACAAATCTTGTATCTAATAAGGCCACTAAACATGGAGATGTCTTTTTCGATGGATCTTGAAGTGCATCAAGCAACGTAGGAACAATTGCTAGGAAGATAAAATTTATAATGCATTTTTAAAATTTTAATTCAGCAAAACTTTTTATTCAAAAAAGTACATTTAAACAAAGTTTTGACTTTTTCTATTGTAACAGTTATTTTTTTTTTTTACATTTAATCTAACAATTTTTCAAGATCAGACAGATTTGTACAGTTGCAAATTCAAATTAATAAATTCAGAAAAATAATATAATTTCACTAATTATGATATAAATTAATCAAAAAAATTACAAAATTTATTTATCATATTCATTGGCATTAATCCCACATATTTATTGACAATAAAGTCATATACTTGATATTGACTTCTGATGGGTGAAAAAATTTAAGTAGTTACATGATTTATTTTGATACATAAAAGCATACCCTGTAGTATAGATAAAATATAATTAAAATTATCAGATACTTATCAAAAATATTTAAAAGTCACCTATGCTTTTTAAAGAAAAATTACAAATACCAGATAGTATTTCCTATATAATTTTAAACATCGACCATAATTTTAAATATTTAAAAAGTATAAATCCTTATAGCAGTAACCAATGACTGCCAGGAAAACTAGTAATTGCAAGCTACTAGTAGCTACGGGGACATTTTAGGTAGATAGCATTCATGCTGCAATTGGCTAATCTTGATTTCTAAATACTGAAATTATTTTAATACATACATCAATAAACATGGAAATTATTTCATATCTGAATAGTCAATAAACTTAATGGTTCTAGTATTTCAAGTGTTTCACATGCAACACATTTTTATCACATTACTTTTTATAAGCATTAATGCAAGTTTTCTATTTGCATTCTATTTCTGAAGCAATTTGATTTTCAAGAAAACAATGCTGCATTGCAGTTGGAATTGATTTTCAAAATGACTTAACTATAAAATCATTTTCTGCAATCTGCAAAAATATTAAGCTTCTAGTTCTTAAAGAAAAATACCCGATTTCCATCTAAGCTTGTTTCAAGGTGGATGCAGTGTTCAACATTATATGTCTCAGATTTCTCTGGTATGAAATTTATTTAAAAAAATAGCACAATAGTTTATTGTAGCAACAAGATAATTGTATTTGCGTGCATATGAAAACTTTATGATATAGCATACTATTCTTTTCAATACATTTAAGTCTAATAAAAAAGGTATGTCATTACATTAGTTGTATATTATGTACTACCATCAATCAACAATTCAATTTCAGCTTTTATCGTTACATAGTTAAATTAACATTACTATAAATGTGAACTTATAGGCAATAAAGAAATATACTAACTGAAGCTTAATAAATTCATTGACCATTTTCTTATGTAATAAAAACATTAGTTGAGCTTTCAACAAAATTAAAATCATAATTTATGTTTGAGGACATGTTTTGGAATGTTTAAAAAATATCATTTAGTTTTTAACGAATTATTGCTAAATTACAAATAAAAATGTAATAAAAATGTCAGCATAAAATTAAAAATGTTTTAAACTTCGCAAAATATGGAAGAGAGGATTTTTTATAATTAAATACCTTGAATTTCTGGATTTCTTATGACAGATCCAATTTGTTTTAGGGCTTGAGCTCCAGCCTTTTGTACATTCATATGAGAATCAGACAAAACTTCAATCAGCTTTGGCACAATACTAGGTAGACAAGAAGAAAGCTGCTTAGGAGCACAAAATGCCATAGCACCTAACAGTTCAATTGAACCTAAAAAATACCATGTGATTTACATTTTTATAATTAATTGCACAATATTAATAAATCTAAATCATTATTATAAAGCAAAATTACACTTATTTTAAAATAACAGTAACAAATGTAAACTGCACAAAATATCATTTACCATTAATTTTACTTTTTATGAACAACTATTTTATTTGCATGAAAAATGACAAAATTTTCACAAATCAAACATCATATGATTTGTATAAATCAATATTTTTTTAATTAATTAAATTAACTTGTTTTATTGGAACATAAACCAAGATAATGATAATGCTTGTGTTTTTTTTTTAACATATAGATTTTATAGATTATACTTTTTTCACAGTTATAAATTTTGTACAGAATTACACAGTAAATTTATAATAAGTTGTTAGCAAAGATATAATTTATCCTAGAATATATTTAATGATAAATGTCTCAATAATGTCAAACATAGATAAGGCAATAAGACATTTTTTTTATAATAATAAATAAGACACATTTTTCTTTAATTTCTAGACCATCACAATGGTAAGAAATAATAAATTTACATTTATCTTATTGTTAAAATGATTAATGTTGGGTCAAACTAAAAAAAAAGAGACATTTGATTACAAGAAAAACTGGATATTAAAGAGCAAGGATACAGTTGTTTTTTTCTTACTATTTAAAAATGCAGTAAAATCGAAATATTTACAATATTATGTAACATAAATTTATGTATCAATAAATTAATGAATGAATATGATAATCGTCATAAATATGTTTGACTTTGAATATATATTGTCATACTTAAGATATTGAAATGAGGGTGGAAAACTAAATTTTATTTTATTGGCATACTACTAGGTGAAATACAGAAAAATGCAAAGCATAAAAATTACAAATCCTGCTCATCTTAAAAATTTTTGTACAATAGATTATACTTTACTAAAAATTAAAACTTCAAGCTAATAGACATTGAAACATTTTAACAATCACCAATATAACTTAATACGTACAAAAATTTAGCAAGCTTTAACTGCATCATAATATTGAAGAATATAATCATCTAGAGCAGAATTTCTTATAAACTGTGGATCATAACCCTAACTAGGGTCATGGGATCTGAAGTAGGGTTTGTCTAAAATGTTTATTGATTTTGTCATTAACAAATTACTTTAGAGTTAAATATTTTTATATAATTTGTTTATTAGTAGATAAGGGCATAAGAGCAAAAGAGAAAACATTTTTTATTTTTTTCAATGTAAATGTTTATTTTACAGCTTTTACACATGACCCAGTTTTTTCTTCAAAAGCTCCTTCATATGTGTGATCAGTGTTTGGTAATACATGTGCGACTGGCAATCTTTGACCAGTCATATGCTCAGCCCTAAATATCAGGCATTTTAAGTGGACCTCTCATATAAATGAGTTTTTATTCACTCTGAATATAATTCTATAAGTATACACATAATCTTATTGCCCCCAAAAGCATTATTTTTATTTTTGTATCATTGTTTCATTCATTAAAAAAAAACTGAAACCACTAAACTGAAGCAACATCTCGATGAAAAGGCGTAGTATAGAGGAATCACAGAAAAGAAATTCAGTTAAGCAATTCAGATGATTAAAATAGTTACAACTAAAAAGCTAGAAACCTGCCTGTTTTTGTTCTCCAAGAATCTTCTTCTAATGCCTTGATTAAAGATGGTAAAACAAGCTTAACTCCATGTGCACTGAGGCGACTCATTACAGCTTTGGCAGTATCATCAGTTGCCTAACAAAATACATTTACAAAGTTATTTTAATTAATATCAACATTAACTCAAATTAAAATAATTTTAAAGACAAAAAATGTTTTATAAATTACCTCCCGAACATACTGATTTCCATCCCCAAAACAATTGAGCAGATGTGGCAGGAAATTTACAACATATGGTTCAAACAATCTTCCTAGCATATTGCACAACATTTCAAATGCAAATAATGCACCTAAAAGATTTTTTTTGTAGCTATTATACCGAATACCAAACAAAAACACTAATATTTCAATACTCAATGCAAATCAACAAGTGATTGAAAAATATTTAAGTTATTTTGTAAAAAGGATCATGTAATTTTAAAAATATAAACTGTTAAATACTTATTTCATAAATAAATAAATAAGTAAATTTATGGTCTGTTATTTATATTATTTTCCTTCATTACATTGGCCATAATTAAGGAGAGAAACTTTCATAATTAAATAAATCCATGAAATAATTCTCAGCAATACCTTCTCTGTGCTTGTAGTTTTTCTTGTCTTGAATGGCAGTAATTAAAGTATTCATGATGTTGAGCTGTTTTAAAGATAAAATGCCAAGACCTTTGACAAGACCTGCAAGGCCATATGCAGCACCTTTTCTCTCACCATAATTTGGTGAATCAAGTAGTAATTCCATAATATTTTTAACCATAGCAGGAGCTCCATCTTTAATGGAAGGCACAAGAGGGGGAAGACAATTGGAGACCGCTTCTTGAACCTATGTGTAATCATTAAATTGTTACAATAATCTATATTATTCCATATATATATATGTATCTTATTATATATGAAGATTTCTTATTCAATACATTATAAACAATACAGTAAAAATATTCTTAAAATATGTAAAATATGTCACAATAATTTTAGCTATCATTTCAATTTATTTTCCTTTAAATTGTAACAATTTATCATTTAAATAAATTCTATATAGTGAAAAACAAAGGAATTATATATATTTTATCTAATACAACAACATCAAAGCATTTGAGATTTTACAAATATGAAAATTTTTTATTGCAAAATATTATAAACTAAGCGTAAAATTTATTTATAAATGTAATTTTTATTAAAAATTAAAAAAGTTTAAAAATTCAATTTGTGCATTCATAATTTACAAAATAACCCCTGAAAATAAAATTAAAAAAAAAATTTGTTCTAACTTGCAGGTGAAGTTAGTCGTAAATTTGCATGCAATCTTTTAGAGAAATGTATTCTAACTCTTATACCAGTAAAATGGATCATTCTCTCAATTTTAAAATTTACACTCGCTACACAAGTAGGCAAACTGCCTGCAACATCGAAGTTTAATGCTTATAAATAAAGAAAAAATTAATCATTGTTAAGAAAAAGGAAATTATTTATAAAAACCAACAAAAAATTTAACAAAGCAATGTTAATTATTATGATTAAATGATAAGAAATATCTATGAAAGTCAATGAAAAAATGCAGAGTAGGACAAAGTAAATTAAATTTAAAGTTATTTCAAAAAATAATAAAACAGCAGAAATTACCAAAGTACTATTTATAATTATAATGCAAAAACTGAAATAAGCATTTATAAAAGTACTGGTTATAGTGGTTCCCCCTTATCATACATGGAATATACTATACATACTTACAATTTATAAAATTTACAGGATTTAAAAGAATTTTTCAAGCTTTCTATGTAAGAAACAGAAAACTTACTGAAAAACTACATGTTCAATGAAATATAACTAAAAAACAAAGATGAGTGAAAGATTTTTGTAAATAGTTAAAGCAACAATTTTATTGTTACACAGGAGAAAACTTTTAAAGTGAAATTATTATCAGAAAATTGAACATTTAGATACTTTTATGTTAGCTGAGGGCAAACAAAAATCCAAAATAAAACTAATCCTTATACTAATTTTTTATAAAGTAAGGGTTGCCAATACATAATTTGCAATCAGCTAATGAAAAAATTTATACTGTTGCCATGCTTAGTAATTTTTGTTAACTGGAAATAAACAAAAAAATCATAAATGGCACTAACAATGACAAGGCAGGATATAACAGCAGACTCAACCAAAATATGTTTGAAACCTATAAATGTGCTCCTTGAAGCATAAGGTTTTGGAATAGCAGCATCTATTAAACAATGTGAAATGGATATTGCACTTCTTTTTCTGTACGCAAGTTTGTTGGGTACATGCGAGTTTTCAGGTTTCCTCCCTTGCAACATGAGAATACAGCGCACTTTCCATAAAAAGTCCTCCAAAAACGCAATTTAAGTGGTGCTTATTAAAATGCTTTGCTTTTGTCATTAAGCTATCCGCCATGTCAAAATCTACAAATACATTCTAGCACTGTTGAACAATGAGAGAAACTTGTACTTTAGTATACATGTCTGTTATGATATTTACAAGTTTTATATGAGTACAGCGGAATTTTACAGGTTCCCCCAGGCAACATATGAATATGGCCCACACTCTATGAATTCTTCCCACAAGGCAATTTACAGGAAGGGCTAATATGCTTTACAATGGTCTTTAACTGCTAGGCTGTCAAAAGTCACAAACGCAATAGCAGTGTGACCTCTATTGATATGTGCTTTATTAAATTATTTCTTATTCAAATGATATAATTTGGAAGATTTTTTTTAATTCATCTTTTAACTTCCTCAGGAAATAAAACTGTACCTTATTTTTATTTAAAGCAACAAATTCTAACTTAACAAATTTTTTTATAAATTTATAAAAACTTTTATAGTTAATTCTACAAAAGTTTGCAGGATAATAAAAAGGTAGCCACACATTTTTATCATTCAGTAAAACTTTTGATCATTTAATAGTTGTCATTAGGATTGGCAAACAATCACAAAAATATTTACAATGTGCATGTGTATTACTTACTTGTTGGGATGGTGTAGATAATGCTTCAATAAGTTTTATGATGATTGGCTTGATGCGTGGATCGTCTTTATCCAAATGCCTAGCAAGAGAGCCCATGAGGATTACAACACTTTGTCTAACTGAATCATAGCTAGAATTATTTGGTGCTTTATCCATGAATTCTTCAAATATCGGAAGCAATTCTGCCAATGAAGCCTAAAGAAAATTTCAACGATTATATTATTAGGTATATAGTAGTGGATGAAACAAAAATTCAGGACACAATTTTCTAGAAATTTGTTAACACTTTTCTTTATTTAATAACAGTTTAGTAAAGAAAAGGAAAGAATAAATATTAATAGCATTTTAACTTTATAATTCTCAATAGAAATTAAAAATTTTAAGTTACATAAAAGCTTAATTTTGAACTTTTAATTCACTTAAGATTATCTTCTTATAATCATTGATAATATACATATCTTACATAAAGTTTGAAAAACTAGTCAAATTCAATATAGTTTTATTAACAGAAATATTAACAATCATTGTTTTATTCTTTTAAAACTATAAATATTTTAATAAAAATAAAAACTTCAAAATACAAAAAAGAAAAAAAAATCAGAATTCCTTTTTAATTTGTGTTATTTTTTGTTAAGTTGAAGATAATTGTTTAAGAACCTCTTTAACTTTATCATTCGTATAATCCAACATTATCAAAATAACTTTTACTTCTTGAAAATCATAATTTTTACAATATTTCTCAGTTTTTCTGATGAGCTATTGATCAACATGAGTGCTGCTGCTTTAACTTTCAAACAAGACTATTTTCTTCTGCAATGATAGCATCAAAAATCTCTTATCTGCTTCATTCATGTTATGTTTATAACTTTTTTTTTCTTTTCATCTGTTTATCTTTTTCTTTATTTTGTTGTGCCAAATCAGAAGAATATTGATAATGAGCATTTTTATACAATAAATCATTGATTTCTTAATTAATATTCCTACTAACAAAGATTCCTTCCCACTAATAAAATCCTTACATATTCTTAATAAGCAAATACCAAAGTCTGATAACTGGCACTTTTCTTGAGTTGGCATATGATTTGCAAGTAATATAATTATGGCAAATTAAAAAATTAAACATCATATTTCTTACTAATTCATTTTGCTTACTAAACAAACAGTATATTACTGAAGTTTTTTTTCTGAAAAAGTATAAGATAAGGAGAAAACATACTGCAAAAGTAAACAAAGTACAATAAATTTAAAGGCTCTTATAAAAATTTTGAAATAATTACGAAATTTTTATTTTTTCCAATATTTTCAGGACAATACAATAAAATCTTCATTTGAAGCTGGATACTGCTCAATTATTTATTCACAAGTAGGTCTTAGGGTCAACTATCATGACTCCACAATGTGTTTTGAACAAATGGTCAGCAACAGAATCCATTAAAAATGAAATCTGAATGTTGAGACAATCTTCTCTTCTTGTTACAAACAAATTAAACCATTCATTTGAGCTGTAAATAAAACTAATTAAGCGAAAGCTTAAATTTGATATAACTTTCTTTATGATATTACTTAGAATGTGTAAACTGCATGCACCAAAATATCAACCAAATTTAAAATCTTAAAGACTTTAAATTTTATGAAATTTAACATTTTATGAAATGACAAATTGACATTTGGTTCATCTATGGAGCACTGGAGCAACTTTTCAATATTTAAACCCTGATCTGAAATAAAATTTAACTCGATTTCTAAAAATTTACTAGACTTTGCATGTCTAAGAAAAAAGAATTACAATTATTATCTTGCATTCTTCTTCTGACAAAAAATATACATAAACAACCAATTGTTTCTTTACTTGCCTAACAGCATTATATCAAAATATAAAATGAAGTAAAATTTAGATCAAATTTAATATCTGATTACACAAGTAAGGAATAAGTCCAAATTTTGTTGTGTAGTAATACAAAATAATTCAGAATTTACAGGATTATATATTTAAAATATAGACTTTTCAGGACAAAAAAATTTTTTTTAGGAAAATCTGGAAAACTATGAAGTTTGTATATATGTATGTATGTATGTATATATGTATATATATATATATATATATATATATATATATATATATATATATATATATATATACATACAAAACTGGCAAAATGTTAAGAAAGTTATGCACATTACTTTTTTATACATTAGCCTTGGAATTTCATTACAATAATTTATCAAAAAAAGGAAGATTAAGCTTTCAATAATCATCATGGTCATAATATATTGTTATTTATTTACATAGATTTATTAGTGAAAATAAAAATTAATAAACCAGTTTCCTTTCTGTCAATAGAAGAAATTTCAGTGACCTTACCACAGTAAATTACTTAAAGATTATTGAAGATCATGTATTGAAGAATTGAAGACAGCAAATTAAAAAATAGATGAAATAAGTTTCTTTAAATAACAATAGAGCATCACTTCTGTTGTAGAAACAGATAAAATGCATTAAATAGATAAATGGTCAAAATGCAAAATTCTGATTCCTTAAAAACAAAACTGTTTGACTCATTCAACAAAATGATTTTACTCAGTCACGTTAAATAGCAGATATACATTTTAGAGTTGACTAGTGCTATTTTGTAATCGTATTGCCAAAATAATAAAGCTATCTACAGTAACTCAAAAAGATCAGTTTCTTAACAGTCTAAAAGAGAAGCTAAGCTATGTTGAAATCTTTGATCAATGGGCAATACAGAAAACTCTTTTAATTTTTAACTGAAAAAATAAAAATATCTCAGTTCATAATCAAAGTAAATTATAGAAAGACAGAAGTAAGTCTAAGCATTTTATCATTGTCAAACGATAGATTTTAAGAATCTGGGTGGCAGAGATCCTGCACAAACTATTAAAATTTTACTTTCTGAGTATATTAAAAAACTAAACTAGAATTCTTCCATTTACAATGTTACATGAATAATAGTATTGCTATAATACCTTGCCATGGACATCAATAATAGCTACAGCTGCATCCAACATGTGTTTTCTTACAGTTTGATGTCGGTCGCCCAAACCTTCAGGTACAAAGAAACACATTAATGATTTCACTTGCTCTTCATCAATATGTTCAGCCAGTTTACCAAGACACAAGGCAATTCCACTTCTAGCTTCCCACTGATCAGGGGGAGCTGCAGTAACCACTCTATGTAGATTGTCTAGAACTGGTGGTGGGAGCTAAAATGATACACCCACACATGAGTATTTCATAATCAAAATTAAAAAAATGATTAGTAATTATACTTTTAAGTGACATAGCTATAAATAAAAATGTTGGAACTGAAATATTGCAGAACTCTGTTAATACAAACTCATAAGGTTGTAAGACACACACACATTGTTAGTTATTTAATATACCTCTTATAAGTTATAAATAAGAAAATTTGGGCTATTTTGAGTGAGTAAATGCTCAAACAAGTATATAAAAAATGGTAAGTAAAAAAACTACAAAAATTGATGCTGTATCTAAATGGAATCCTTGTAGCCTAGTGAATGCATTCTTTCATTTGGAAGATACTTGTTCACTGATAAACATTAAGTGAGATGAGTGTTGGATTTCTGCTTCTTGAATATCTGTATCTGTCAGTGTGGGTATTAGGTAATTTTCTGTGTTTTGTTCTAACAATACACTGTACTGTTCATTATCTATGAAAGTTGGTCAGTGTAAGGGCGAACATTAAGTCTTACAACAGCTTTCAGCTGTTTACCAGATTGTGTTACATCTCTGCTTACATTTAGCACTAATAAACTATAAAATTAACAAATATCAAATCTTAACATTGATTTTTTTATTTTGCTTCCCACTATTTTTAATCAAATTATTCAAAATTAATTTAGTAAGGTACATTTTTTTCATTTAGATAAAAAATACTTTTCATAGTTAATTTAGTACCATGTCCCAAATATATATATAACTAATGTTTACTTACATATAATTTTTCCTTATACATGGCCAAAAGTTTATCTATTGTATCTTGTAAGTGTTCAGGAAAATCTGTGAACAAAGCTGCAAGTGCATTTGCTGCTGCTTGTCTTACTAACACATCTGGATGTACCACATCATCTAACAAACGATTGCACAATTCAGGAGTTGTTGAAAGACACAAGTCTTTCCATAACCTTCAAATATTTTGAAAATAATAAAAAATTAGTTATAAGCAAATATGATAAACGAATTAATCTAAAAACTTAAAATTAATAAGTTTGAACCAACACCTAATAAAAAAAAAAAATACACTTAAATGAAGAACAATGTCCTAACTCATTTAGGTGTTTTAAAATATTTTATGTACAAATATTAAACAATTAGAAATAACTATAAATAATATGTCTAATACAGTATATATTCTACAGAAAAGACAAAATTAACTACTATTAAATAACAATTTGAAATATTTTTTATATGAATGAAATTTCCGATGAAAGTCTTAATTGAACTGGTGAAAGTCTTAATACTCACACTAATTTCTTTAGCAATATGTATAAGGAAATCCCTTTGCATCATTTGCACATAAAAAGGTTCATTTTTACAGTTAACTTTAAAACAATAATAATTATCTGAGAAAACCTTATACTCTAAATATTCTCAGCATATTACTTGAAGGAAGATAATAAATGCAAAAAAGGATCACAAAGACTTGAGTTTTGACAGTGTCCTGTTATATGTAAAATTATAAGCATAAAGATTTATGTTATTATTTTCTAGCTCAAACACTATTTGTTTCTATGTATATTTTGAAACAGATGGTAGTGCTTCTAATAAAAAACTGCTTGCATTACAACATTCAATTGCTGTATTTGTTCATTTAAATTTTTAAAATGTGACATTACTACTCATTCTCATTTTAAATATTTTTCTCTTAGCAATACAAATTAAATACACTAACAAACTTCAAAAAATAAAAATTGCATATTTTCATTTTTTACAAATGGATATAAAATTTACATATAGACCCTTATAAGTTTACAAAATAATAAATTTAAAAAGTAATAATCATCAGAAGCATACACAAGTATGGCAGGTATTAATTGAACCACTGCTAGCTTGTTTTAATACAATCTGATCCAATATTTCTCATTTAAGGTAATTAGAAATTATAAGCAAAAATAAACTGAAAGAAAACTACAGTGTAAAATACAATCAAACCTATTTTAATGGGATACAAATAGAGAACATCACATTGGTGTTACAATGTCAACAGTTGGAATTCACATACTGTGAATAAAAAAGTGGAATTTCCACAAAGAAAATCATGGATAAGGAAAAATAAATAAACTGCAGCAAAATATACAAACAAGGATTTCATGTAAAACCCTGAAGTTAATTGTTATCAATAATTAGGCATTAAAAACCTAAAAGCAACTTTGATTAAAATCAGCAATAATTTACAAGACCTAGAAATAAAGTACTATAAATAAATATATTTCAAAAGTTTTTCTCAAAGATTGTTTACTGAAATTGCACCATTGCCGTTGCACAAAACATTCTACATTATCCATACATTTTTGTACACTGTAAAAGTTAGTTTAAGGTCTCCTTAACTTTTATTTAATAAATCAACAGCTTGAGACCTTGCATTGATCTGGGATAAAATCAAGCAAAGAATGAGTATGGAACCTCATTTAAATTGATATTTTATTGTCTTTCCCCAACAATTCATAGTACAGTATATTACATTTACAGTACATCATACAAGAAAAAAGTAGATTTACAATGTTTTGAATAAATTCAAAAAAATAATAACAAGAATGTTTCCGGCAGATAGCTTAAGTTTTGTTTCAGCAATCATTTCATGCCATACCTATATTATTTATACACTTGAGACCACCACCTTTTAGCAAAACTAACAATCAATCTATGCAAAGTTTTAACAATTTAGCAATTCAATTTGCTTAAAACCATTTGACATGAAGTTGCTCAGAGTACTTAGTGCTCATTAATCATAATAGACTAAGCAAGGAAATGTAATAAAATATCAAATTATCACTTTTGGTGTGTAACAGATAAAAATTTTCCCATTTTTAATAGTCCCTAAACCATGTGTAGATTATTTCATATCACACACAAACTATGTAAAAAAAAAATAAATAAATAAAAAATAACCACATACCCTTCTGCTATCACTTTATTATCCTCCACATCATCGAATTGAGCAACAAACAATCTCTGCAACACACACATTCCCTCCTCATAAGAATCTTCTGGAGTTGGAAGAACAAGTTCTAATGCTCGCAAACACTAAATAGTATGAATTAAAATCAAGACAATATTTCTTTTAACACTTCTTAAAAAAAGATAGAATCGCCAATTTTAAATGTATGCAAATTGTAAGGCAAACAAATATATAATAATCATAGCTTCCTTCTTCTGCATAATCTTATGATAAATAAACTTTAAAAATTTTCAAGTTATAGAAAAATGGAAACTTTATATTCAAATATGCAAATCTAATGTTTTACTGGTACTACTATTTAATAGTATCTAATTATTTCTTAATTATCTTAACTAAAGATAATACATACATAATTAAAGTGAATAATCTTCAAAATGAAATTCTTTCTTCGTACAGATCTGACATTAGAAATAAAACATAGCAAAATTTAATTTTAAATTATCTGTAATTTTTACTGCACTTTATGTTTTGCTATATTTTTTTAAATATTTCTACTTCTTGCATAGAGAAATAATAAATCTTAGTAATGAAATGATTGTGGTTGATACTGAGCTGGTTTTGAATAAGAAATGACTGATATTTCTGATTGTAAATATAATGAGAAATATTTTTAACAAAAAGCAGGCACTTTAAAGAAGTTTTAATAAATTTACTATATACAAGCGGTGTAGTTTTGTTTATGGTAATAATTTTGGTAGTAATAGTTTTTTGCATCATATTTAAATGTAGTTTCTGTAAAACTAGTATAGTAAACACATTTTTATGATAATTATGAATTCAAACATACAAATATTCATTTATAATAAATGTAAATATTGCACCTCATAAAAAACTAGTTTATCATAAAGATCTACCTCATATAAAGACAAAAAGAAAATTATTTTATTATGAACAAATGAAGATGATTACTATTAAACAGAAAATACGTATGCTGGTCATAAATACATCATGGTTCATCAGTTGAGCAACATGTGCATTTAAGTGTTAGTATTCATCAGTAGGCAGTTTTACGAGATGTATAGTTTGTTTAATGGATCATTCAAATACATTTGTTCAGCCAAATAATTTTCATTTGGTTTTAAATGTAAACAAAAGGAAAAATATGAACTAATAAGATTTAAAAATGAGATAAATATCAAAAACTATAAAGAAAAGTATTGCATACAAAGAAACGAAAAAGAAATCTAAAAAATTGACATCATAAATATAAAAAATTAAAATTTTAATTACAATCAATAAATATAAAATTATATAACAAAAAAAAATTACTTTTAATGCAACAAGTCTAGCTTTTTCATTATTTAGTAAAAGAGCTGATAAGAGGATATTAATTTCATCCATTCCAGCAGATGAACAATTTTCATTTCCAGATGCAGCTTCAGCAGTTTTCAATAGAGTTTCCATAGCTAAATTCTGAAAAATTTTATGAAATAAATAAATAGTAAAAAAAAAAGAAAGTAAAGAGTATTATTCATACCAAAAATAAATAATATGCCAATTTATTCAAGTATAAATATTAAAAGTTAAAGTGGTAATAAACAATAAGAAATTAAATTAAAATGAAAATGTAAAATACCAAAATTTATTCCATAAATGATATGTTTTAATAAATATCCATCTTAATAAAGAAAAAGTGGAATATAATCATTTTATGTAGATAAAATAAAGACATTGATAAAATATTTTTAATATAAAATATTAAATCAATACTTTAATTAGCTACTATTGGAATATTAAATTAAAACTAATTCTAACACATCAATGAAATGCAATTATTGTAATATATAATTTTTACATACACTTTTTGAAACCTTTAATATTTTTAAGTGATTTCTTTACAACTTAATAAAAACTTCCTAAATAGCCAATTTATACAAAAAAGGATAAAAATGAAAATGATACAACTGATTTTACCAAACATCTCAATGTATGGCAAAGCATTACAAATAATTATGGGATTCATGACTGGATACTATTATTTTAGAAAAAAACTTTATTTGATTAGACTTTTTCAGCAAGACCCTGAATGTAGAAAATGGCATAAGAGTAGGGAAACAGTGATTCTTATTGTATATGAATATGATGAATTTGCCCATTCTCAATTGACCACTTTAGCTACTCATGCTACTAAAAACTTGCACCTTAGCTCCATAAAGGAACTATCAACATTCATAAACAAAATGGGGGACCCTAACAAATGGAGCTAGGTTATTCTGGATTTGGAGCTTTTCTGCTGCAAAATTCTTTCAGCAGAGTGCTTTGACTATCAAATTCAGTAAGGAAGAGATAATATGGATTTAGAAGATTAAATGCAATAAAGTTCTAAAGCTCATAAAGATTTTTTTGTTCACAATTCTAAATATTTTAATAGAAATTATGCAAATTATTTGTCTTTTTTAATTTATAGAAACAATAAAATAAAATTTTGATCATATTAACATATTGTTTGACTGCTGTCAAAATAAAATGATAGCAATTGTGTTATACTGAATAAAATAATTTATTAATTTAGCAAAAGGGGATTTCAAAACCTAAATCTCTTCCCCCCATACAATGAGTACTAATTGATACATATTAGAATTATTAGCACTAAAATATAAAAATATTTACAACACTGTAACACTCATTTCTGTAACAATATTTTAATTATATGCTAGTAAGTAAAGCTATAACAACAAACACTCAACTATATTAAACAACTTTTGATTATAACTGTGCTTAGTTAATTTTTTAGAATGTGTATTGCTTTGAATAATAAAAGAAAGCATACTAACACATAATTTATACACACAAATAGAATGCACGCAAATTTCAATAAAAACTAATAGGTTTGGATTTACATAAGCTTAACTTATTGGTTTTGATTTGATTTTTGGTGGCAAATTTATTTATTTCTATAATTGTAAGGTAATATATTTTTTTAGCAAAATAACCTTCGCATTTTTTCTTGTATCAACAATGAATTCACTGTTTTATAAATATAGTCTAAAATATAAGAATTATATTTCAAATATACAATTACCTTTAAAATTTCAAGTTGAAAAATGCAGGAAATAAATATTTGCAATGTTAAATATAGATTAATTCAAATTTTAACCTTTTTCCTAGAAAATAATATGCTTATGTTTCATTTTTGAAACATCAAATGATATTTGTTATGGATGTATTAACACAAATTACTACTGGAAAAAAATCTCATGTCGATTAACATACTAAATCAGAACTGAAGAATATAAAAAGGAATTTTAAAAAAATTTATCCCATATAATTATTTAGCATGCATCAAAATAAAAATATTCACAAAATAATTAAAACAAAAAGTTAATTATTAGGTTAAAGATAGCTTAAAATAACCTGAATTTGGCCTGTTGTCTGGCATACAACTTTAATGAGAACATCAAACATTGCCAAAGTTGGAACACATTTTTGATAAACCTGTGGAAATTAAACAGTGTTATTTTGCAAATATCTGAATTAAAGAGCCACACTATTAACATACTCAATAAAAGCAAACATACATTAATTTATTATATAATAACTTAATAGAGGGCAAATAAAAATACTTTATATCTTAAGACAATGAGAAACATTGTCCAGCAGAAACATTTTTTTATAATACAATTAAAGACATTAAAAAGTATTTTTCTAATAAAGTTTAAATTTGTTACTTCACATCAATTAAATCATTAAAAATTCATGTTATTACGAAACAAACCTTATCAACACTTGGGTCAATGGCCCGAATACTTGAATGTTCAGAAATTATATTCAGAATCTGTTCTATTAATTCAATATTTGACGTTTCAGTCAAGAGTAGGCGCTGTAAAAGTGGGAAGCAGTAGGAAAATCCAGGAGCACTTAAATGGTTTTGAGCAGTTTGTGAAAGCAAATGTTCATCATAACCAACTGAAGCAACCTCACATGTGCTCAAATATAGGAACTTTATAATTTTAGCCACAATTTCATCAAGAGGAACTTCAGTCCATGATGGCTCAAGATTGCAAGCTGTTTTTAAGAGACGTAATGTAGCAAAAGCAATCGGTTTGCCTGAAAAAAATTACATTAAACCAAATTGTACATTAAACAAAACTTTCATATTATTGTTTCTTTTTTAAAAACTTAAGAGGTTATAAAAAAAGAACAATAATATAAGAATGTAGACATTATGAATGAATCTAAAGTTTTGCCCATAAATTTTCTCTTGCATAATTTTTACTTTTCTTACTGAAATATTTAAACAAATATTCTTTAAATAATGTTTTCAATAGAATGTATATAATACATATAATAATGTGCTTAATATAAAAATTTTAATTTACCATACTTCATTCAAAAAAAATAAACACACATTCAAAAACCATAAATTTATTTAAAAAAAAATTTACTGCTCCAAAATTAAAGTTATATAATATTTTCTGTAAATTTATAAAACAATTAAAAATATAAATATTTAAAAATATATATTTTCTACAATTCATTAACAAAAAATTCAAAGAGTATGTATAAAAAACCAGCTTGATCATTTTCTATAAAATATCTATAATAGAAATTATGGACATTTTATAGAAAATGATTCAAATTTTGACACGAGTTCAAAGGCAATGAATGTTATGGATGCCTTATCCACTCACCAACAACTTCTTACAGAGTGCAAAAAGAAAACGCAAATTACATTAAATACCTTATTGATTAAAATCCAGAAAATTGGAAATACAGAAAAAGCTGAATGATCTGAAATGTAAATACACTGGCGTAGAATTTTATTTATTTTAATATGTATATTCATTTATTATGCTTATGTAATTGTAAAAAAATAAATTTTTGTTTTATTGTTATAACGAACATAATTTAATGCTATGATATCTGACCAATTTTCTACCCATTTTCTCCTAACCACTCTATTTAATGTGATGAGATAACTTTGTTTAACAATGTTTCACATTATATTCTTCTTGGATTGAATATATATCCCGCGTTAAGCAGGTCTTATTGTATTAGGATACATGTTGCAAATCACTAAGTACAGCATTAATCAATTTTCATAAAAGCCGATTCCTCTTTAAATTTAGAATTTTTTTAAAACTAATTATTCCCAGATTAAGTTATTAATCACCAAATTTTAGAGAAAACAGTTTTAATATTAATAATGAATTTATACTTACTAAGATTAGTCACTAACTGTTAATATTTATTATCTTCTTGTGAACAATAAATTTCTAATTGTACTGATTTATTTGGAAATAAAGGAAGAATAACAGATTTTCTTAATTTTTAGTATTTAATTTTTATTAATCTATGGTTAAAATTTTCAAAATTTAGTGTTAAGTATAACCTACAGTAATGCTGAAATAACATAGATTAATAAATATTGTCAATATCATATAACACTAAAAAAACCTTGACTAGCGAATACTATTTTATCACTCCAAATGCTATTCATTTCCATTAATCTAAAAAACATCTAAAAATGAAAGAATTTTTTACAATCATTTTTGATTATATAAGAAACCAATAGCTATATATTTACTTCTAAAGTTTGCCCTAATATTTTTGTAACAGAATATATATATATTTGCCCTAATATTCATTGTAACAGAAAGTTACAATGAATATAATTACATGAGTGACATGTAAATAGCAGAAATTTTTGCTGACTGTTGCTAGTATTTTGAACCATTGATTACAAATTTTTGAAAGGTTTTATTGAAAGGTAATTATTACTTTTATTACATATAATGGGAAACAAATAGCTCACCCCAAGTGAAAAGAACACCTTTCGAAACAACTTTGGAGAGATTCACATAAAAACGTGTAACTCTGTAGGCACACAATGGTGAGGAAAAGAGCTCTATTAAAACAGGTGTAAGATCTTTAATGTAAACACCGAGTGCTGTAGCATTGGCATCGACTAAAGCTTGTAGTTTATTCAGAACACTTTGGAAATGAACATCAAGCTAAAAATTTTAAAACAAAATTTTATCACAAAAAATAAATAAGTATAAATATGTTAATACTTAATAACTATAATAAATAAATAAATATAAATATATATATATATATATATATATATATATATATATATATATATATATATATATAACTATATAACTATAATACTAAATAAATAACTTTCTAACTATAAATACATTTTAAAATTTTACAGCTTAGAAACTAAAAATTCACCAAATTAATAACTGTATAAAATATTTATTTTTAAAAAATAACACTACAGTAACAAAAATCTTCAAATTCATAAAAGGGAAAAGTGCTATCATTTTCATTTTTCTAATATTTATTCATTCTCAGATTTATGTTAAAAATTGACTGATTTATTTACAAATACTAAAAACTTGTTAAGTATATGAAAAGCATTTAATAATTATAAAAATAATAACAGTATTTATCTGATTTACTCATCATAAGTTTTTGAATAATAATGTATTAAATACAAACTAATTTCAGAACTCATCTACTGATAAGAATTGGTACAATTAAGAAATTTTATTTTCTTTGGCATTAGTGACAAAAATATTCAAAACACATATTTAAAATATTAAAGAGAAATAAATTACTTATAAATCTCTAAAAGTATTATGCAGATATTTTGGTAAAAACATTGAAGACATATGATAAAAAATAAATTGAGATATTTGAATTAGATTGAATACACATACGTAATGAGTCAGGTTACACCTGAGCTGTACCTTAAGGTTAACAGGTTTGAGACATAAGACAATTCCCAAACACTTCATAATTTTGGACCAGTGTCAAATGACAAGGCTACACCTGAGCTAGCAACTTTCTCTGCGTGTGAACCCCTACACAACCAGGACTTAGAATGATCCAGATTAACATAGATACGTCCCCAACCTTTGAATCTCCAATAACCCACTGAAGGAGAATATGGACATCCTCCCAATCACTGCCTGTGACAACAATGCTCCACCTTACTGATCTTAAAGGAAGTGGTGTGAAACTACTAAACTTCTGGGGCTTTGAAATATGCAAGAAAACCTTTTCTATCTATATACTTTCATTTGGTAATTCTTAATTTAAATTACATGATACTAAATAAAGTATAAAAATGCCTGTTCTTCAGCATTAAATTATTTTGCATCTACAAATTCATTTATCTACAAAAGCATAATTGATGGTAGAGGAGTGAGTATTTTTAAACATAAAATAGCATCACCATGACATTGAACCGGCTTTTGACATTAAAATAAATTAACATTAAACGTTAGATTTTTTGTAACCAAAACCTATTTTTGCTTACATAATAACTACCACTGCACTATGTAAACAGCAGTTACAAATTAGCATATTTCTTCAAAATTGGTGAATAAACCTAATTAGTAACATTAGGATATCAAAATCTATTCGACCCTAGATGTTTGATGTTACCAGATACTAGATATTAAACACTAGTCACTAGATATTTATGTCAGGCTAAGTATAGCAAACAATAATTATGAATAAAATCAATTATTTCAAGATATTTTTTAACGAAATTCAAGTAATTAATAAGAAGAAAAATAAATCATATGAAAATATTTAAAATATATTCCTGTAAAATTTTTATTCTTTTTATATTTTAATTAAACAAAAAACTGATATGGCTCTGGACTTTTCCTTGAACAAATAGTTAAAAGGTGAGATTTGGATTCTAGTTGACAGTTGTAGCATTATTCAGTACCTTGAAAACTGGAGGGATATAGTGGACCAGAGGTGAATTTGTGTTTTCAAAAAGCTTAAAGCATTATCTGAGTCCTCCATTATTCATTTTCAATGGAATCCATTACACGTCTATCTTAAATATAACAATATCGCTGATGGCTTTGCTAAGGATGGATCATCGCTGCCTCTTGGTTCTGCTGATCCACTGATTTTCCAAGAAATCTTCTCTAGGAGTAGGGCACTTGTCAACTCATCTTGGAAAATTCTGCCGTCTCATCCTTCATACCGTGGCTCTGATCCTGGGAGGTCTTTGAATTTCTATGGTGAAAGACGTGATCAGATTGCCTTGTCCAGACTCAAATCCAGCCATGTACGGATTCTACGGTTCTCCCAGAGCAAACAACTCTTTTCTACCTGCGCTTCGTTACTGCCAAGTTTCGTGCAATACTAACGAAGCCAGTCCCTGAACACTTACTGAACTGCATTGGCTTTTCAAAGCATGAACTTTCGTACAGTCTTGGAGCTCCCCTCGATTATTTGAAAGCAAAGGATGTCATGGACCTGGTCTGATTCAGACCAGGGGGATAAGAAAGAAGAAAAGATTAAACAAAAAACTTTTTTTTTTCCAAAAAGCGATGAATTCAATAAAACTACTGAAGTTGAATAAATATTATTTTATAGCTATTATTTTTTGAAAATAAATTTATAATCATGTGTACATTGTTTTTGAATGATAGTGCTAAACTAAAAAAATTTTTATTTTAACGTATACAATTATTTAAAAATGTAATTAATTGATAATTATTTCAAAAACATACAATGAATTACAACTACAAAAGGCAATATTCCATTTTAGGCACTCAAAATTTTTAATGTTAATTTTGTAAATAATTGTGGATATTTTTGTTTATATAACTTTTTCTGATTTACTGCCGATTTAAAAGAGAATTTAAATTAAAATAATAATACTAAATAAAAATTGTGATGGCAAAATACAAATAAATTAAATGCAGGTATTACTTGAAAGTGCAATTAAAATGATTTCACTTATTGATTTTTCTAATTATTAGCATAAAATTAAAAAACATTTTCCTTTTTATTTTTATAATCTTTTTAAAACAATTTAAACATTACAAACCTATAGTTTAGGTTTATGTACTTATTTACTATTTTTCTTAAGCTTTGGAAGGATACAAGTTTAGTTTCGTAACTAATTTTAATTTGTCAGTTTTTTAATTTCTTATGCATAATTTGTAACAGACTTTTCAAAATTCTTAATTTTTAATTTATCTTAAATTCTTTATTACGAAGAAATTCAATCTTTCTATTATTTGTGTCTTTTTTTCTTTTTTATTCTTCGTACCATATTAATCTTTACCTAAGACAAAGCAATAGTTTAGGAATTTTATCTAACTGTTCCAGATATGATATTGATATGCTTAGCAGAAATTAAAAAATTTCTTAGATAGGAAACTTATTCAACAAAGGCCTCACCATGAGAAAATAAAAAAAGCAAGTTGAGCATTTTCAATAGGTGACAATTTTTGTAAATGAATTAAATTTAGTAAATAATAAGACTATTTTAATGGGATCATATTGTCCTCAATACAATTTCAAAATCCTATAACCAATTCTAATAATGAACACTTCTGTGAAACTTTAAAATATTTTTCAAAAAAGTAACATTCTGATATATTAATTTTAAATACTTTAAAAAATAAAAAAACTTTTAGATATTTTACATTAATTAAATGATTTGTTACTTCTCATAGGTCAGAAATTTTAACATGTAATGGCCTTTTCAATCAGTAATTTTGTTATCAAAAGGTAATTTTTAATGTAAATAAATTGCAATAAATGTTTTTTAATCAAGACCCGGTTCATATCTAATGAAAGCAACAAAATATTTTCTAACAAAAATAAGTCTTAACAAGAGGCTCATAGTTTTAAACATTATTTTCCAGTTATCCATTAAAATTACAAAGAGTTACTTAAAACTATACACATCCTGCATTATTTTTTAATACCATAACAATTTAACAAAAACAAGATTTCTTTTCTTGAAATTTAAAACAAAGTTATAAAAACAAAAAATGTCTTTAATGATAATCAACTAATACTTAAAGTTGTATATAAAAATAAAATCTATTAATTATAGGTAATTAACACATGTGTTTGGATGAAGATAATTAATAGAATTTTAAAAAACTAGTCATTAAATACTTCATTTAACAACAAATACCTGTTTTATTTTTGCTCTTATCTCTGCTTCCTTTTCCAATTGAGCTTTCTTAGCTTCAAGCTGTTTCTTAGTCAGCTCTGGTTCTTTATTTAGTCCTTTTGCTCTTCTCTTTGCTTCAATTTCCTGCAAAAAATAAATAGTACTTTTTACTTCAAACACAACTACTTAAAAAAATTCTATTAAGTATAATTTATCTCAAATATTACATAAAGCATCAGAGAATTCAAATCAAATACTAAAAAGCAAACAATCAAAATATTCTACTTTTTCTATGATTTAAATTCTTATTATTTCAAAACACATTAAGAAGGTATTGTAATTAGAAATCACATTATACATATAAGATAAATTAATGTTATATTAATGTTTTAAAAAGGAATAAATAATGTTTGATTGACAGGAGACTTTAATAAAAATTAAAAATGTAAACTTATAACAAAAATTATAAATATTTTATGTGAATTTCACACACAATATTTAAAAGATTTAATAGTATTTTTAGAATTATTGTTTACAAAAATCTGCAACAAATATAATTAATACAAAACCTTAAGCTTACTTTCTTTAATTCAATTTCTTCCATCTGTTCTTTATAAGAGTATAGCTTACTTTCTCGTTTGATATTTTTATTTAAATTTGCATGCTCTTTTAAGCTGAAACATAAATAAAACAATTCTTATTTCATAAAAGTAAATTCAAAAATGTCCACATTTAAAAGCATTGAAAACATACTGTAATCACTAAACAGAAATTTCTGAAAAACACAAATAAATTATAGAAAAAATATAAGCAATATTTATTGAACTATTATTTTAAATTTTTGAAATTATACATCTTCTCAAATATTTGATGTATAAAAAAATAAATAAATAAAACTTATGACTTAGTATTAGCAATAGAAGAATTTTAAAATTTATTTGAACAAATAATAAATAACATAATTATGGATTTAAATCCTTATATTAAAATATAATTTATTACTATAAGGAATAAGAAATATTTTTAGCAATTCACTTTTAGCTAAATGTTAAGATTGTATTATCCTATTGAAATAAGAGATAAACAATAAAATTCATTAAAAACAATATCAGTAAACATTTGAAATAAGTTCATTGATAAGAAAAATAAATTATAGGAAAAAAAAACAATATTTGTTAACATTAATATATTTTCCTGCATGAATTTGATAATTATTTTCCTTTACATTCAAAAATTTTACTGTAACAATTTCAAATTTAATGAAACTTTGTTATGGCCAAAACAAACATCAAAATTTGTTAATTTAAAATGCAATAACTTTCATTTTCTCACTTTTTAGCTGCATTTAAATTAATCATTTTATAATTAAAAATAAATTAATTTGCATTTTCTATTTCTTTGTACTTCTGTATAAACAAATGACATTTGACTCAAAAAGAAATTACTATGCTACTTCCTCATAATATTTAAATATAGGAAAGAATTTGATTAAATTTAAAGCCAATCAATAATAAATTGTTTTGTTATCATCCAATTTTTTTCTAATTAAATTTAAAGGTTCGGAAATATCAAATAGAGCTTAATTTAAATTATTAAAAGAAAACATTAATTAAAGTACTTTTCTATAACTGAAGTATTATATAATTCCCCCTCAGGTGTGCAAAATATATTATATTCTTCTTTTGTGACAAGTCCAAATGCAGCATCTTTTAATATGACAATGGAATGAGACACAATTTCTGGAACAATTTCTTTTGGTTGAAGAAGAACAAGAGTTTTCAAAACATTTAATTTCGCCTAAAAAAACAATAGGGAAAATAATAAATTTTACAATTGTAAAAGCTATTTACATCATAATTAAATGTATCATAAATTATATAATTGCTAACTAAACTATTTAAATACTGGCACTATGAAATTAAGAATTAAAAAAATATTGAACTTTTAAGATCTTCTTAAAAACATCAGTACTTTAAATTTTGAAAATGTTCATTTATGTTTAAAACTACTATAAAAGACGAGATTAAAATTTTTAAACTTATTTTATATGTGACTATTTTAAAACAATTTATTTAATTGTAGTCACTGATTTTATTTCAAGAATGAATATTTACAAATGATATATAATTCATATATGGTCATTTATAAATTTATGCTCACATAAATAAATTTAGAACAAAACACAATTATTTTTTAAAAACTAAAAGGTCTTCCTCAATAGTAATTTATACTAAAGTTCAATTATAAAAATCTTACTTGTGTTATATTATCTGCAACATCTTTTCCATTAATAATTATTTTAATTATATTTTCTTTCTCCTTCTTTATAAAGTCAGATACTTCTAAATGCAATTTGCTAACTATTTTTTGCCAAAGTGAAGGATTTGAATCATCTAAAAACATAAACATTATCAAAACTACTTAGAAAAAATTGTAATTAATTAAAATTTTATTAACTTATTTCAAAAAATATACCAAATGAATATTAAAATTGTGATACAATACAATATGTGTTTATATTAATATATAAAAACACATGCAATATGCTCATCTTAAATTTTTCAATTTTATTTTAAAAAATAGTGAATTTTACAATAATTTTATTATAATATAAAAGTATAAGAATTTTTTAAACAAAATCATTAATAGCATAAGTGCAACACACATTCAGTATAATAAATTATATAAAAAAAATTTTAATCATGAAGACAGCTGGAATGCACTGCTTGACATTAAAATTGCAACACTAGAATGGAGTAATCCAAACAATTAATTTTCAACATAGCTCCACATAATACTACTTTGTACAAACGCAATATTCCTCCTAAAATAAAAAGATGGTCATTCGAGGAAAACTTTGAACTGGGGAAGATTTGATATCTGAATTGTTTTCCTGAAGATTGCAGATTATACTTCAGAAGGATCAAGCATCCTGTCAGATGTAGCAAAGCAACTACCATGCAAATATGAAGTGTATTTCTCTGGACCAAAATCCATAAAAAAAGACATACTGCAATGAACACATGCAAATATGAAATTGATGGATGCAGAAAAAAGACCGATAAAAAAATTGCAGCTATTTCATCAAAGCATTACAAAATGGTTTGGCTTTTTTCTCATTCAGTCATTTTTCTACTATTAAGGCAAGAACCGACAGTTTAAAGTAGATTCCGAACCACCACTAACATTCAAACCTGAGATGGGATTTGAACAAACTAATTGCTACATGAGAAGAAAGATATGTGTACACAAATCTTTAATAAAAGAGTTTTGCCAGTTCAACAGCCACAACACAACAATCCGTAGAAGCAAAAAAACATCAATGAGAACTAAGCATGCTAGAAATTTTGTAAGGTTTTTATTAATTTGATTATCTTCAAATCTAATCCAAAAGTATTTACATATGTAATAAATGGTATAAATATTAAGCATTACAAATATTTGGACAAGTATACTTTTGCTGGCAGCATCACAATAGTCAAATATGAGATTATAGATATCAGAGACAGGATAGTATATGATAATCTTACACATTACAATACCAATCACAAACTTTGCATATGATATTACACTTCTGTACCCTCTTAGTGTGCCTTATCAGCACATAAATAAGTAATAGTTATGTCACGAGATTATAATGTTCTTTTTCTTAACTTACAGGTCTTGCAACCATATTTATATCAGATAATATACACCCATACAATGCAATGTCTTGCCTTTCTTCACTAAGTTACACTGTTTTGAATATATGTAATTATTGCCAAAGAAATATATTTAAGTAACTGAGAATAAATAATTTAGAATGCAGAATGTGTTTCTATTATTCAACAACACAACTGAAGTCCTAAAATACCATAATATGCAGGATCGGTCATAACCAACAACAGAGACATTACTTATTACAAAATTTATCAATTTTCTTATCTAGCAGAAAGCTATAGTTTTCAGTCAGTTAACACAAACACTACATATAATTCCTGAAACAAATTTGGCTAGGCATTTCTTATTGCTCGTGTTGCACCTTAAAAAAATATCCGAAAAATACAAACATTTAAGACTTTTTAATTAAAAAAAAAATTATTATACTTGACTTTCAAGAAAAACAAAAATAAGCACTTATTAAACAGATCCCATTCCTATTTGTTATTGAAACTATTTTTGATATATTTCTTAAAGTAAGACCAAACGAAGGACTTTTCTATTGACTCGAAACCAACACTGCACAATTTAAAAGTTTAAATCTACATCTCATATGTACAGTGAAACTACTTTTAGAAAGCTGCCAACAGAAAAAGTATGCTTACATATTTAGAAATAATGCCATACATAATTCAATAACAGCTGTCACTCAAGTTATTTTTTGAAAATAAGTGATACTGAAGACATCAAATAACTTGGGTATATTGACCCCTTCAAATAGGGTATACTGACACTATTTTACTTTTATTTTTAACACAAAATTGGAAACTTCAGATTTTTATATTTAAGCATAAAAATATTTTTAAATTTAAATTTTTAAAAGACAAATTATCACTTGGACAATGAAGTGGCACATTTATGACTTAACATCATGTTTATTATTATTATAAGAATAACAAGTACAAATAAAAAACATAATTATATAAATTAAATTGTGTGCATTGAGAAAGAATTAACTTACATATAACATCCAAATGACATGGTACTAATGATTCCAAACAAATGTGACGAGTTTCCTGTTCATCCCAATTTGATCCATTACACAATGCAAACAAGCAACTCTGGAGAACCTGCAAGTTTATTTCTTTGTTGTCCATTTCAGATTCATTTTCAATATTTTTACATATTTTCTGAAAATAGTTTCAAGATTATGAACACAAATATTAAATCGAGAAATATACACATGTATCAATTACAAACTTTGGCATTCATTTACATTAAAACAATAGGATCTTTTAGAATTTAATAACACATCTGAATTACTATTGAAACCAAAAAATAATAATAATAATAATAATTAATTCAAGCTTAATTCTAATCAATATATTAGAGAAAAACTTGCAGTCAAAAAATTTAGAAAAAGCTATACTTTATCACTGAACTTTAATGCTTTGGTTTAGATGTTGCTCAGTGGTCATTTTGTGCACAAACACAAGAGCTAATTAGACGAAGACTAAACAACACAATGGTTTAATAAAGTGGATTCAGAACCCATACAAACATCCAAGCCAAAACTAGAATCGAACCCACAAACTATTGAACAGAAGGCAAGAATGCTAATCATTCAGCAACAAGCTTGGCTGAATAAGAATGCAAATTACATAGATAAACTGATTATCTTCCCTGTTTGCATTTTAGCAGTAAACACTAAGAAATCAATTCCTACAATTATTCTAAATATAACAATGTTAAAAATAATATAATTAGATAAATAATTGAATATGTTTTATAAAATTTATAAAAATGTTTTTCTTTGAACCTGTTTGGCAGCAAGAAAGGCGAAAAGTCTATCATGCTCTGGTGCAAGTAGCATAATAGACCCTTTGACACTCATAATTATGAAACTGTTCGGGAGATCTTATTTAGTTCTCTGATTTTACCATGTTGATTCTTCGGCTGGGCAAGGTCGATTCAGCTTTTCATCCCTTCAGTAGGTTGATAAAATTAAGTACCCAGCATGCTTGGGAACTAAATACTGAGCACTTCGTGTTACGTTGATCACCTAACCGGGATATATGCTTTACACCCCAGTAACATCGCGGTCAAGAAAAAAGATATGGTGACTATAGGCTCTGGTCCTACAGGGGGAGTCATAGCATTGAACTTAGTTTTAATTTTACTATATTTTAGAGTGCGTTAAAGTGATTCAGTTAAATTATTCTAGATCTATGTTTTGCTTAAACAATGAAAAATTATTAAAAAAGGAAAATAAAATTGAAAAATAAAGTATGATTTTTTTTAAACTCATTTCAATTAGTTAGATGAGAAAATGTTACCTTCAAGAAATATTTTTATTATTACATGAATATATATTTAATTAACAATTAATGGCATTTTCATGTACATATAATGTGATCACAAAACAGCAAACCTTTATTTTCACTGTTTCCAAAAATGAAGGAAATTCTTTCAAAAGTGCACATGCTAAACGGGTTCCATCATGAGTTGAAAGCATCTTCTTTAGATAGGTAGATGCTTGCATACGAACTCTAAAACTTGGCCTGGTCAATATAAAGAGCATCGCTCTTTTCAAAACACTAGATAAAAAAAGATTATTTTTTAAAAATTATTTTTTAATTCTAATTTTAGCAAGAAAATTTGCCTCAATTATTTGTCTCAAAATTAAAATTATTTAAAAAGGCACATTATTAATAATATAGTTTTATTTGGTATGTCTTACTATTCCTGATTTAGCTGAACTAGAGCACTACAGTATATAAAGTGAACACTGAATCATTACAAATATCCCCACCTAAGATGGGGAAAGAAACAAGCTTCTGAACTTAAGGTTAAATGTCTGCTCAATAATTAAATCAATCCTCTTATGAAAATCGTCAACGTCAGAATTTTGATAAAAAAATATTTCATTTACTAAATCTTTTATAAATTACACAGTATGTGTAGTTTGGATTTTTAAGCTGTAAAAGATTTTTGATGCTTTGTTTGATACTGAAAATAAAATTACATGATTATTACTAACTGTATCAATTGAAGCTATCTTCATAATTTTATATCATATAAAAAAAAAATGGAAATAATTTTTGAGAATTTTCTATATATTGAGATGGAAAAAATTAATATGAAAACAAGATAAATTAATTTTTCTTGGGAATAAAATACTACAAATTACTCTATTTAATTTTCTTCTGACTACATTTTAAACAAGCATTCTAAGATATAAAAATCATTTATATGGCTTAACTATCTGGGATAGAACATACAATTGATTGCTCATACAGTGATAAGCATAATGGTCATTAGAACATTTAAATTTACACATTAATCAATTATTGAAACGTGAATTAACCAATATATCTTATTATTGGTAGAATAGTCATTATAACTGCTTATAAAAAGGAGTTTTTATATTTACTGACATATCATACAGCACATACTTGTCAGTTTTCAAAAAACCCACAAGCAGAATATATAGAGTAACTGCTCAATTAGATGTTCATCTCAATCTTAATTTTATCTTTTGATGTTTTTTTTTATGATTAGAACAATGTTTATATAACAATTTTTTCCATTTAAATGGAAAAAAATAAAGTTCTTCAAAGTATTTAATCACTTATTCATAAGCCTTTTAATATACAGGAATATTAGTAAAAAAATAATTATATATATATATATATATATATATATATATATATATATATATATATATATATATATATATATATATAAATTAGTATAATAATGTATTTCTATCAATACTTCTTTAATTTAAAAAATGAATAAAAAATATTAATAACGTTGAATGATAGTTAAATAATAAAGTTATTTAGAAACAAAAAAACATTTATTACAAGCTTTTATAAGAAATCTACTTACTCAGACTCATCATTAAAATTATATTCATGTTCCATTATCAATTTTTCAATGACAAACATAACAGACAACAGTGCTGAAAAATGTAATAATAAATTATAGTTGCAAATATCTTATTTTTTAAAAAAAAGTGCAATATTTACAATACAATTTTAATAAAATTATACACAAAACCGCATATTCACAATGTAATCATATTAAATAAAATGTTAATTTAGCAAATATATTTTATATTTCTAAAGTCTGAATTTTTAAATACAAAAATACGCAGGCAATTATGTAAATATTGTTTAAAAATGAAAACAACTCAACAACTTGTTAAACAGATGATTTCACATACCGAATTTAACATAATGATGAAATATTCAGATATTTCTGTATTCTATAAATATTAATAATGATCAGCACAGTAATATTGGTAAAATAAACCAGGACAAACAAAAGTGCATCAGAAATAAAATTAATAAAAATGTATGAATTATAAGTTGAAGAAACGCATTTTAAAAGTTAGTATATCAATAGCTTATACACTAACATAAAAATTTAATATAAATGACACTAATTTATACAAAAGTAAGCATACCTTCATCTGAACAACAAGACAGGAACTTCTCAAACAAAAATGGTAGTTTGTTGTAGTCAAAATTCATCACATTTTTCAACTTGTTTTCTGAAAATATTAAGCATGAATTTTACTATAATTATTATTTAGGGCTAAAAATAAGTAAGATCAAAAAAAGTTCATATATGTATTAATAATAAGAGAAAGGCAAGTATTTCACAAGTAAAAAAGTCTGAGTACTTATTTAAGTAAATTAATTACTCCATGAATCAATTATATTTTCATTCAATACTTCTATAGGAAACATTTACATATTTTTATATTAAAACAAAAATTTAAGAAAGTTTATACATTAACACTTTTTAAAGATTTATAATTTTCAAAACTTGGACAAAAATAATCCAGTTTCAAACAAAACACAGTGATTATCTAGCAGCATTAAATCAAAAAGACTTACCTGATTCTGTATCAAAGGAATAAAGCTTTAAGAATAAACAAAAGGCTGAAAGTCCTTCAGTAACAGCATTAGTTTGAGATGGCTGACTGACTGCTTTGTTGTACGTTTTTTCCAACAAAGGTATCAACTCTATTGCCTGATGTAATGTATTACCTAAAAGTTAAATTATTTTGTATAAATGATTTCAAAAAATAAAATTCACATTATAAATGCATTAACATTTAAAAAATATATGAAACTAGAGAAAAAAATTTATAAAAATATGTGTGAATTCCTTTCATGTCTCTCTTTCTAATAATATTAAGAAATATATCAGTAATATAAAATTGGAATAAATATGATTACACAAAAAAACTATGATAAATCAACACACCAAGTACAATTGTCTAACTGTGGAAAAATGTAGGGTGAGAAGAAATAGAATAGTTAAAATTTCAAAACAATTAAATGATATATCTCATAATTAGACTGTTACAAAGGGAGGGAACCAATAAGACAGTGATACATATTTGTCATGACTGTAAATTGTTAACTGGGAGGGCCCTTTAAGAGTTTTTGCATGATGTAACACAGCTAGTTGTAAAATGTTGCTTACATACTATATTACTGTAAGTATACAATATTTGTTTATATTGCCCTACATTCCTTTCTTTACACATCAGAGCTACTTCAACAAGGTTCTAATTAAAAATAGATTATGAACCATTATGAATAACTAAGCTTGGGGTCGGAATGAAACACCCCAACTGTCAAACTGAAGTCTAGTATTAACCACACAGCAATTAGCTCTATTATAAGTATACCCCCAGAAATGAATATCAAAAGGACATTGCTAACTAAAGAGAAGGTATGGAGATATTGTTTATTTAAGGCCATGTGTAGCGTGAAACAGTAAAAGCTGGATCACTATACAATTTTGCATGCTTCCAGATATAACTATGATACTGTCAGATACCACTAGAAACACAAGTCTCATAATGAACTGTAGCTACTAGTCAGAACAATTATAAGTTGTGCAAACTTGCACCATCATAAACAGACACGACCAAAGGCCAAGAATGTCAGAATATGAGATAAATGATGTAAAATTCATAGCAAATAAACACATTTTACTCTCTCAATTAACTTCCAAAATTCCTTTTGGACTAGTATGTAGGTTGTAAGTGATAAACATTTTCCTATGCACTTGTGTTAGGTGATTGAGAACAGTCAATCTGCTGCTGTGACAGTAGCTATTTTTCCCCCATTTTTTTTTTTTTTTTTTGTAGCCTTATGTAAACTGCTGCAATTTTTAAGATGCCATTACCATGATCTATTTTTTTGATCTAACCTATTTTCTTACAAACATTTAAAAAGTTTCATAAATGTTACAAAATTTAAATTTTATTTTTATCTTTCCACAAATAATTCTTACAACAGGCATTAAATGTCAGTTATCAAAATGAAACAAAGACTTTTGAACTCAAATTGAGAATCTAATTTATACACATTTGCAGAATTAAAAATTCTGATGTACTGTTTTTCCAGTTTTTAATTTATTAGACACCTAAATTCAATTTTTAAAAGGTTGATCTGAATAATTTTACACATAAAATTTCATTACATACTACAATATCTTAATATATCAACAGAAATACTATCCCCAAAAAAATTTGTACATAAAACGAAAAATTATATTTTTGTTTTTCAATAAAAAATTATTAAAAAAAATACATAAATACTAAACTAAACCCATTTGCCAAATAAATTTTCTTAGAAATCTATGTAAAATATAATTGAAATTAACTTACCATGAAAAGCAGAATCCATACAAAGAATATAACTGTTACGAACAGCGAAGGTTGAATTTTTTTGAGTTAGTCCATTCTGAAAATAAATTGATTAAGCTTATAAATATTGTTAAGGAAAAAACTCAAAGTTAATACACTAAATAACTTATAATTTATGTAGACAATTGTTTATTTAGAGTAATACTCATACATTTCCCAAAAGTATGAAGAAATTTTAAAAAACAATTAATGAATTAAATCTATAACGAGCGCAATATAAAGCATCTGTATAAGTACTCTTAAAAATACTTCATAAAAGTACTTATACAGATATCAAAGGAATAAATTCTGGGAGTTTTTTTAGAACTCATAAATTTTTTCAAATGTCACTATTTTAATAAATATTGATACTTCACAACTGTTTCTTTCCAAATACAATAATTATGTATACATTATATTTTTCAAATTTTTTTAATGGTGAAGATAAATAAACTGACGAAGAAATAAAATAAATACATTATTTTTGTCATGATTATAATCATACACGTTTCTTTTTATATCTTTTTTTTTTTCCAAATATCATTATATAATTAAAAAATATAGGTTTTCTGCTCATTTTTAATTTCTTTAGAAACAATTTTTTCATTATAAAGCTTTAACTTTTTAATTAATATTCGATATTGCTTATTTAAAACTACATTAAAATCAGTTGAAATATAAATCATGACACATGATTCATATTGCAAATGATTTTAATTTGCCAGTCTTAAAGCACTTCTTTAGAATATTGTCCCAGATTTCCAAGCTTATTTATGTTACAATAATTATGTATACATTATATTTTTTCGTATACATAGTTTTGAAACATTTTGGACTTTAGAAGGAGTCCCATATTAATTCACTATTATAAGGTCTTTTCCACCGTTTTTAATTAAATATGCATATTTTCCCCTAGGTTTAATAGAATACTCAATTTCTGTTCCAGAATCATTCTACTGCTGACTACTACAATGTGTGAAATATATTATCAAATATACACTTATCCAATTTAGAAATTTTTTACCTTTACCATTTAGAGAAAACTGCATTCAAAAAGGTTTAAAATTTAAAAAAAGTATTAAAAGTAAATTAGCTGCCCTAGGTGACAATTTGGACTACTTAATAATAAATAAATCTAAACTTAGTTTTCAGTATAATTTCAGGTACTTTTCCTTAAAACTATACAGTTTCTAATTTTTTAATTTGACTTATTTTGTACACATCAAGAGTCAAAAGTTAAGTTTGTGTTTATAAATGTCACAAGTGAAAATATTTTCTCTTCATCTAATCATAATTTTGTTACTTTAGATTTAAAACTTGAAATTTACCAAGAGAGGCAAAGGCCGCAATTTCATTAATACAAAGAAGATGCCTTATTCACAAAAAACATGTTTACCAGTCATATAATGTAGATAAGATATAATTTAATCCAAAATAGTTTTGTTATCCTTTATACTAAGAAATTAAAGGTGAGTGGACACAAACTTGATTAGTTGGATTGTATATTTCAATGGTCAGTTGTGCAATTTATGTCAGGAATCAAAATTAGCATTTCGTGAACTACATTTCAAATTTTAGATTGCTGTTTAATATCATTTTCATAAAGCATTGTATCCTTTTGTTTTTAAATAAAACTTACTTTTACCTGTATGTGTTTGATTTCTTTTTATATATATACATATATATATATTACAAATTTTCTGATAAAATGATAATTGCACCAATATGGCACAAAGGCATATTTTTAATAGAAAACCACCCTATTTCAAAATATTAGATGATTCTAATAATTTAAATTCTATTATTAAGACAAATCATTAGCTTTTAAAACTGAATTACATTCTCATATGTTAACTTTAGACGTATTATTAGATTAATGCAAGGCGAGAAAAGTTTTTACATTTATTTAAATTTCTTGATTTGTTACTTACATAGTTTAAAAGCTTAAATCTGGAAAGCTACCATAGAATACTACATTAGGCATATTTTACTTAATTTTTTGACATATTAATATTAAAAAACATACAGAATTCAAAAATGTTAATCTTCTGTTTCTGTCTCAAAGTCTTTTTCACATCTGGAAAAAAACATCCAAAACTAGTATTTCCTTTTGATAACTTCTTTCTCCACTTTCATTTAAAAGATTGGTTTTAAATTAAGTTCACCATGTTCATTTGGTTACATTATCTTTATATAATCATAGAACACTATCATAAAATATGATTTTCAACAATTTTTATTAATACTGTTTGTTGTAATAAAGTAGAAATATAATGCAGATACTAGGCAAAAATGTAATTGAATTAAATTAAGAATAACTTGTCTCACTTCTACCATTTTTTGTACAGAAAGACAGATTCTTCCAAAACCTAAATTGCTTCAACCTAATATTACCTAGTGGCAGTTTTTTTTTTTCAAGTTTTAATTTTTTTCTTAAATGATGGTAGCATTAATATACAACAATCATTTAACAAAATTTCCAATAGATATAACATGGTTGGGCATGTAAGATCATACAAAATCTTGTCACTAAGTTAAACACTAATAAAAATAAAATATTTTTTTTAACAAATATCATAATAAAATATTGTCTGGGAAAGTTTATTTGCTAATAATATGGCCAAATAGAAATAATTATCAAAAATTATAACATGCATTATCCAAAAATAAGCAGTAAAGTTTTTATCCTTATAAGCCCTTAAACGACTGACTTACTTTAAATAAATTCACAAGATCAGCAGGTACTTGCATTGTAAATTTTGAACACCACAAAGAGAGCATGGCAATTGTGTGAGTGACTGTGCCTTCATGAACTAAGAAAAAAAACCATTAAGAACAATAAGTCAAAATTATAAAACAGATGCGTTATGGAATTTTACTTTTATTTGATTTCAATGAAACACACAGTAGTTAACTTTTTTTCTCATAAGATATTTGTACTTTTTAAGAAATAGATTTTTCATAAGTTATGCAGTGAAAATTAACACTCATAAATAGGAAAGAGAAAATAATTTTTCAAGTGTCTTTTTATTTAACTTTTTTTATTATAAATAAAACATCTCAAAATTTACTATACTATTAGAATTAATAGGGAAAAATATGTATTTTTTTTTTTTAACTGGGTTGATATGTGATTAGCAGTGTTGCTCACACAACTTCAAGCTTGTTACATCTACTTACAGATAGTATGATGGATAGACCAAGGCTTTAATTTACTTTGGCAGTTCAGAAGTTCAGTTGTGATCCTTTAATATGGTAGCTAATAATTATAATTTTACATTCCATGTAAAATATGTTATTTTTGCTTGCTCAGATATTACCACGAGGAAGTATTTATAAAATAATCACTCTTAATTAACACTTTCATTAATGTGAAACATATAACTATGACAATTGTTGTGGGCAAATCAAGTGTTTCAAGAATTTAAAGAACACTTCAAGAATTTAGATCATTTACAAAAAGATGGAAATGTAGGGACACAGAAAATTACTCCATGAACTGATACAATTTTAATAAGAAATAACAAAATAAATTCATGAACAACAAGCCCGGACTTATGAAGAAATTAAATGGACTTTGATGCTGAAGCCCTTTAACTGTATGGAAAAGGCTACTGGAAGTCAAATACATGGCAACAAGACCAATGAAAAAACAATTTTTAACTCAGAAAATAATAAAAAACATTAGAATGAGCTAAATAGCACTGATCCTGACCATTATTGACTGCAAACAAGTGATTTACACTGATAACATATTTACTTGGACAGGGGTATAAATCAAATATAGTTAGATAGTGTTGAAATAACTATCTGATCAGATCCAACAGACTGTTACACACTATTCCAGACAAAAATTTCTCACAATAAACTGTATTGGAATATTAGTTCTAAAAGATGATAAATTCTGTCCACTATATATATATAACACTATGCAGTAGGGGCGCTGTGGCCTGGTTGTTTAGGGTAGCATGCTCATATTGCAAGGTAGTGATTTCGAATTCAGCCGATCAAAGATCCATTGTGTTCGGTAAAGATAACAGGGGGGGACATTAAAACTTGACATGGTTGCAATGTCCTCCAAGTGAAATGATACTGCTGTCAGTAGCAGACCAAGTATTGGGGTTCTTTTGCTTGGTCCCGGCTTCAAACTCATGAATATTCCACCCAGCTGCTTCTATCTAACTGATAGAGTCCATCTCAGGGCTTAGTACAGGGAAGTAAGCTGGTGCAAAAATAACATAATGCAACAGGACTGCTCGATTCCCAAAAACATTTCAACATAACTATGTGCCTTGTCCCATTTTGAAACTAGTCCAGACTTATATACAAGTTAATAAAAAAACAATTTTACAGAGTAAAATAAATCAATTTAAAATAAAGGTCTAGCTTCTTCAAAAATTTTGTATCATACACAAATTTTGATAATTTCTAAAGTTTATACGAAGAAATTAAAAACGAGGATTTAATACATTATCAACATATACATTTAATGAAATAAAATACCACCATAAAATATTTAATTTATGAAACTAAAAAAAGTATTTAATAATTGTAAAGAAAGAAAGAAAAGTTTACTTCAGAACAAAGATAAGAAACTTAAATATCAAATTAAGAAGCAAACACAGAATTACACACTTTGCAAAACTGAACAAATGCAAAATTTTTATGAATTACACACATTACTGTACTTCACTTTATAAACTCTAAAAAAATTAGAAAATAATTTTAATAAGAATAAAATTATTCATTAAATTGTCATTTGTAATATAAATTTGTAAAATGAAAAATAATGTAAATGCACCTTCATGATTTAAAAACTGAATAAAATTTTCTGCAGCAAATTCACATAATGCTTGAATAGAAGTGGATCCAGTGACAATATTATAACTCAAATTTCCAATTCCACTCAGCACCCCAAGTCTTTGAGTAACAACGGTCAGTTTTCCTTCAGATCCTGTAGAAATAATTTAAAATTAGGATAAATCAAAAGCAATTTTTTTTTCCAAAAATATACAAATATTTCCAGATTTCTTAAAACTTAGATGGGAATTTTAAATATGTGAAATTTACAACTCATTAATTTGTCATTTTTCTTTAAGTCATATTTGTTTCTAATAATGGGGCAGTAACTTTTTAGTAGCATAGTTTACTTCTCTATGTGATAAATAACAGATTTTGAATTTGACAATGTACTTAAAACTTTATAAAGAACAACAAGAAAACTTTCATTATTTCTTGAAACATGTTCCAGGAAATAAAGCTTTGTTTTCCTAAAAAGAGAGATTTAGAATGAATGACAAATTAAAAGTAAGAGCTGTGCATATTCAACTGTTACTACTTCTTTCAAATGTTATAAGTAACTACAATTATTCAATTACAAATATGTGTAACAAAAAATGATTTCATGACATAATCTATAAAAAGCTGTCAATATTAATGTTTTTAAGAATTATCTCAATATAAAAAACCAATGCTGATAGAAAAAAACCGACAAATTTTTGAGCAAAAATTTTAAATTGTTTTTGAAAATTTTTAATAAAGGAATGATTTTAATTGCATATTGAACTATATCTTTCAATATATTTACAAATTATTTCAATTCTAATAAAAAAATAATTTAGTAAAAAAAAAAAAAAAGAAGAAAAGTACCAGAAAATACATAATAAATTAACCTGATATACAAAATTAAACATAATTTCTAGAGAAAATTTAAAACACAAATTTTACAAGATCAAAATAGCCTTTCATGAAATAATTAATTTAATAAATCCATGTGAGCTCAAAATAAATTAAAATCACACAAGATAACTTAATAATTCTCAAAGAAAAACTGCATTCATATGATATGTAAGTTGATTGACATTAAAAATGTAGACTTATAAGAAAATTTCTAAGCTATTAAAATATTTGAATCAAATAAGATTAAAAAAAAATTGTACGCTTACCATTTAAAATACCAAAATAATGTTCCAAGAGCTCCCGCACAGATTGAGAACTGCTACATTGTTGTGCAAGGCATTTTGTGGTTATGATAGCATCATCTCTGCATTGATCTTCTTTAGAATGCAGATGAGCTGATGAATGAAAGAAATACTTTTAAAGCAAAAGTATTTTTTTAAATTTAGATGCTGTCAAAAAGGGATAAATGTCTTACCTCCTAAACTTTTGCCTATTGCTAATGCATATTGACTTAGATCAAGTGAAACATTGGAAATAATGTTATATACAGCTAAAAAGATAAAAAAATAAATAAATAAATAAAATGTCATTAAAAAAATATCTGAAATACAATCAAGCACATATTTACCTTCAAATATTAATTCAGGATTTCTTAATAATGCTTTCTGTATTGAAGGTAAAATAATATTTTTGAATTCATCATGTGTAACCTGTCTTAGCAGAGAATTACAAGACTCCTACAAAACAAAAGAATATAAGAATTTTTTTTTATAAAACTAGAACTAAATATTTCTGCACATTAATGAAAAAAATCTCTTTATATTCTAAATTATTTTATGCAGTATTATTTGTATCTTGTAAATATTATTGCATATACTCGGTTTGTTATTACATCAAAATATCAATATTAGCAATCATAAAATATTAGTAAATACTTTTTCATATTTTAACATATAAAATTATTAAGAATGGAAAAAGGTATGAATTACTTACAGCTTTAAGCATGGCTAGAAAATTTTTTACCCGGTTTTGTAGGTTAAGAAAAATTTAAATGTTTTCATATTTCAATATATTTGATACTATAAAAAAAAAAAATTTAAAACCTTCTAAATTTTTGAAATATCATGGAATTTAATCACATATTAAGTGACAATTTTAAGCACATAATTATTGAACAAAGTGTCATGACCACTTTTAAAACATGTTTACTTACTAAAATATGAAGAGGTGGCTTAGTTTTACTTCCTATAATAATTTTTGTCAACATCTGAACAGAATGCTCCTAAAAGTAATCAAATAATTCCATTATCATTTAAAAGAAATAATTTTGAAATTTTTTCAATGGAAATTAATAAAAATAATTAGAAAGTATTATTTTAAGTAGCATTAATTTCTTTAAGAATTGATTTCAACTTGTTTTCAATAATTTACAAGCCTGATGGTAAGTCTAATACACTGAAAATTTTTATATTAAGTAAATGATAGTTATAAGAACATTACAGGATACCTCAGGAGCTTAAAAACTTGATTTACACAATTTACCCATTCAAGATTATCTTTAAGAGTTAGAACATATTTCTATAGCAAATAGATAAAAAATTAAAGAACATCCTCAAATCCATATTAACAAATTAATCGGTGGAAAACACATTCACCTATAGTTTGACATATATCTATTTACAGCTGCTTCAAAGAACATCATTTGAATATAGGGTCTTTTACTTCATAATAAGTTATAAAAAACAATTATAAAATTCTTGATTACCATTTAAAAATAAGTTTACATCATTATTTAAAACAAAATTCAGCTCAACATTTACTAAATATATTTACTGTTATTAACACAAAAGCTTAATAAATTTACACATTTTTTTCTTTTACAATTACATAAAAGTTTTTATACATTTTGGATCACTGCTTTACATTTGAATTTATATACATATATATATATATATTGAGTTATTTACTTGAATCAACTATTGAAACTACATTTTGATATAATTATTGAAACTTTTGCAAGTTAGATAAAATATGGAGATGCAAAAAATTCTTAGTATCATTAAATTCATGATAATTAATAATATTATAAAATTTCTATTGGAAATGTTAAAATGCATAAAAATATAGTTAATTTTCAAATATGTTTTCCTAATTAAATATAAAAATAAGACATACTTTGATTTGAAGTAGAACATCTCGTAACTTCTTTTCTACAAGAAATTTAACAAAGAAACCAATAATAACTAATGAAGACTGAACTTCAGGTAAATTCTTCAGATGAATCAAATACTGTTCAACTATTTTAGAATCCTAAAATTTAAAAATAAATTTTGCTAAATAAATTCCTACTCTCAAACTATTAAATATACAATGACAACATGTTTTCATTCTAAAGCAGAAAAAAAAATAAACATAAAATATAAATTATATTGTTTAAATTATCTTTGTATAGAAATTTCCCTTTCATTTAAAAAATATAAAGTACAAAAGAAATAAATGTATAAATACGTATTAGTATTTATACAATGTGTTAAATTCAAGTGTGTTATTCAAGTAATGTTAAATTAAAATGAGTAATAAATATGTATTCAAATGAGCTATGCAGATCCACACATACTAGAACTCATGACAAAACTAAGTATTTTAGTTCAACTTTCTATTAAAATTTAGAACAGGACAATCTTATACTAAAGAAATTAAATATACTTCCAAATGGTTTCTATAATAATTTATGTATAAAAATTAAAAAATGTTTAACATAAACTTTTACTTACTTTTTACATATTAAAAAGGATAATTTAGTGGGATAAAGGATTATGGAAAATACATTTCTGATCATTAAATTGCTAGACAGGGCAAAAATGCAAATAATAAATAACTTAATTGGAGAAATATACTTTAATGGAAATAATCTTTAAGTAACCAGGAAACATACATCTTGGGAAATTAGCACTCAGAACAGTCAATTCTGACAAAAGTAGCAGCACTTATAATATTAAGCATTGAGCAAAACATAGCTACAGTTGCCCAAGCAGCTTTAACATGATGGTATAGTTCATCAACCATAGCGACAGGTGTACAGTAATGAGATAGTTATTTGGCAGCTTTTAACCAAATGTTTGCTATTGGCGTAAGTTCTGAAGAATGTAGTGATCAGGGCAACAGTCAAACACCTTCTGCATTACAGAAAGTCCATAGATGTAATTGTGTATAATCTAATTGAAATGTATCACTTCTCAGATATCAAGTAAAAGATCTAACAATGGACCTAAACATGTTTGCTTCTGCTCATATAAGGATGAGTTAATCAATAGTTTTACAGAAGATATAGGTTTTTCCTAGAAGTTAATAATATAAATATAATGTGAATTTTATAATAAACATAAATTCAAAACTATTTTCTTTTTCTCAATATCAAAACCAGCAAACACAAATCAATCAAATAATATCCAATGAAGAAAAAAATAAATGTAGATGCATCTCATCCTGCACAAATGCGGGATAGGCTATGGCGACATTACTTCACATCACACCCTTGCACAAGACAGTAAGCAAACAAGTTAATGCAACAGAAATGCAATAGCCACTATTTAAAATGACAAATGAAGTGATTGAAATGCATATAAAATAGCGCCTTATATTACTTCAGAAGATGGAGAAGTATGATAATGCTAAATGCATAGTGAAAATTATAGTGAAAACATGGATTCATCCATCACGATGTTTACTTTTTATGTATTATAGAAAAATTGCCATTTTTTTTCTAACACCAACATTATGTCATTCTTATGACCAGATTCGTCATTGATGACAATACTGAAAATCCTATTGTGTGATGTAAAACAAGAACAGATATTTAGAGGATAAATGAATTTCAAAATATTACCAGGCACAACATTTTTAATTTGAATGGAAAAAAGGAAAGTTGGTATCTAGAAGAGAATATACACTGCTAGACAATTGCTAAGGACGGATCACAAATTGCAATGTAGCACAACATTAAGCTAGACATGAGGCCTAGTAAGATAAAATATAGTTGTCACACTGTTCAGACATTAGAATAAAGAATATTTATTGTTCTGGAAAGTACAAAAGTTGTGAAACATCTGAAAGGAAAAAAATGTTCATTTGATGACACATACAGAAAAATGGAACAATACATCTAAAAGTCAGAAGGCACCTTGAAGAAAGGTATCAGTACGGGATAGGTCCACCGTGGAGTGTAATGCAACATTCCACACGTCGTATCATACTTTGCACAACATTATACAGCAGCTGTTGAGGCATTTTATCCAATTCCTCTGTGAGTGCATGGATGAGGGTGTTCTTGTTTATCAAAGGATAGTTTCAACCAGCAACCTGCCTCCCTAAAGCATTCTACACATTTTCAATGGGATTTAGATCTGGAGAACATGATGGCCATACAAGGCATGGAATACCCTCGCTGTCTAGACAATGCTGAACAGTGAGTGTTCGATGACATGTTGCATTGTCGTCCATAAAAACAAAATTTATCATCGAAAGCACCACGGAAAAGACGAACATGAGGAAGTTGAACTTCATTAATGTATTGTTGGCCCATCATAGTCCCATTTGTAACCACATGTAGGTGCGTGTGGCCATTGATCATGATGTCGGCCCACCCCATGACACTGCATGTCGGATATCGGTCCCTTTCCTGGATATTTTCTGGACGATAAGCAGTACCACTCTCGCGCCAGATCAGATGGCTTCTACAATACGATTGCAGACTGAACCTACTCTCACCTGAGAATAGTATGCATGCCCAGTCCTGTTCAGTCCAATTGCAATGCTCATGACACCATTGCAAACGGGCAGTATGGTGCTGTCTGGTCAATGGGACACACACAACAGGTCTGCAGAAGTATAGTCCTCCTTCCCTCAAACGTCTGGCAACAGTTTTTCGGGAGATTTGCTTTCTTGAGGCAGCAAGAAACTGAACTGTGGTGCGCCTGTTTCTTTTTGCTGATAGGACAACATATCTATCTTCTGCAGGCGCCGCACTTCTAACACAACCTCCCCCGTGCCGGCTGCTAACCATTCCAGTAGTTTTAAATGACTTCCACAGCCGTGAAAACGCTGTGAATGATGTCGAACTCCCTGGCAACATCTGTTATTTTTCGCTCTACTTTGATCTTTCCAATAATTTGGCCACACATAAAATCATCTAAGTGATGTTGGGAAAACATGCCAAAAATTTCAAGTTTGTTTATTAAATCTTTCCTTGAAAACTTTGACTTGGAGCAACAATTGTCCACATGCATCAAAACCTTTAAAACTCTTATGAACATTATTATGTGATGAACAAACTTGGAAAAAAAAAATTTGCATACGCCTACTTCTTTTTATTATATCCCACACTTATTCTGATTTTCCACATTTTGTGATTGCTATGGATGATAGTGTTATCTGTCGTTAGCAATTGTCCAGCAGTGTATATACCTTTACAATTTAACAAAAGCTGTTCTAAAGAGACGCGTGTCTGGCATTATAACATGATCATATAACTCAATTTATGAAAGTCATTCCATTTCCACATATTTTTTCATAACAATGTTTTTAATTGTTTTTTGTGATTCTACAAAAATGAATGATATTCTTATACAAATTTAAAAGATGAAATCAAAATAATTGCTTTGCATAAAATTCATCGATAACTCTAGATTGAATTCAATATAAGAAATAAAGCTTTTAAAGGACACAGTTTTTCTATGTTTAAAATTACAAAAAATGACCTAATATTAATCTATATATTTAACAAAATTAGTATTATAAATACATTCAACAGATAACATAATAATGAAATAGAATTTGAAGAAATAAAGGATGAAAACATACCTGCTTCCAAAGAATTGTAGCACATGCATATGTTTTTTGATTAAGAAATTTGCTTTGAGCTCCAGAAATACAAAATAATAGTAGAGCTTGACTTTGAAGCTACAAGGGAAGTAAGAGCAATATTGTCTCAACAGTTTAATACCTATATTATATGCAAATATTTTTTAAATGAACACATAATAATAGTCAATCTATTGGTAAACTTTAAATAAAAATTGTATCTTATATTTAGAATTATTCACAGTATTATACTGATCATTGTTTCACTACATTGGAACATTAAAGCTAAATAATTCTGATGAAGTTCTACAAATATACAACAATTATAAAAAGTCTAGCTTAGGCTTTGAAACGTTTTATTCACATTTGCCTATATTTTTTTGCATTAAACATTTTGCATGAAATTCATTTCTCATTGATTGTAGTTATTATTGCACCAGAATGGTTCCCTATACCTAGCTCTGAGTTAGGTTCTACAAGTTAGATAAAAGCAGCCAGTTGGTTTGTTTGTCACTCAATGGTCATTTTTTGCACACGAGGGCTAATTAAACCAGAACCTTCGGTTTAAAAGGATTCCGAACCACTACAAGCATTTATGCCCAAGGTGGAATTTGAACCCCTAAACTGTTAAATCGAAAGCTAGAGCGCTAACCATTCAGTTGCCAGCTTAGCAAAGCAACCAGGTGGAATCTTTATGATTTTGAAGCAGGAATTAAGCAGAAGATCCCAAATATTAGATCTGCCAACATATAGTAGTATTAGGCCGCCCCCAACATTAGTTGTTTAAAAAATGTATGATAAATTATAACCCATGTGAATAAGAAAGCCTAATAATCTAAAAGCAAATTAAAAAAAAAGAATACCAATATTAAAATAGTAATGTTTTCAAGAAAAAATAACTCATTTAATTTAATTTATATTTCATATTTATAAAATGGATATATTCACAAAAGAATATTAAATTTACAGTATTAACATAGTAAATCATAAGCAAAATTATATTAATCAGAAAATATAATCATGAATATTTTATAACTAAGAAATCATTTTCTCCCTAAACTGAAAAGAATTAAATCTCTTTATAATCATGACAATAAATATAGAGTTAATAAGAGAAACTTACTAATGTCTGGATATCTTGGGATTTATTTTCAGGATCTGTAAAAATTTCATGAGCTACATGGCAAGACCAACTGAAGGCTGCATGGCATATATGGGCCACACCTTTTCTGTAAGATATAAACATAATTTATATAACTTGGACTTATATAAATATAATTACAATGAAAAATTGTTTTCATGTTATTTATCTCCTATATTTAATGAAAAAATAATAGATTACTTTTAGTTTAAGTTTCTATTATAAATTACAGTTCAAATTATGACTTTTCTTATAAATTAAGGTCTCTAATAAATATGTAAACTGAAAAATGAATATTTTACAAGTAACATTTTAATGAGCAATAAAGAAAAATTAATATATAGAATATTCAAGTATCAAATAGGTGTAGAAATATTTAAAATTCATTAAATATTTAAAATTTAAAAAATGTTTTGCAAAAATAATTCTAAGAAAGTTTTTGATCTAAAGAATTAAAAAATGTAATGGTAATCAAAATGATGAATTTTATGTTGTAGGAAAAGAAGCCATTATCAATGAAAATTTCTCTGAGAAAGTAAACAAGCTGTCTATACATGTGTATATATAGAACTTATGTTATCCTGTACATACTACACACTGAGAGGTGATTGGTTTGTTTGTCGCTCAACAGTCATTTTTTGCACACAAGGGCTAAATAGACCGGGACCTACGGTTTAAAGTGGATTCCGAACCACTACAAACATCCATGCCCAAGGTGGGATTCGAACCCACGAACTGTTGAACCGAAGGCAAGAGCACTAACCATTCGGCTGCCAGCTCGGAACACTGAGAGGTGGAAAACTTTATAAAGATTATTCTAGTGAGTCCATGAATTAGAAATCTTTTTAATCTGGATAAAAGGAAATAAATAACATAAATCAAAAAGTTACATAAATAAAAATAGGCGGTTGGAAATTAGTATAAGAAATTAGAATACCTATTTATGAATAAGATTAGTAAAAAAGCTAGTCAAATTTCATATATATATACAGATACTTAAATATAATAATAATCTTACATTGAATATGTGTGATACTTTTTTGATTAAATGATATGCTTTAAAATTATTTAAATCAAGTGTTAGCTATTGTATCTAAGCTTCCTTATTAACATAGAGTTTATCATTTTCCAAAGTAAAAATTTGTTTCACTATGGAAAGCATACTATTGACAACATGAAACAAAAGATAGAATAAGCCAACTACAAAAGATAGAATAAGCCATTTGAACATCCACCAATGTTATCTTAAGAGGAATGTTTTGAAAAAAGGAGTGCACAGTATTCACATGTGATAAAAATGAAAAATTTTAAAAAGTGAAGGTTTATCAACAAAAAATAAACAAATACATAGTATAAAAGGTAGAAAATAAACAAATTCATTCCCTTTTAATTTTATTCGAACTGAACTGAAGAACCTACTTACTGGAAAATATTGGTCCTATTACAAGACCCACTATATTACACAATACTAAATTTTATATTTCTACATTTAAGTAAATATTATAAATTTATTTCAAACCTATAATTAAGTATTTCCCACTTTGTTTCATAGCATGATTTGCTCTATTATAAAGGATTGAATAACTATAAATGTAAAATTACATTTATAAATGAATGATTTCGGTCATACTAAAAATATGAACTATTATAAGAAATTTAGTTATTTTCCTGTAGGTTCAGCACATAAAAATTATGAAAATTTTAATGCAAATTAATAGATTTATCCAAAAACTCTGTCTCTGCATGTAAATTTTTAAGCTTTAAAAAGCTAATAAATACAAAAAATATATTTATATATAAAATTTAAAAACAAAAACATTTATATCGATTTAAATATATTTTTGGAAAAAAATAGTAAAACTAAAAAAACAAAAGCATGTATACAAGTTATGATACTATTACTTAAGAATAAATATTTGCCTTTATTAATTTTTTAAGTTTACAAAATATATGAATCAAGTTTAATATTCATTTAACAATTAATTCTATCCCTCAAGATCAAAAATCAATTTGAACTTAAAAATTATGTATTTTTTAATATTATTCAGACACCTAAATTACTACTATCAATTGATACCGACAAATATTTTAATACACTATTATTAATATAATTAATGAAAAATATTTCTACTTACGTAGGATGTAGATCTTTATAAGTGTCAGCTACATCCTTAATAGTCTTGATCAAGTAGGGAATACTTGACGCTTGATTATGAACCAAATGCTTAACATAGTTATCCACAAGGTTGGTTGATTTTCGATCTCCATATCTTGGAAGAGTGATTTGCAAGAGTTTACAAATAGATTTAAATGTTTGTGGTTGAGCATCTAAAAGAATAATTTATTAAAAATTAAATGCATATATAATGATAGCAATTTTCTTTAAATGTATGTCACAAAACATCATTGACATCAAAATTATCATTCAAAATCAAGCATGCTTTATCAAATATATTTCATAATGAAAATAAAAACTAATAACTAAATTCAAAACAAAAATTTGTCGAAACAAATAAGTATTGTTTTTTTTTTCACTATACCTCAAAAATGAAAATGTAGCAAAAACAAGATTTTTTTTTTAATATAACATCTATCTATTAGGATTTTTACTTTTTCAGCACACAAGAGATAAAAGTGATGGCCTCTTATATAGAGAAGCAACTATTGGATTTACACTCATGGCCACAAAAGTGTCTTTATAGTTTAGAAGCAGGGACCAAGGAGGAGACACTCAGACTAGACCTGTGATCCACAGAGCACATGGAGGACATTGTAACCACAGTATATTTATTGTGCCCCAGTTACCATTATGGAACATGAATGATAGATCTTCCATTGGATCAGAATTTAAACTTATCTTTCAATAAAAAGAGCAAACATCCTAACAAACCAGGAAACCATAGTTAAAAAGTTGAGTTACCAGATTCAAATAATTTCCATTAATGAATATTTGAAAATAAAAAATAACCAACATGCTTATCTTAAATGTTAAATTTGTTACTGTGTACATTAAATTTAAAGCAAAAGTCGTTAGTATTTATTTACTTAAATCATATAGAAACAAAGTCACATCACTAGGCACACTTAGAAATGCACTATTAAATCCCACATTTAGCACAAAATTTATTATTAATCAGAAATTTTTAGCTAATATTAGTAAAGTATTGCAAACAATTTGAGCAAACTAAATTTCCTCCCAGAATATTATACAAATTTCTCAAAATTTTACACAAAATTGTTAAGTGAAATGATACCAATAAAAATGAGTGGATTTACTAAAATTTATTTAGCCACAAAGTTACTTAAATAATATCTAAATACATTGAAGTGTGCCAATCATTATAAAAATTTAATCATTTGTCTTTTGATAAATATGTGTATAACGAGAAATGTAAAAATTCTTAATTGAAACTGAAACAAAAACTAAAATCCAAAAACTTAAGATATTTCTTCCCATTAATAAGAAGGTATAACTAAATATACATACATTAAATTTGTTAGAGCTATAGTAACAAGAATTATAATGCTAACTATAAACTAATCTTTCTATTGCAGATTCAAGTTATTCCAACATATACAAAAATATTGGCATAAGATTTGAGTGTCAGAAATGGAAGAAAAGTACTCATAATCTCAACTTACTTTTCTTCGTTATTTCATCCAAGTGTTTAAATACTTGTTTCCGAATAGTAAGCTGTCCAGACTGAATTGCATATGGAATATCTTTCAGAGCCTAATTATGAGGATCATAAATAAAATAATTAAGATAACAGTACAAGTCTGATAAACAAAAGTTAAAAAGAGTAGCAAGTTTCTTTACCTGTAAATCCGCCATGCTTTTCCCACATCAAACAAAACAACGTAAACTTACCGATTGACATACACAAATACAGTTAAAATATATATTGTCTTTTCAAAACTTTTATTCTGCACAATCAAATATAATTGAAAGAATAAAAATATTCTTCTACTTAAATTTCTTTCTGTGGATTTTTATTTAAAAAATTCCCTCATCATAAATTATTATGTAAACAATTATTTATTTATTTCATTTCATTGCTTGCTTATGATTGAACTCTAGAGATCAAGATTCTAAATTCCACCGCCTAAATCTGGATTTACATTATAAATATTATGAAGTAAGTATTATTAAGTATTACTTAATACATAATACTTATTATTACTTATTAAGTATTACTTAATTATACTTTAAAGTATTACTTTATAAATCTTTACGTACCATTATACAGGAAAAAGTCCTATATAATGAAGTTAAAATAAATTTATTTTTTAATGTATAAATAATTTTAAAAATATAGTACCAAACAAAAATTTTAGTCAAAATTTAATTTTAAAAAAATTTAAAATCTGACGAAAGTATAATTTCGATTTTTTTTTTTTTTTTTTTTTTTTTTGTATTTGTTTATTGTTGTATTTGCAATTTATAAATACAACAAATTTATATGTATTAATAATTTAATTTCTCATGATAATTTTGAATTTAGGATTAATAAACGAGTAATGAAAAGCAGTGTGTGGGCTGTTTTTTTTTATTTATTTATTTTTTTTTTATTAAGATATTTTTCGCATTTATATTTTTTAAGTTATTTGTGAAACTAAGAATTTGCGGAAGTCTAAAATTATATGCAAAATAAATATTGCATAATTCTTCTCCTTTTAAACTAATTAATATTGCCCTAAAAATGCTCCATAATTTTTACAGGTTACACTAAGGAAAAATCACAAAGGAAATTAAAAAATATTTTTTGTAACATCATAATGGTAGTTTGATAATGACAGTCAGCTTAAAAGCTCTTTGTCAACAAAATGTTTATTAACTAATAATGAGGAAAGAGGAAATTTATAAATTAATGCAATCATTGTGATCAGCAAAGAGAAGCATCAATTGTCTCGGCCAGTTATTAAAAAAATTACCACATATCCTCTCACTGAGTTGCTGGATCTTCGCGGGTGTGGGAATATATCCACGGTAATCTGCGACATCCAAAGTCCTTCCTCCCTCAGGTTTCACATTGATGCTAAGAGGAAGGTTTTATAAGCACATATGTGACTTCGTTACCTGACTGTGGTTCAAGATTAAGAGGCTCTTGATAATAAGCGAGCAGAATTCTTAGCAAAATCTTAAGAAATATACTTGTACCGCCTATATATACATCTTCACAATAAATATACATATAAGAACATATAGTGCGTTTTTCAGAATTTAAAAAATATCATTTTTTTTTCAATATCCAGAAAACGAATCCTACGCTATGAGGATTATTATTATTAGTTGCTCAATGAAAATCTTCAATTATAAACTTTACTTGCAAAGAACACTTTCTTCAATGATTCGATTCTATGAGAAAAAAATGTAATTTAATTTTAGCACTTACAAAAGAAGCCAATACACAAAACAAATAAGCGCAAAAATATCTGCCTGTGTATTTGTGTGGGGTATTGCTCAAAATAACACCTTTTATGTAAAAGTATCCTATTTTGTAATTTTTTATCCATTTTCATCAAACAGGGCATTAAATTATGTACGTTGGAATATTATTCTTAATACATTTTCTAATTCATTGCCATTTTTGTCAACCTATTATCCAAAGAAATTAGTGTGAAAGATATGTTTTGTTTTATGAGAAGTAGTTTTCTTAGATAATAGGTCAAATTCAAATATCATTAGGGTAAAAATGTAGAAAAGCTATAACCATTCTCCCCAACAGAAACGTAATATCTATCTACCATTGTTCACCAAAGTCTGATAATGAACTCAGAAACTTCCACTCCGAAAACAGTGATTTTATCTATTACTTAGACAATAGTCATTATTACTATAGTTATTATTACTATAAATTGCAGTTCGTATTTGGATTCATTGCTACATTTGACACAACAAAGTGGACCGCCTAACAATTCCAAGGTGCTGTAAGGCTTCTTTAAGGATTCAGTGCATGCTTGCTTTCATGGGACCAAGATAAAAAATTCTGTGAATTCTCAAGCACCTACTTCAATAAACGTGTATTCTGGAAATAGAAGTACATCATTCAATTATAGTTATTAATACTGGTATTGAACCTAAGACCTTTAATTTTGAAGAGCTTAAACATACCATTAAATCACAGCAATTTCATTGCTACTTTAATATAATATAAATTTTATTTTAATATAATATAATTATTATTTTAAGATATAATAATTGGTTATCAAATACATAATCAGTTATTCTTTTCACATTATTCCACATTTTGCCTCCTCCCATGAATCTCAAAATGTCATTGATTAACATTTTTTCGAAACGAAAGAGAAATTTGCTTATAGAAAACTTTTTCCCTTATTAAAAAACAGAAAAAAAGACTCCTCTCATTGTATTTTCTTTGATTTGGTATCTGCAAAGTTAAAACTATAAACGTGAAATAATGCTACAACACTAATACATTTTTTAATAAGTTCAATATATTAAGATTTGTCAAATACTGTGTGTCGTCGTTCCAGGAGCTGTGAGAAATCGACTTTAAGCATGCAACTTATTTTTCTGACTGATCGATATCTATTTGTGTAATTTCCTCTAATCAATATCATGTTTTCGAGGCAACTTTTTTCTAATCTTCATACTAAATTATCAATCAAAAAAACAACAAGTAAATGAGCGATGAATGGTAATGTGTGTTGAAAAAGTGTTTTTATCTATTGTTTAACAGTTCATGGATCCAGTTCCATTTAGGGTGTTAATATTTCTAATAGTTTGGAATGAATTTGAAACTGTTTTATAGAAAGAATTAGAAACTTTCATGTGAAAAGCTTCTATTTGGAAAGCATTAGTTGTGGTGTTGAATCAGGATGAATGGATTTACTGAAATCGACCTGATTTTCGAAGCACTGTTCATCTACAGCTTACTCATCATCGGCATTGTAATGGTGGACAATATTTCTAGGCTTAAAGCCTCTTCTTTTATTTCTAGACTGCCCTGATAAATAGAGTTGGAACTCCTTTCTGCTTAAATGAGTTTTAACTAGGGTAAAGATTGTGAGATTTTAAAATTTCCCTTCGAAGCATTGTCCATCTAGCACAATCTTGAACGATTTGTCCTTATTATTGTGAATGGCATTTGGGGGACGCCACTTAGTATGAGGTTTGAGTTTGTGGTGGAAATCGGAAACTGCTATCATTCATTTGTGTACTGCATTGTTTATTATCATTGACTGCATTACCACCGCTAATAGAGTTACCACAAAAAAATGGAGGCAACAGTAATAAGATAAGAAGTTGACGTACACCGAGATGGAAGCAAAAGAAGGAGAGGAAGGTCCAGTCGTCGAGATCATGCTCTCGTTGGGTCACACAGTTCTATCTCGTCATCTTTGATCTGGATAATGCTCACAAATTAATTCTTATGAAATAATAAGGTTAAAATGCATAGTAATGCACTGTCGGATGGCTGTGAAAAAACCATGAATTTCTTCCCGAAAGACAAAAATGTGTTTGCAGTTGAGTCAAGAAAGATGACATTGGACAACTGAGGCATAGGAATGGGTACCGTAATCAGATGAAACAGGCTGCACCTTATTTGGATATTTGGCATGAACCCTATGAAACCATGAAACCTTCTTGCCTTACCTTCACTGAGGGAGAATCTGGGGGAGTGTTATGATATGAGGTATATTTTACTGGTATGGCAGTGGAGTCCTGGTGTTTCCTGAGTGTGTAAGTAAACAACCATGAAATACAGGGATATGGTGGCAGATGATGCCATTTCATGCAGCTTTTTACTTCATAGATAGTAAGTCACCATGTCATGTAACTTTTTTTACTCCGATTGGGAGGGATATTTCATGGATGATAAAACAATAATACATTATGTCAGATTTATTCAAAATAATTCTCAGAGCATGAATCATTTGATTTTCAACATCTTCCTGACTATCGCAGAGTTCGCCTCTTAACTTCTCAGAAAATTTGTGACACTTGATGAAAAGACATATCCGACAGCACTCTCCCCTTTCATCGCATTTTCAAGATTTAGGAAATTGTACAGCAAATATATGATGTTTCCTAGGCATAAATACACTCCAGAAATATTCAAATTCGATGCCCAAATGATTAACAGCTGTTATCCGCGCAAAAAGGCGATCACAAAACTATTGATTTTAGATTTTTATAATTCATATACCAATGTGTTTTTATATTATATATTAGTCTAAAATGCAGAATATGAATGTGTGTTAGAATTGCAAAATGTTATAGAACTAGCATTGCTTATAAGCTTAAAATTATGATAAATTATGAAGTTAATTTCAATGAAATTTCTTAAAATTATGAAGTTAATTTCAATGTTTTAACATTTATAATACTTTATTATTTTTTTATATACAATTTTTGAATTTGTAGGAAATAAGTTTAAATAAAAATATTTTAATCACACACAAATACATTCAGAGTAAAAACAAAAGGATAACAGTTATTATTTACAGATATTTTCCCGTTTAAGGTACGATATTTATTTTTGTTTTCATATTGGCGTAATTATCGCTGTACTTGCGCAATTTTTTTTATCATTATTTTATGTATTTTAACTGCAAAATAATGGAATAAATACAAATAACTGAGTCGCATAACAACCCCTATGGGGCCAAGGGCTATAGAACCCATATCTGTTTTCTTGACCGAAAGTCTTGGGGTGCGAGCGAGTGTATCCCAAATAAATAATATAGTATAACAAATAGTCTTGATAAAAAATACATATCTATTTTTTAACACAAAATGTTAAATGAATACAAACACAGAAGGAAACTAAATATATTAAAAAAAAAAAAAAAAAGGATGCATTAGATTAACTTTAATACATCAACATTAATACATAAGAAATAATGTTAAACACAGAAAACATAAAATGAAGAGTTAACACAACAAAAAACTTTAGTTTGTCAATTTTCTTTTGTATACGATGCCACATGAACTGTATTAGATAAGAGCCTAGGAGCCGTGTCTTTGGCGTTTATTTCGCTATTTTAACAACTCTACATTCACTGAAAAGATTGCTAATGACTCCCACTGTCTGGATCAACGAAATTATAAGAATGAATTACTGGGAAATGTTTACATCCAGTTGCTTTAAAGCCAAAGGATTTATATCCCCACCAATGATCAAAATATAATAGCTCAGTCTGGTTTATTTATAAATCATTGCGATCATTAATGTTTCTGTAGTACGATTAAAAACATTCTTTGGTCTTAGACAATCTTCCAAATTTCCACTGTAGAGAAAGTACACATATAACCTTTATTATTTTTACTTCTAATGAACAGCTTTTCATATCTATCTATAATTTTATTGTATCCACTGATTTTAGAGGAAGAGAAAATAAGATAATAAACCTATAGTTAATTATTTAATTATTCCAGTTAAAAATGCTATTAAGATTAATTTCAAGCTATAGGTCGCAAATATTGATCATCAAAAGAAATTCGACTTGATTAATAACTATTTGTATCGGCGATCCTCAAAGATAGAAGACATTTACAATTTGTTTATTAATTTCTGCTGCTATGTCCATTTAGAGAAATTGAATTTAATGATTTTATGTTTTTTGTATATTTTGCATATTAATAATATATACAAAAAATTATGAATTCAAAGATTTATTTCCATAAAACATGTACAAAACTATAAAATTTATCAAATTAGTCAAACACCACATTCAACATGCTCAATGGAGTACAGTTATTGTTGTTGCACCAGCATGCTTCTCTGTACCTAGCCCTGAGTTGGGCTCTACCAGTTAGATAGAAGCAGCTGGGTGGAGTCTTCGTAATTTTGATGTAGGGACCAAGAAGAAGACCCCCAGTACTTGGCCTGCCGCTCCCAGAAGTGTTTTTTTACTTGGAAGACATTGCGAGCACACACAGTTTTAACCAGTGCCCCAGCCGCCTTTCGTGAACACGACGGATGTTTGGTTGGTCTTGATTCGAACTTACTATCCACCGATAATGAGTACGACGCCTAGTCAATCAGACCACCACGGCCCTTTCAATGAATCATAGTAGAAACAGTCTCTTAGTTTGGAGCGGTCTGACAAATAATAAAAGTCACTAAAAGTATAATAACTGTCCTGCGTAGTAAATTATTAACTGAAAACTGCCTTAACTGAAGAACAACTGTCCGAAATTGTATTGGAAAATAATATAACATTCCTACTTATTGATTCTTTTAATATAACAATTACTTCAAGTATGCAGTTACCGAAACATGAGAATGAATAACCAATAACTCGTGTTATGGTTGAAGTTCATAAGTTGATAAGTCATATGGTTGAAGCTCTAAGTTGGGACTTTAAATTTTAAAAAAAAGTAATATACAGAATAAATATTTTTAAAAGTGTTTTTGTAACTATTGAAGCAATATATTTAGAGTTATATAAAATTAAATTTTAAATCATGTATGATATATAAATATTTTACATGTTATAATAGAACATACACTATCACTGTGACTTGATAGTGATAAGACAAATCTATGTCAGCACTTAAATAAAATATTAGAAATATTAAACCAGTAATATATAAATCCCTCCCTCTCTTTCTCTGATAACTTATTGTCTAATATATATGTATTTAAATATTTACCATATAATTAATTTGGAAAATTTTAATACTTCCACACACACACACACACACACACACATATATATACGAGGGTCACTCTGAAATTTTTGAGATACAACTAGGATTTTAAAGTTACACTTATAAAATTTTAGGTGTGTTCAAAGTAGTCTCCTCCAGAATTAATGCATTTTTGTAGACGAATTTTCCACAGATTAAATGCCTCAAGCCATTCATATCTCGGAATAGGTGAAAAAAATGCAGTTATAGCCACATCAATCTCTTCTTCCGAATGAAAACGACATCCACGTAAATTCTTTTTTAGATTAAAGAATAACCAAAAGTCGCACATAGGTGATCATCACATCTGGTGAATATGGCGGATGTTCGATCACTTTAATTTGTTTTTGTTTAAGAAACTCAACTGTTAATCCGGCTATATGTGAGGATGCATTGTCATTGTGAAGCATTAGTCCCCTAAGATTCAGTTCTTGTAGAATTTCTGGAAGACAGTTAGTGGCATACCAGTTTGCTGTTACTGTCTTCTGTCCTTCCAACTTTATGGCTTTGACCAATCCCTACTTCTGAAGAAAACGGCATACATTACTTTTTTCAGTGCGCGTTGTTTTTTCACCATTGTCGGCGTGTGATCATTTTCAAAGACCCATACTTTGCTTCCTTGACGTGTTGAAACGGTAAAAAACGGTATGTACGTTTTATCATCTGTTACAATTTAAGAAATGATGCGGTGGCCCCCATCATTTAGCAATTTAAGTGTTCCTTTACTGATTCTGACATGCTCCTCTTTTTGGTGCTCAGTTAGATTATGGGGAACTCAACGGCAAACTACTTTTTTCATATGTAATTCTTCATGAATGATTTTATGTATGGCTGCGGATCCAATGTTAAGTTCCTTCTGTATCATTTCATAGGTTCAGCGATTATCATCCATTAACATTTTTGGTATGGCAGACACATTATCCGGGATTACTGCCGACGGCGGCTTTCCTATGTGTGCTTCATCCTGAAGAAAATTGAGCCCTCTTCTAAATTCTCTAAGCCATCTGAATACAATAGCACGAGCTGGAGATTCATCACCAACTGCTAATTGCAACCGTTGAACGCATTCTTCTTGATTTAATCCTGCTTTAAAATCGTAGAAAATCATAGCGCGAAAATGTTCTTGCGTCAACTCCATTTTCTCTTCTGTTTAAAATTTATTCTACGCTAAACAAGTTGAAGTAAGTCAGTAAAAAATCGTCTTCTTTGTTAAAATACTTTGTATTTTAAAATTAAACCGTTATTTTTATTTTGTAAATTCTCGTCTGCGCGTATTTCAAAAATTTCAGAGTAACCCACGTATATATATATATATATATATATATATATATATATATATATATATATATATATATATAATTCAAGTAAAGTAATTAAAAACTATTTTAATTCTATTTCAGAAAATATTTCACGCAAAAAAAAAAAAATATTAAGAAAATTTTTGGAAATCTATTGTAAATTAATTTGTTTATACATTTTGTATGATTTTTATTTACTTTTATACATGCAAAATTTTTCGTCCCATTTTTTGCCCTTTGCTTGGTTATTTTATATTTCATGTATTGGAATAAGTTTCAAAAGGCTTTAACAATTTAACCGAAAATAATTTGTGCTTCGATACTGAAAATTTTAATGTTGAATATTGATTGAGCTACATCGCCCTTTCGATTTTTGCCTTCATCTGGAAAATGAGACCGAATCGTGTGGAAAAAGGAAAAGCGACGAAGCAACATATGTGAGTTTCAAATAGTAACATAAGAAACTCTGAAAATATATATTTATCATTTGCCAAGCTGGCAGGCGAATGGTTAGCGCTCTTGCCTTCGGTACAACAGTTCATGGGTTCGAATCCCACCTTGGGTATGGATGTTTGTAGTGGTTCGGAATCCACTTTATGCCGTAGGTCCCGGTCTAATTAGCCCTCTTGTGCAAAAATGACCGTTGAGCGACAAACAAACCAAATCATATTTATCAATTTTTTCTTGCATCATCAGCTCATTACTACCATCTTTACCTCAGAATGCGCAATAAAATACCGAATATTTATTACAGGAGCCGTACAGACGTTATGAATATTAAGGAATAGAAAATGTACTTTTCTATGAGAAACGTAGTTTTTTCTTCAAATTTAATGATACGTTGCTTTTATAAATTACTTCCTGAATCTTACATTTAATCATTTAATTTTTAAACAATTATTTTCTAAAAATATTCAAAAATTATTACTTATTGCTTAGTATAATTTAGTCTGCTGAGATTTGCGTGTTTAAATGTTATTATAATTAAATATTTTTCAAATTTTAAGTACTTGTTACAAGAAAAAATATATTCAACTTCCAAAATAAGGATGTCTATAATAAGTTAGTGATATGACAATAACATGACTTGAACATAAAATAATAAGCAATTTCGCTCACAAATATTTTTTATTTAATTTTGTTAAAGACTGTATTCTTGTCTCACAGCATTTTTATCAGGAATGCTAACGTTTCAAGCGCATTGCTATCTATCAGAAATTGTATGAAATTTTTAGCAAATATATTGTATTTAACTAGGAAAAAAATTAATTTATGAATGAAATTTAAAAAATTGATGCTTATTTTTTTTTAACTCTTATCATTATTTTGCGTTTTTATTTCATAGAGTTGACAAAAATAAATCTACGCATTCTTATTGAGAGCAAAATTTTTTGTGAAATGATGTCTTTATGATAGCTTTCAATATAATCTGTCTGTAGCAATGAACAATTTTTTTCCAGAAATTATATCTCTTTTGATTAAAATTCACTTTTTAATTTAAGATAACTGAAAGAAAAATATTTTAAAGTGACATGTTTTATCGATATATTTTTTTACCACTTTTGAATTTTTATCATATTTAGAAACAAATAACCTCATTACAAAACTAAATGAAATCAAAGCATGTATACGTAGAAAATATTTTCAGATTATCAGAACATTTTCTTATCATGTTTCTGTTAGCTGAAGATAAAACTGAAATGAAAACTTCATTTAGTTTCCTATTTAGGCAATATTTTAAGAATTACGATGAAAAGAAATTTTTTTTGAAATTAATATTTTTTAAGGTATAAAAAAACTATGTTATGTATAGAAAAAAAAAAGGAAATCCGTTAAGAAAAGAATGATCCTAAAATATTTATTTACATTTCAATAATTATAATTTAAAATTATTAATAAATAATATTTTACAATAAATAATAATATTTAGTAATATTTCTCGATATAATAATATATTATTAACAAATGTGAAAAACAACAACTTTCCTTTTCAATAATTTTTGATATTGTTTTTGATTATGATTGCGACAGTATACAGTCAAATTTGTATCTTGAGAAAATTATACATGAAAATATTTAAAAAAAAATTTATATTCAAAAATTTAAAAATAAAAAATTTCAAATTTTTACTCCAAAATATTTCTTAAAAACGGAATCCTATTATTATTACTTAATCAAATATAATATTATCAAGCATATCTTTTCAGATTATGCTACAGCAAGCATCGTTATCTTTACTTAAGTGTAATTACTGCTTAATAAACACGCATATCAATATTACAGTGGATTTATAAAGTAGATACTCCAACCTCTAACTTATGAGAGCTAATGATTTTACGAATCCTTGCCTGGTCATTAACATTTTTCCATAAAAGCATTGACAGTTTTAAATCTCATTTACAAAGTAACATTTTAAAAAATCTTTTTTACTTTTGTATTTACTTTTTGCGAATTTATTTTAATAAATTTTTTTTATTTTCGCTTTTTACCCTTAAATATTTATTAATTTTTTTTATAGTTAAGAAACTTGGATTCATGTTTCCATTGAAAAATAGTAAATACTTCGAATTGTGAATAACTAACAGCATTACTAATGTTGAAATGCCTGATATTTTTAAACAATTTATGCGGAATTTTTTTTTTCATCTAATTACCGTATTGCAAAAAAAAAAAAAAAAAAAAAAAAAAATGCTTCAGAGTGAATATAATTAATAACTTCAAGTGCGAATATTAAAAGTTAATTTTGCAAAACGTGATCATGGTTTGGAATTACCTCACAAAATTGACATTGTCAGGTGTTTGTCAATTTATGCTAAAAAAAATTTGTAGAAAAAATACCTCTGCCATTTTAACATGAAGACTTTATTGAAGCGAGGCCGTGTCTGATGGAAGCCAAGAATACTTACCAGACGAATGAATGGAAAATAAGCAACTCATTCATGAATTTCGACAAAAAATTCACTGCTGATCAAAATATTATTGCTGTCGAAGTATTTTATTTATAAAGAAGAACTTTGGTTTAAAAAAAATAGTTTTGGGATTTAACACTTATCTTTCTATTTTAAGAACTTCGGATTTTAGGAATTGTCACAATGGTCCCAACTTGTTAGCAAAAACGACTGTATAATTTAGTTTGACATTTTCTTATTTTAAATATCGTAACATTTGTAATTCTCAAACTATTTGTGAAAGTATTCATGAATAAAAAAAATTTAATTTTAACATGCTATTTCATGGAAAAATATTGTAATGCTTTATTCTTTTTTCTTAAAAAAAGCTAAATGGTTTATGTATTAATGGTCACTTATGGAAATAAAACTATTATTATTAATAAATAATTTGAAAGTGAAAAATGGTCGAATAAATTGTGAAGAAAAAACAAATGATTGAATTAATTTTGTTTGATAGAATATTGTTGTTGTTGTTATTTATAACAACTGAAAAAACCAAGCTCGCTACCCGATGGGTATGCGAAATAAAGTCAGAGCATCACGAAGATGAAATTACGTATTTGTTCTAAGATTCATCCGATAGGTGGCACCACTAGAGGAATCACCTTCTCAAATTTGACTTAAAAAGCTTAAGATTCAGAGTACAAAATCTTTAGACATCTCTTTTTTTCTCTTTGGAGAGCAACAAGCATTTTATGTACAATTTCTGCTTTATCAAAATATATTGTAAAAGAAAAACTTATACAAATGGTTATCTTTTCATAACACAAAGAATGCATACACTCTTAGAATAATCGAGTGAAATGTTAACCTTTTATTGTCACAAAACTCAACCAATCTTTAAGATAGAAATTCACTCTTTTGAAAGATGTGGGTAAAGCACTCCTTTTAAGAAGAGTAACAACATATAAAGAGGTAAATTAGATGGAAAAAAGAGTCAATTTCAATTTTTTATAGAAGTATTGCTGATTTTATTTTTAATTGACAAATTAGTGCTGAAATTAGGTTTTGAACTTTTTATTTATTTATTTTTTTATTTATTTATTTTTTTTTTTGGACAATTACAATATAAAGGTATGTGATTTCTTTAGTCAATAATATAACAGTACAGTTGAATATGACATTTTAATTTATTTGGATAATTATAGTGGTTTTTAAATTAAATACACTATTAAGCAATTTGTTCAGCCATTTATTACATTACTTATATATACTTAGTTTTACGTGCGAGTGTACTCTTAAGAAAAAATCGTCACACTGCTTATTTCCAGTTTAGTTTACTATGGGCTCATAAGTACAAAATTAACTTTTACAAACATTAATTAAACAAATAGAACTCAATTTAAAAAATGCATATAAATATTTTATATAAGTAAATATAATTTAAGTTCTTTTGAAAAAAATCCTTTATTTAAAGTATAGCTAAAAATTTATTTTTGAATATTGATAATATGCTTTTTTGAAGTTACAGGAGGATAAAGACAAATATTTGCAGATTATTCTATTGAACAAAACTGACTTATTTTTTTGCAAATAAATCTTGTTTTATGACATGTTTTCCAAGCCTAGTTTAAATGCAAAATAACTTCAATGAAACTAAGAATGAAATTAAAAATAAAATGCAAGATTATACAAAAAACATTTATTCAATTTTTAATACAGAAAAATTAAATAAAAATATGCATACAAAAATTCTTAAGTTTATGATGTCAAATTAATAATGGAGTTTAATTTTTTGAATTGACAGTTTAATAACACAAAATAAGAATAAAAATGATTAAAAGCAATTTAATGCATATATTTTGCAAAATTTAAATCTTGATTGGTTATAATAAGAATATATTAATTCAATTAAAGTCCCAACTGGACCATTTTTTAATTTAAAAATACAGTAAGTTTATCATCGTACTTAACATTAAACACATGATAACATTTATATAAAGTATTGAATGCTTTTTAATCTTGCATATTCGATATCAATAAATCTTTTGAGCGCTGTTCTTCTTCCAAAAATCTCTTCAACTAATACCAAAAAAAAAAAAAAAAAAAAAAAAATCATAACTAAAATTTTTATATTATTTGCAATCTCATTAGTATCGATATAAACTTTAACACTAAAATTATATAAGAATGATACTTCAAAAATAAAGCCTTATTTTTCTGCAAGGAGTCTGATATCTATGCAATTATATTCTGTATTAAAATTATATTCAGCCTAAAAAATATAACATCCTCAATTCTCACATATTTATTCCATGTTATAGAACAGGTTTTTGAACACATCATAACATTCTAGGAGCATATTATGCAGGGCATTTACTAAGAAAACAGTCATCTTCTGGATATTAAATATCAAATTCCATATCTATCTGTAATAAAGAGAATAATTATTTATATTAAATTAATAGAACTTTTTATTGCAATTCAAAGTAAAAGTAATTTGTTAAAAAATGGCATTCTCATTAATTAATTAAACCTTAGTAACTGAAATGAGTGAATTAATAATTATCCAGCAGTTTCTAAAAACTTTTATAAGAATGTGGCAAAAATGATAAGTTATTGATATACAATGAAACAAATACAAAATAATTTACAGCTATTATATTTTCAATCAGAAAAAATTGGTGACATAATGTGACGAGGGATTGGATTGAAGTTGCAGTAACAAAATATTCTACCATAATGTCAAACTTATAACTATGCATAAAAGTGATGAAATGTTTAATCAAATTAATAAGTATTCACCTATAAAAATTATATTGAATTTAAAATGAGATTTAATCTTCCTCGAAAGTTGGATTTCATACGAATACAGAGATTCTGAGATATATACTTGTATATGTCGGGCCAAGTACTTCCACTAGGTTATCAAAGTATTTCATAAATATTTTACCATGATATTTCTGGAAAACATTATTATAAAAATTAATTATAAGACAAATTTTATGTATTTATAACAAATTATATAATTATAACAAATTTTTTGACAGTTCATAATTATTTAAAAAACGTAATTTAAAGACACGTAAGAGTTTAATTTATCTCGATTATCATATAGCAGCATTTTGAACACCCTGACAATTACAGGCACATGTGAAGTCTTCCCCCCTCACGATCAGTACAACTTAGTACTTCTTATGGTAAGTCACGCGATTATAGAACAAATTGTATCGATTTGCACCATGCGTTCCTTAGAGGTTGATGTAAATAGTATTTATAAGTTTAAAAGATAAAACATAAAAAAGTAACAGAAAAGTTGAAAAAAATGTCGATTTTCTTATGTATCTGGCAACTTTGTTTTTATTACTTCATATATAGGGAGACCTACAAGAATTATGTAGAAAATTCTATTATGGCAACCCTAGTATTTACGTTATCGCGCACGTCACGATACGTCACCTTGGCAACATTTCTTATTCGCCAAAAAAATTCAGAATTTAGGATTATGGATTATACGGCACCTGTGCCATATAAATATATTTAATAGATTGGAATTGGAAAATTTAAATTCGAGATTTGCTGAATCTTTTAAGTTTCTATAATGAAAGAAAAATGAAAAATCAGATTTTGAAAACTTAAATGATTTACAATTTGCTGAAATTAATGAAAAAATTGTATATTCTCTTTCAATTTAATAATTTCATTGTTGTGTTATTCTTTACTCTACAGTATGATTCTTATGCGTATCGACTTCTTCTAATGAGTAAACATGGCGATACAAATTCCTAATTTAACTTAACGCAGCATTTACGCTAATGCAGCGTTTCTGTATAATTTTTAATTTTAAACTAATTTTTCTCATGCACTTCGTTAATGCTGATGTGGCCTTTTTATCCTGTAATAGTTTAAATCATTTTTTTAATATTGATATTGATATGGATGTTATTGATAATGAACTCGTTATTGCTATTATTTTTATCAATAATTTTATTATTTTAAGATTTCCTGAAATAGGGACATTTTTAAAACAATGTTGTAGACCCTATTAAATTTATCTCTATTAGTCTTTATTAATAATAAAATATTATTTTAAAAATGTTATTAAATTAACTTACAAAATAAATTGTAAACAAAATTATATAAAATTTGGAATACAGTAAAAATAAAAAAAAATTACTAAATTACAACATTTAAACAGGAAATATATTTTTATTGGATTAATTGTATATTTGTAACTCTCGTTTATTTACATTAAAAGATTTGAGATACTTTTTTCTTGAAAAACACCGATTCACTAGTGAGAAATAACATTCAGAAACAAAATAGAATGGTTATAGTGTACATGAGGGGGAGGGAGGATCATCGTCCTCCCACATACCCACTGCAGCTTTTCGAGAATTTGTCGCACAAAGCGGTTTTAATTCAATAGACTGTCGCTAAGCTAGTAAGTCAACATTTGGTTCCTCCGGGAGCTCCAAGTAAAGGCAACAAAGGTGTCTTTGTGTTTGACCAAGCTCGACACCTTTTTTTCGTTACATCCCAACTTAAAAAGGAAGTAAGAAAAAGAAGAAAAAAAATTCGATTTTTATATTGCTTTTTCAAACAAATTTTTTGAAAAGTTGTGTCTCAAAAATTGTACGTGAATTTATGGAACATTTAAGAAAAAGAGGACTAAATAATTTAATAATTTCTATTTTAAAAATAAAAACGAAAAGTTCGACTACAGTTCAATAAAATTCAAATAATGTTTATTTTCTCTTTAATTTATTACACACACACATACATACATACATACATACATATATATATATATATATACATATATATATATATATAATATATATATATATATATACATATATATATATATATATATATATATATATATATATATATATATATATATATATATATATATATATATATATATATATATATATATATATATATATATATATATATATATATATATATATATATATATATATATATATCGTTTAGAAACATTTGTATATTCAACTTATATATATATGATTCATTCTTTTATTCTTTTCTAATAATAAATAAAAACAATTATACTTAATGCCACATACCATGCTGAATCTTCAATTTAAAATGATTAATAATTAAATAGTTCTTTTTTCCAAAGCTGGTTCTTTAATTTTCTTGTGAAACAAGGAGTAATTTGTTTGTTCTTATGACCAAAAATATAGTTTCTTAAATGAATATTAATATTAGGGCTTATTTTTTATTGAGTTCTAATCATATCTATAGTACGAAAAATGCATGCTTTCTCCAGATCCACATATCTAATCATCCTTTGATATATGTATGTATAGTAACTTAAATTTATTACGCACAAATCTCTTTTTAGTATATTTTCTCCAGGTTTATTCATCTCTGCTGAAATTTGTTGATACCAGAATCATTGCTTCAGTTTTCTTGCAAGGTACAGTTTCTATAATTATATCGCTAGTAATTCTCATAAATGTTTTTACACAATTTTATCTCAATAAGTGAAACTTTTCTCCCAGGCCAAAATATAAATTTTTTATTCAATGAATATGGAAGAAAAATATTCGCAAGGTACACAACATAAAGCATTTTATCTGAGTGTGTAATTTACGCTGCCATTTATAAGTACAGTAAATTAATTAGGACTTACAGGAAAACTTTTTTCATTTGTTTTGATTGACTATATGAATCATTTTATGACATTATTTATACATACGATCTTATTTTGGCTACTTAAAAATGTTATTTTTAATTTACTTAAAAATTTCTATTTCTTTTGATATAACTTAGATTTTTAATTCAGTGTTGTATAGCCATTTATTATATTTATTACATGTATAGCCATTTATTATATTTATTATATGTATAGCCATTTATTATATTTATTACACATATAGTCATATTTTTGAGATAAGCCAATGTTTAATAAACTTTTTATGAATTTTAATATTATTTAAATCAGATTAGAATCGCACTATTCATCAACTAATTCTGATATTATAAAGCATTTTTTATACCCGAAAAAATTATTGGCATATTCCTATTAATCTTGAAGAATAAAAGGAAGATTAAGATTTTTTAATAATTAAAACATAAATTTCTTAATTATAATAATTTTAAAATAATACGAGGTTTATATAGTATGCAGTTAATGTATTATATACATACATACATATATATATATATATATCCGAAGTGTAATCGCACAATTCTCATGCAGATTTCGCTGACAAGTCCTGATGCATTAAACTGTCTTTATGATTTTTAATCGAAAATAATTTTATGATGAAAGTAAATTGTAGATACAAAATGCAATAGGCTAACATTAGTCAATATCAAATAATTGTTTTTTTTTATTATTTCTTGTTGCCAGCTTATTCAAAAATATAAAATAAATTAGAGTTAGCTAAAAATTTGGAAAAATCTAAGTTTGAGATAAATTTACCACATGTATCTTTTGAGATAAATTATCCACATGTAGAAAAGATACCTGATATCTTTTCTTTGATAAAATAGTTTTATGAAGAACAAAATGTGAGATTTACTTATTTTACAGTCCTTACATCTAATTAGTTAAGTTAATTATTTTTGCATACAGCAATAAATAAGTTCATGTTCAGCAAGGTCACATAGAAACTGTTTTAAAATGTATTCAAAGGTTCACATAAAATTTAGTTTGAGGTCTATTAAAATATGATATTCAAATAAATTCGGATGATAAATTGACTCAATATTGAGTAAAACAAATTCATCCTTTGAGGCATAACCAATTGTGGAAAAGTTACAAGATTATTTGAATAAAATAAATCAGCGAAAAACTGAGTTTATATCCATAATTTAAAGTGATCAGAACCAGAGAGTGTATATTTGCTATCGTGTTTTCTTCTGCAGTATCTGAAAGAGAAAAAGATAAACGGTGTAAATTTTAGATGAAGCAGGTGATGATGAATCCAGTTAGAAATATGCTGGCAAACTATTTTTGTGAATATGATGAGAATTTATATGTTTTCACCTGCCAGACAATTGGCAGCGTATGTTCGATAAAAGTTACGTGAGAAAAGTGCTAAATGACAATAATAAAAAAATAAATAAATAAAAGTAGATAAAATAAACTTTCATCAAAATTCTCACATTAAAGGAAATAAAATTTTGATACTAAATGACTGATCAACATGAAAAATATTAAATTTTAAAAAAATTTAATGGGAAATAACCTATAATAATTCTCGGTTTGTGTGCTTCTTTCAATCCATGATTGAGTCTTTGTTTTACTAAATTAAAATGAAGCCACAAATTACTTTGAATTTAAATAAAATCCTCGTAGACTTTACTGTAAATAAAATCAAAATTTATCAATGATTTAAAATATTTTTACAAATTAAATTTTAATTTTTTTTTCTTTTATATTGATCGTTTACTTAAGTTAATAATTTTAATTAACTTATACATATAAGTGCTCACAGTATAAAAATACTTCCTGTAATCTATTCAAATATATCACTAAATTTTTTTTCTTGAAAGTAATTCTTTAAATTATTTATTATAAATAATTTATAACTTTTCAGATCAATAAAATCATACTGATATGATATGAATACAAGCATTAGAATAAATTAATGACAGTTGAAAAGATTTGAATAAACTAAAATAGTAACATTTTTTACTAATATTTTCCATTCATATTGTTAAAGAAAATAAATCATTATAAATGAATGCTTACTACTAGTAATTGATTTAATTTTTGACGGCGATTTGGGAATATGATATTTTTTTTCCAAAATAATAGTTAATTTATGAGAAAAGTTTTGTTGTAGCAAATCTGAGTTTACAGATACGACTTTCAGTGGTTATATAATTTGACCTCAGCGTTAATAAGTAAACATATTGTCAAATACTAAGAGACAAATCTTACTAATACAGCATTTTCTTACTCCTATAATTGAATACAGATGTAAAGAAAGGATATTTTTCTTTTATTCAACTTTTTATTTGATCTTTTCAAGCTCTATATATAGTAATATTCATTTTAACATGAACGGCTATTTATTGATAAACTTTTGTTTCTAATTTTTGTTAAGATAATTCCTACATATATTTCATTTTAACTTAAAAATGAAATTAAAAGTTAAATTAACATTTAAATATTTCAAACTAGGATAATTTTCTTTAATCCGGCATAAGAATTCGGAAACTCCTTTAGCATAGGATAAAATTACTTTTGATGTACATCAATGAATATCTTTATAAGTTGATGGAAAGTAATGGCAACCTTTACTAAGAGATTGTTAGTTCTTACAAAGATGAAGCGAACATTTTAAGCAACAGCAAGTAAAAGTGAAAAGAAAGAAACAGCTATAGTGTGTGTTTGGATTAGTTATTAAAACGTTCTAAGCTTCAACGATTGGGTTGTAGTTCGTAAAGGCGTGGCTAGATTTAGGTATAGAAGGAACTACAAATCGATTTAACAGCTACTAGTTCACCCGATGCCTTTTTTTGGCAGTGTAATCTTGCATCAAAGTTTTAAAAGTTTTTCCTGAGCATGGCAGATGATTTTTTGAGATTGTTATCAGAGAATCCTCTATTTTATCGCGGTATGTATGGACCGTATATTATTCTAAAAATATAAACACTAAATTTAGTTAGATTCCTATTGAACATATTCATATTTTTAAAGAATACATTTATTAAATATAAAAAAATAAATTCCTTTTATGCCTTCTAAGTTTTAAAACTGCAATTTTCCATTATCGGAAGCACACGTTCAGTAGAGAATTCACGGGTAAAATCTTAAAAAATTATCTTTTCATCATAGGTTTGTTGTAAAAAATGTTTGAGTTTCATTAAAAAATACAGAAAGCGGATTTTAAATTATGTGCATTAGTACAAACTTTTCTTAATATATAATATTGAGATTTAGAAAATAATTTTTCTTAAACAAATTTTAAAAAATTTAAAATTTTATAACAATATTTTTGCAAAACTTATGAGAAATATTATAGAATTTTGAAATCATACTCTCAAATAAGTTAAAAGATAAATAATTTTGGACTGTCATGAAAATGTTTTTATAGTATTTTTCCACGTGCAATATACTTTCCTATATTAAATATGTATTAATATTATTTGTGCGTGACAAATTGTAGTTTTTAATAATTTATGACATTAAATAAATTACATTTTATTTAATTACACTATACAAATTTGTTTAATATGGCACATTATATACGGCTTTTTTTATAAAGTTTGAATTATCAACAATAAATCATGCATCTAATTCTTAATGATTATTGAATAGATTTAAGAATACTAAATTAATATTATAATATTTTTTGCAATAAATTTAAATTTACTCATGGAAATATTGTGCATACGGTAAAAATTACAAAAAGAAAAGCTATATTGCCCATTGAATTTTTGTTTGCATCACTCGAAAATTATGTCTTTGATAGTGCAGATATAAAGTTTAATATCTCACACAAATCAGAAGTGTATATCCTATTCAATGTGGACACTTATATTTAAAAAGTAATTATTAATGTTGCATGTTATTCTATAACTTATGAACATAGGTGGTTGGTAGAAAATATGCCTAAACATATTTCTAATAATATATTCTTATATTTCAACTCTCATATATTTTTATAACTCTTTCCTTTGCATAATTCTGAGTAAATGTTGAGACAATTTCAAAGTATCAGTTTATGAATCTTATTCAAATTTATTAATAAAAAACAAAAACATAATTCTCAGGATATAATGCGCAGAACATTAAGCAAACTTGTCAATGATATGTGATGTTCAGAAGAAGTTATTCATAGTACTGTGCAAAACTGCCATTCGAATGCAACTGTGCAAAATTTAGCAGCTATTTTTGAGAAATTTGCTATATCTATGAAGCTTTGATTTTTTTTTTTTTTTTGATGAGTAATACGTGAAACAGAAAAATTAATATCTTATGCATAATGTAAAATTTGGAGCCAACCAATAGTGAAGAGATTAGGGTCTCTAACTTCGAAGCAGTAGGCCCCAGGTTCGAATCTTGGTTCAGGAAGGGATATTACCTTCTCTCTTTGTGTTGTCTTTTTTTATCCCTTCACTTTCGGGGCAAAGATGGCACTCTTTACCGGGTGTCCTACTGAATAAGACGTCATCACCTTCGCCCATTATATAACGCTGAATAGGTATATCCTAAGGGCAGCCTGATATTAATAATATTTTGGTTGAACTGCATTCAGAGCCGTTTTAAACTTTTTTGTGTGACACATTGGACATCTATTGCGTAACCTGTGATATACGGATATCAGAAGATCCATTTTCAGTCGTTCAACTATGGCAAGGGATTCAACCTGAAAACTTCCACGTCCAAGAATAGGTTCTGCCACTAGTCTATGATCAGACCTTAAGTTAAGTGTTTTTGTCTGTTCGTAGCAGATAGCCAGCGGGTGAAAGACTTTGTAAGGTAGTTCTATGCCTGCAATCAACATGCTGTCTTTCGGGAATAATTTTCATATATTGTGGGCCACATTCATGTTCGGCAAAGGAGGAAACCCTGTAAACTTCCAAGCACCCAATCCAACAAAAAGGTGTCTTCTCCAATTGCACTGCTGAGATTGGTATTGAATCTGGGGCTTTCTATTCGAAAAGCACATTATTATAATCAAATCTCAAGATCATTAATAGCAGAAAAATGTTTCAACGTTTCTCAACGTATATCATTGATTATAGTATTATTATTTCGTGGATGCAAATCTTTGTGAAGTTATCACACATTTATTTATTTACGTAATCAATTTTATAAAAAAAAATTATGCCTAAATAAAAAATTTTGAAGATTTTTAAGTATTAAATATCTAAAAAAGTTTTTAATATTTTTAGATATTAAATATTTGAAATAATATCTAAAATTTATTGATTAAACCATCATTAAATTTATAATAAAAGGTTAATAAAATCAATTTAACGAATGTAGGTTGAATGTAGAAAACAATTTTAAAAGGACAAATAAGTTTAACTGATCAATTTGAGAAGTTATAGCTTTCTTAGAATAAATTATGAAATATTATTGCACAGAAACAGTTGTGAAGTTAATATTCTAAATGAGTATAATTAAATGATTCAAATTTAAAAGTAATATCTAATTATTTAACTGATCGAAACTTATAGCTATCTATGAGGGATTGAATTATATAGACATGACCTTTGAACTTCTTTTCAGAGACATCTGGGTAGTAACTGACAATTCGCCCATATATAATAGCGCCTCAATACAGCACCTATCTCATTGGACGATCTTTGGAGATAAGACAAATTTGAATATTTTATACCTTGTGACGTGACTTTCTACTAAACACTCTATACATTTTCAGTGGGTTTCTTCTTATGTTGGATTGAGTGGCAACGAAATTGTAAATAGCTTGGCTGAGTATGCCACTGCTGACACCTTGCAGGGCGACACTATTCTAACGTTTTTGGGAATCTCCACTATTAAGAAGATGGAATGAAACACAATTTGGAGGGATCCGCCTGCCCCCTCTTGGTACTTTGGGAAAAAACCTCGTTGGTGGCACTAGATCAGTATCTCTAGGATACCACAGACTGCTCTGTCACGTTTTTTGAGTGGTCACATTAGGTCCCTTTCTTTTCAACCAAGTCAGAAAGTTTTTCTGGCGTGTCACTGGTGCAAGGCTGGTCAGGCCTTCCCGAGGCATATTCTTGAATGTCTGAATTTTACTGCAAACAAGGTTTTGGAGAATCCTATTTTATTTTTGGACTTTTTACTGATTTTTGGTTTTACGGAGATGGTTTAGATTTGCTAAACCATCTGGGATATGAGACAACAATTATTTAACTGCAAAACTTGGAAGAAAAACCGCTTACAAAAAGGAATGGGATAAAGTGTAACAAAATTTAATAACTTCAATTTCAAATGTAATTTCAAAACTTCACTTTCAAATGGTTTATTGAGACTATTGCAGGAAATCAACAAACATATGATATTCACTTTCTTCCATTCAGCATGGTTTTATTTTAAAGCGCATGACTATTGATTTATACAAGTGCGGTTGATATTTTAAATCTTATTTACAACCACATCATAACTAAGAAATAATTGAATTTTTTAAATTTAATGGAAGGCGATATTGAAAGCGAAAAGTTTGAAATTCGATCCCAGCTGCAGTTTAACAGAAAATAGAGGCTGTTTTAACTTATGAGGATTAGTATTTACTCGTTTCCTCTTTTGGGGCACGTGAATAAGACCTACTACCTATGAATATAATGCCTTAAAACAACTACCTATAGGTTCTTAGACTGTTAATTCAATTCTATTCTTAGCATTAGTATTTTTACTTTTGACAATTTAGATGTCCCTAAGTAAAAATTGTCATTATTATATTTAATGAGTGAATGTCTTGCTAAGTTATTTTATTATTATTATTATAATTATTTTTTTGACACAGATGCCATATAATCCTCATGCCAAATTCTGAGTTTGGTGATTTTTTGGCGGATTCTTTTGCTTATCAGGCAACCTGGTTTTTATTACGTCATAGAAATGGAGACATACTAATTTTGTAGAAAATTTTATTTTTAATTACCCTTGTATTTACGTCATCGCGAGATGTCACAATTCATCCTCTTAACAGCATTTCTTCGCCGCCAAAAAAATTCAGATATTTGCATGCTCGATTATACGGCATCTGTGACATTTTTTCAATTGGTCTTTATTATAAATACTTTTTAAGGAAAGTGTATCACGCATTATAGGGGAACTAGTCCTGCAATGTTCAGGGTGTCAAAATCCATTACTGGACAGAGTTATGCTGAAAATCAACGACACATTATGGCACCCAGGTTGCCTACATTGTTCCGAATGCCAAACTCTGCTCACCGAAAAATGCTACAGCAAAGATTCAACTAATTATTGCAAAGAGCACTTTTTCAGGTAAATCTCAACTGCAGTGGTAAGACGAACTTTTCAGTTTTTGAATATAGAATTAGCATAAATGATTCATTCGTTAAAGAAACACAAATTGCTCAAGTTTATACCCTCATTTCAGATGTCTATTACGTGTCACTATGATGACATGACATGCGGCCTAATGATAATCGATTTCATTCCATATATTGTAGAAAACAATTGATGTCTTTGAATTGTTGATGCCACCAGAAAAATATTTGATTTATGTGATGTTTCTTTTCTATACTCTCGTCTACAAGGACATCGCAATGCTATAACATTCAAATAATTAGGATACTTAAGGATGCAAAACACCCGATCTGAAAGATAATGGACCCATTCTGTCACCAGAAAGACACAATACAAATTTGGTGTGCTTATTGTTTTCACATCTATCATATGTGTTACTACTTCTGAAAATTTGGTTATCAAAACAAACCCTTTGTGCTAAACCTATATAATAACAATTAAATCTTACAAAATATACAAATATTTTTAAGTTTTCTAAAATTACCATGCATTTATTATATTTAAAATGAAAAACTTGATTGAAAAGGTTTGATAATTAACTAAATAATTTTGTAATTTTCAAATCAATTCCAGAAAAGCGATTGTTTTACGATCAGTTCATGATAACACACATATTATGGATGAAACTCACATCATACATTATACTCCCATAGGTTTTTATTTGCATATTTTCAGCTAAAAAAATTTTATAATCAACACATTCCATGTGATATAAAAGGCAAATTATCAGAATTATTATTTATACTGATTAATATTTGTGTAAAGTATATATATAGTAATCTGATACAGTTCTCGATAGCTAAATTACAACTAAATATTTAAAGTATTGAAAATACTATTAATGATTTTGTAGTAGTCAAGCAACAGATGTATAAAATATAAAATTGAACTTAAAATATTATAAAATCGCCCCCCTACACACAAAAATTAACTTGTCATTGAATTACTACTTTTTTAATGAGTAATTAAGTAACTATGCCATATGAGTAATTATATTACTCATTAAAGAAAAATCCTCTACGTAATTGTACCAAAGAAATTCCATACAATAATTTAAGAAAAAAATTATATATATATATACATACACACTCATAAATATATAGGGTGATATTTCTTTTTTAAAGTGATAGTGTTTGGAGCATGATCTAATAGCCGAAATGGCGCCAAACTTGGTATTTAGTCTAATCAAAACACAAGAAAAAAGATTCCGTGAAAAAAGAATAGTTCCAAAAACTGCCACTAGGGCATTTTGTGGCGTTTTACAATGTATAAAATATGAGAAAAGAAAAATACTAATACATACAATTGTACGGCTAAATTATTAACCTGTGTGTGTGTTTATTTACTACATTAACTTTCCCAGTGAGGAATTAGACCAATTTCAATGTGAACACCGTTTTCAGAAATAACACCGTGCATTCTGTGTACAATGTTCACTTAAATCAAGTACAAGTACTTTCTTAAGTATTTGTACTTATATTAGTACAATATGTATTTAAATAAATCTACTTAATTAAAAAAAAAGAGTTCATTGCAATTTTCAAAAGTACTTTCTATGGGTCCACATTTAATTTTAGTGCATTTTCTTACTGTAATGCATGCATATGTATTTGTGCTTTAACTTAAATCAAGTACAAGCACTTACTTAAGTACTTGTACTTGATTACTTAAGTACAAGTACTTATTTAAGTTGTTGCAAGTGCATATGTATTTTAAATATTTAAATTAATCTTTTTAACTAATGAAAAAAGATGTCATTGCAATTTTAAAAAGTATTTACCATGAGTACGCATTTAAAATTAATGCATTCGCCTACAGAAATGTATATATATGTATTAGTGCTTGTGTGTAAATAAAGTACAAGTACATACTTAAGTACTTGTACTTGCATAAGTATCATAAATATTTAAGCAAATCTATTTAATTAAAGAAGTCAATGCAATTTTTAAAAGTATTTGCCATGAGTCCACTTTTAAATTTGGTTCATACAATAAATTAAATGCATGTAACTGTATCAGTGCATTTACTTAAATTAAGTGCAAGTACTAACTTAAGTACTTGTACCTGCATTCGTACAATAAATGCTTAAATAAATCTGCTTAATTAAGGAAAAAACAGGTCATTGCATTTTTCAAAAGTATTTTCCATTGGGCCACATTGAATTTTAGTGCATTTGCTTACTGAAAGGCATGTGCCTGTATCAGTGAGTTTATTTAAATGGAGTACAAGTACTTGCTTAAGTACTTATATTTGCATAAGTAAAATATATTTAAATCCATGTATTTCTTTAATGAAAAAAGAGGTATCTACAATTATCAAAAGTTTTATCCATGGTTCCATATTATAATTTAGTTCATTTCGTTTACAGGAATGAATGTACATATGTCAGTGCATGTACTTAAATCAAGTACAACTACTTATTAAAGTCTTGTACTTGATTACTTAAGTGCAAGTACTAAAGTATTTGTAATCGCATGTACAATAAATATTTAAATAAATCTACTTATTTAGGGAAAAAGGATGTCACTGCATTTTTCAAAAGTATTTTCGATGGGTCAACTTTAATTTTAGTGCATTTGCTTTCTGAATGTCATGTACATGTATCAGTGCGTATGCTTAAATCACGTTCAAGTACTTAATAAAGTACTTGTACTTTCATAAGTGCATTAAATTATTAAATTAATCTATTTAAGTAATAAAAATTGAGTTCTTTGCAATTTTCAAAAGTATTTTCCGTGGGTCGATGTTTAATTTTAATGCATTCGCTTACTGAAATGCATGTATATGTATCAATGCATGCACTTAAATGAAGTACAAGTACTTACTTAAGTGCTTGTACTCTCTCTCTCTTGCATAAGTAAATAATATTTAAATAAATCTATTTATTTAATAATAATAAAAAAAGAATTCTTTCCAATTTTCAGCTTTGTTTTCCATGGGTCCACATTTAAATTTAGTGCATTTGCTTAATGAAAGGCATGTACATGTATAAATGCGTGTACTTAAATCAAGTACAAATACTTACTTAAGTACTTGGATTTGTTTACTTAAGTACAAGTACTTAGTTAATACTTGTACAATAAATATTTTAATAAATCTATTTAATGAACGAAAAATGATGTCATTGCAATTTTATAAAGTATTTGCCATGGGTCGAAATTTAAATTTAGTGCATTCGCTTACTGGAATTCATGTATATGTATCAATGCATGCACTTAAATCAAGTACAAGTACTTACTTAAGTACTTGTATTTCGAAAAGTATATTAAATATTTTATTTAATTAATCAAAAATCAGGTCTTTGGAATTTTCAGCAGTATTTTCCATGGATCCATATTTAATTTTGGTGCATTTGCTTACCGCAAGGCATGTACATGTAACAGTGCGGGTATTCAAATGAAGTACAAGTACTTACTTAAGTAGTTGTACTTGCTTAATTACAATAAATAATTAAATAAGTGTTTAATTTATTTAAAAATGTATTGCAGTTTTCAAAAGTATTTTCCTTTGGTCCACATTTAACTTTTGTGCATTTGCTCACTGAAAGCCATGTACATGTATCAATGTATATACTTAAATAAAATAAAAGCACTTACTTAAGTACTTATACTTGATTACTTAAGTGCAAGTACTTACTTAAGAACTTGTACTCACATAAGTACAATTAATACATAGGCAAATCTAATTAATTAAGGAAAAAAGAGGTCATTGCATATTTCAAAAGTATTTTCTATTGGTCCACATAGAATTTTAGTGCATTTGCTTAGTAAAAGGCATGCACATGTAGCTGTGCGTATATTTAAATCAAGTACAAGCGTTTACTTAAGCACTTATACTTGATTACTTAGGTACAAGTATGTACTTTAGTACTTGTACGTATTTAAGAAATTGTACTTGCATAAGTACAATAATTATTTAAATTAATCTACTTAATTAATGAGAAAAGAAGGCGTTATAATTTTCAAAAGTGTAACCCATGGCTCTAAATTTAAATTTAGTGCATTTGCTCACTGAATTTCCTGTACACGTATATACAGGAATTTCAGTGAGCAAAGTGAATTGCAATCAGAGAGTTTTCAGTGTATGCACTTAAATTAAGAGCAAATACATATTTAAGTACTCCTTCTAGCGTTAGTGAAATAAATATTTAAATAAATCTACTTAATTAAGGAAAAAAGAGGTCATTGTTCTTTTCAAAAGTATTTTCCATGGGTCGCATCAAATTTTAGTGCATTCACTTACTGAAATGCATGTTTATGTATCAGTGCATGCACTTAAATGAAGTACAAGTACTTACTTAAGTACTTGTACTTGATTACTTAGTACAAGTACTTATTTAAGTTCTGGTACTTGCAAAAGTGCAATATATGTTTTAAAAAAATCTATTTAATTAATGAAAAAGAAGTCATTGCAAATTTCAAAAGTGTTTTCCTTCCGTCCACATTTGAATTTAGTTCATTCAATTACTAAAATGCATGTATATGTTTTAGTGCATGTACTTAAATCAGAGCAAGTACTTACTAAAGTACTTGCATTTGCATAAGTACAATAATCATTTAAATAAATCTGCTTAATTAAGGAAAAAACAGGCCATTGCATTTTTCAAAACTATTTTCCATTGGTCCACATTGAATTGTAATGCATTTGCTTACTGATGTACATTACTTAAATAAAGTATAAGAACTTAATTGCTTGTTCTTGATTACTTAAATACAAGTACTTACTTACGTACTTGCATAAATACATTAAATATTTAAATTAATCTATTTGTTTAATGAAAAAAGAGCTCTCTCTCACTTTCAAAGGTATTTTCCATGGGTCCTTAATTTTAGTGCATTTGCTGACTGAAATGCATTTACATGTAACTGTGTGTGTAGTTAAATCAAGTAGAACTGCTTTCTTAATTACTTATATTGGCATAAGTATAATAAATATATTTAAGTAAATCTATTGAATGAATAAAAAAAGATGTCATTGCAATTTACTAATCTGTTTTCCATGTGTCCATATTTAGATTTAGTGCATTCGCTTATTGAAATGCGTGTATATGTACCAGTGCATGCATTTAAATCCATTAAAATTACTTACTTAAGTACTTGTACTTTCATAAGTAAAATATATTTAAATCAATGAATTTATTTAATGAAAAAAAAGGTCCCTATAATTTTCAAAAGTTTTTTCCATAGGTCCACATTAAAATTTAGTTCATTTTCTTACTGGAATGAATTTACATGTATCAGTGCATGTACTTAAATCAAGTACAAGTACTTTCTTAAGTACTTGTACTCGCATAAATACAATAAATATTTAAATAAATTCACTTATTTAAGGAAAAATGATGTCACTGTATTTTTCAAAATTATTTTCCATGGGTTCACACTTGATTTTAGTGCATTCGCTCGCTGAAATGCATGTATATGTATCAATGCGTGTACTTAAATCAAGTACAAGTACTCACTTAAGTACTTGTACTTGTTCACTTAAGTACAAGTACTTAGTTAGTACTTGTATAATAAATATTTAAATAAATCTATTTAATGAATGAAAATTGATGTCATTGCAATTTTATAAATTATTTACCATGGGTCCACATTTAAATTTAGTGCATTTGTTTACTGAAAGGCATGTATCAAGTATCAAGGCGTATACTTAAATCAAGTACAAGTATTTACTTAAGTACTTGTGCTTGCATAATTACATTAAATATTTAAATTAATCTATTTAATTAATGAAAAAAGTGTTCTCTGGAATTTTCAAAAGTATTTTCCATCGGTCGATATTCAATTTTAGTGCATTCGCTAACTTAAATGCATCTACATTTATCAGTGCATGTATTTAAATTACTATTACTTACTTAAGTATTACTCCACAGCCGTTCGTAACATATCACAAGGAATATTCCGCACTGTCTTTGTTATGTTGTCCTTTAGAATAGACAAATTTGATAGCCCACCAACATAAACCAGGGCTAGGGAAAGAGAAGGGCTGGCTCAAATGCTCCCCAAGACTGATACCGGAAATAGCCATTGATGACGTAGTCAAGCATCGAAGGAGAATAAGCTGCCTGGAGTTTCTAAGTAAAATACTTATTTTTTTATTTTTAAGTTCATTTTGTTTTAAATCAGAGTGAAAAAAACTGCAAATGCCTCTCAAATATTTAGTAAATTTTCAATTATTATTTAATAAACCCCCTTAAAAATTATCATTAATATTTAAATTAATTTAAAATTGTATAACCAATATAAAAATATATTTACCTTTAGCTTCAGTTTATCTTGATTTTTTGACTATTGACCCATTTCTTATTTTTTTGTTCAGATTTATTATGAGATACTATCCCTGCATTTCTATTTAAATACCTAATTCGTATAAATGTTCTCAAGCGACAAAAAAGTTTAATTGCTTTTCGATTTACAGTAGGAAAAGAAGATTCAGTTTCATTTATTAATGTTGCTATGACATTTTTCCCTTTAAAAAATGTGTCGCCATAAAATTTGCGAAACACTATGTCCATTTGTTTTATAGTTTCCATCCATGCTTTTGTTGGAACAGTAAGTCCCCCAACAGAAATTAAATTAATCCACTCTGAATGATTGGGCATATCGACTGAATTTCTTGATATAGTTCCAAGTGAATTATCTTTAATTTTATAAGCTATATAACCTGCCACATAAGCCATAGCTTCTTTTTCAAATGGAGATATATCACAATTTGGATTGGAAGAGGCAAGTTCATTTTCCCAAGATAAAGTTAAGGGATTAATTAAGAATTCACGATTTAATTCATCATCTTGAGTATCAAAAGAATTGATTATTTCTTGACGTTCTTTTACATTAAATGCAGAGTCTAACATTTCACTCGTTAAATAAACGTCTGGTACATTTTCTAAAGAGTTTACTTTCGGTGACAAATTAGGTAATTTATTTGCGAGCAATAATTTTTTTAAGCGAATAATTACTTCAGAAGGAGAAGGATGGTCATTGAATCTCCCGAGACCCCTAATTTGGCTGAAGAGGCTTTCGAGCGCATCTTGAGTAAGTCTACTTGTTAAAATATAAGATACATTTATAGATTTTAAGTATTCATATAATCCATAAAGAGAATGAATTGAAATAATAATCCCTTTCTGAAAAGGCAAAACCAATTTTTTCCCAAATACACGTAAATTAAAAACTTCCTCCTTGATTGCGTTTAAAGTTTCTTTTTGAGTATCAAAGTATTTTTGCACTCCAAAAGCAGCTTTTAAAGGCTTGTTACTGGGAGGTATTGGTACGGAGCTGTTCATAATATCAAATAAATTATCGATTAATGGAAAAAATGCAGCCTTTAGTATTTCCAGTGAAATGTATTATAGCTTTAGCAGTAGTTTCCGAAAATAAAGTCTTTGCAGGTGTAACCTTTTGTCTTTCATTTCCTTTAACAGTTAGAAATTGGGGCTTCAGTTTATGGCAAATTTTTATTTCCTCGACATCTTTACTCAATATCTCATATAATATTCTAGAATTTATTATAGTACCGTCACGCAAAACTAAACCACTATCTAAAAAATGGTTCCTCAATAACTTTATATAATGAGGCATATCAGCAAAAACCTATATCTTCCTTGAATCTTTTGAAGGATGAAGAAAATACGATTTGTCAATAGTTATTTCGAGTTCTTTCCATAAAGTATGACTACCACCAAGATCCGAAATTATTGCTCGAACTTGAACACCAGTGAATTCAACTTCATCTATTACAGTAAATAAAAGTTTTTTATTCATTTTACAATCAAAATAAAAAAAAATATTGGTTGTTTCCATGGGAAAATTAATCCTCTCAATAAAATAACTTGAACTTTACAAAATGGGCCTAATATTTCATCCAATGAAGAGTCGTAACACAATTTCGAATCTATGTGCATTTCGTCAAAGCTCAAAGAACATATCTTTTCCACATCGCCCAAAGTTTCACAATTTTTTTCATCAATAATATTACATCTTTAAGAATTCCAGGCATAAAACTAAACTTGGAACACCATCTTTTCAAAGTACTTGCACTTGGCATATTTAATCCCATTTTATTTCGCCAAAAATCGTAAGATTTTGAAGATAATGACCGATTTAAAATGCATTTTGAAATAGTGTCAGATGACCATTTAGTTCTTAATTTATTTTATTCATCTTCACGATTTTAAGGGAATAAATTATTTATCCTCATCTTCCTAAGTTTAACGTTCTCCTTTTGAAGTAACTTTATTTTCATTTTTAATTTTTGTATTTCATTTAAAAGCAATTTTTTATTTGATTTCAATCGTTTAATTATTCTTGTTGTTGAAGTTCGATTTGTTTTTTACTCATTTTTAAGGAATTTCACTGTATGTTTTGCGCATAAAATTCTTTTCTTCAATTCTTCTATATTTTTTAAATATTCATTGCATTTAAGGCATTTAATGTCATTATGACATTGATTTTCTGTATCACATAATTTATGTGTGGACTCAGACACTCAATTGTTTCATTAGCTTCTACTAATCTTCTTCTTTTCGTTTGTCTCTGTTCTCTTGGTGGCGCAGCTTGTCCTTACTTGGACCTGGCGCCACTAAAACCAACCAACCAACCTGTTCTCTTGGAGTATTTCGAATTATATTTAAAGCCGGTAATTTAAGTCTAGGCAGAGCCATCGGTTTGAATATTTTCCTTTCTAGCAAACCAAGTAGTTGATTTTGCAAGTCATCCATATATTCATTCAAATCAAAATGCTCATTGCACACTCTAACATTCTTGGTGTTGATTTTGTCATTTCTTCTACATCTTCGCACCTATTCCTTCGAAAACATTTGATTTTCTTTGGAAATCGATGAAATATTATGTGTTTTCCTTTTGTATTTTGATGCGTATTTGAACACGTAGCAACAGCACACGATGTCATGTTTTCCTCTGTAAAAAATACTCTTGCTCAAAATGAAAACATTAACATTAAACAAGATAAAATGAATGAGAAAGCTGCGATCAGACATAAGCCAGCATAGAGAATGCCAACCAGTCGATGCCCAGTGACGTCACGCTCTTCCCCTCTCCGGTGACGAGGCGGCATGCGACACCTCAAAGCGATGAACCAGCCCTTATGTTTTCCCTAGCCCTGAACATAAACGCACGTTCCGGTAACGTGGGAGGCATGGCCACTGGAGCTCGTTTACTTCAGTTGAGATTGTTTGTCGGAACTGTCTACTACTTGCTTTTACAGCCCCTATTACTGGCGCTGTCATCGCACGTTTAATTTTCTTTGATACCCTCGTTTTATGATAATTCTCATTATTGTAAAATACAGCAGTGCCACAAAATATCCGAGCGATGACTTTTGAAACTAAATTTTTCTTTTTTTCACGAAATCCTTTTTCCCATGTCTTGATTAGTCTAAATACCAAGTTTGGTGTAATTTTGGCTAATAGATCGTGCTACAGGACGTTCCAAACACTGTCACTTAAAAAAAAAAAAAAAAAAGTCCTTCTGTATATGTACATATTAAAAAACTTACGCAAACACTGTCACTTTAAAAAAAAAAAAAAAAGTCCTTCTGTATATGTACATATTAAAAAACTGTTAATACTCATATTTTTAATGTTTACTGTGTGTGATGCATGGTTTTAATTAAATAAATCTAGTTTACTTTCATGATAGAAAATAGACTTGTAAGCATTTCATCTTAATAAAGTTCGATAAAAAGGGAGAAATCGAATTTAGAAACGTTTAATCTAATACAGCTCTAGGAAATAGCAAGATTCTCAAATTTGGTACGAAATCACCTATTTATTAATATTCAAAAATGAAACTGTCAGCGTATCGAACACTTTTTGAGAAACTTTCCGTGCGCATGTTTCGAAAATTTTATGGAAAATCTGGGAAAGTAAGCAAAAAAAGAAAAAGAAAAAATGTTTTTGTGGTTAGAAGGTAACAGATTCCACCAAGCTAAAAACAACCTTCCTGATTGGATATATTCACTGTCTAATATCCCTCCATTGCATTGTTATAAATAATTTGTGAAGAATGAAGTCCTTATACTTCAGAAGTATCGTTTGACAATTACTCAAAGCTAGAAGATGTTTCGCTATGTTTGTAACTTAAGTTTGGTTTGTTTGTCGGTTAGCTGCTATTTTTGGCACCCGAAGGATAATCAGACTTAGATCTAGAGTTTTAAGAGGAATCCAATTAATAACAATATCCAAACCCAAGGTGGGATTCGAGCTCATTAACTGTTTAGCCAAAGACCTGAACGATAACCGGTTGGTATCTTAACGTCAGTGGGAATAGATTGTCATATAAATATATGAAATGTGTAAAATAGAACAAGTAGACAATACCAGAGAGACCTGTGATATCATGATGAGGTACAAAACTGTTGAAATACTTACAAGAAACTTAGTTTCATATGATACTTTATCGAGTCTATATTCAAAATGAAATCACATCCATTATTAGAGCAAAAATATGTGCTGCAGAGTCTATATATTATATTGGAATAGCAAATTTATTCAAAAGATTCTGTTATAATATAATTTAATATTAACATTTATTTCAATTAAAAAAAATTATCATTGTGACAATCGTTATTTTGAATGCCTGTTTGCGCGCGAATTGTAGGGCCTGTGTATAATTTCAGTTTAATAATAAAAACTTTTTGGCAAAAAATGATTCTGTCAGATTTACAATTATTGAAATTTATATCTTGATATTATCAAAGTTATTACCAATATTATATAGTAGCTCAAATTTTACGCACAAGTTTTCTATAAAAAAAAGTAAGCGTTCAAAACATAAAATTCTTCAGTATTCTTATATTACGGAGTACAAATGTTTAGATATTTGGCTTTATTTATTTTTAAAGTAAAACTTTAAAAGACATTGAGATTACTGTTTTATGTAGGAAATATGGAACTCCATGCAGCGGTTGTGGGAAAGGGATAATTCCTCTAGAAATGGTCAGAAAAGTACGAGATTTGGTCTTTCACATTCAGTGCTTCATATGCTTGTTGTGTGGTAGAGAGTTGGCTACTGGAGATAACTTCTTTCTCATGGAAGGCAAGAAGCTGGTATGCCAAGCTGATTACATGGCTGCCTCTGAAGTCATCAATAACGGTAAGTTTATTAAATTATTCTTCCATGGTTCCAAAAAGGAACAAAAAATGTTTTTAATATCATCACATATTACCTTCTAAGGTTGCCCATGTAACAACGAGTTGAAAGAAAGAGAACCACGACAAATGTGCATACTGAAAAAAGCGTAACATCCATCTCCTTCTGTTGATAAAATGTGATGCAACCTATGATCTTCTTCTGAGAAGAAAGTTAACCCACCACAAAACCATGACAAACATTTGTATTAAATTTGCACTGAAAATATAAATCAGAAAAACCAGTTTACGGAAACATTGGTCATGATAAGCTTTTATAGCTTTAATCTCTGCCTATCTTTTAAATAAATGTGATATAAGTATCATTATCGATTGAGGAAAAAACAGTAGATTATGATGAACCCTTAATAAATGAAAACGAACTTAACTTGGAGTACAAGGAAGAAAACTCTCTAATTTCACTTCTGTCCGAAGTTAGTTCTGTATTTCCATATTTATATCGCTTGGGTATGCTGTTTTTATTGGGATATAATGGAAAAGTGTAAACTTTCATTTCTTAAAGTCATTTAGCCGTCGAGCAATTTTCTAAGAGGAATGGATTTATTGTACAATCTCTCTCTTACTTTTCTTCCACAATATTTTCAATAAATTACACTTTTTAAATGTCATTTAGGTAAACTAACTGAATGTATCATCTTCTCTGTGTTCCACTTAAATCAATCTATACTTAGTTCAAGGAATTTATATTTGACACCCGATTTACCTTAGCTTAATTAGTTTTAATTATAGCAGAGAAAAATAAGCACGTAGATTATGAAAATTTCGCTTCATTGAGACAAGTTTCTTTTTTAATATATATATATATATATGAATTTACATTAGATATTTTCCATATTCAACATACAAAAATTAAAAAGAAATTTTTTTAATTATAGTTTTGGATTAAACGTAAAAACACTTTTTTCGTCACACTGCTTAAAACATACGCAAAGCACAATTTTATCAACAAAACCTTTAAAAACAGTGTTTGATCACGAAACCAAAGCTAACATAAAGATTGCTAAAGGCTTAGTGGCAGCTTTTCACGCTCCCAAGCACAGGTCCGAGTTTTGATCCTCGTATTGAGGAAGGTCGTGACTCAGCCTTTCATCCCTTCAGTGGGTGGATAAATTGAGTATCAATCATGCTTGGGAGCTAAACATTACCCCCAGTTTCCCGTTGGGTAACTAATAGAGACATGCTTCGCACATGCCTCTCGGTCAGGAAAACAGAGATGAGCACTGTAGACCTTGGTCCACATGAACTGTTGTGCCATAAAATTTGTTTTTTTAAAGATTGCTGAAAACAAATCAAATGAAGCACGTTTGAAATTATTTTGTAATAAATGTCTAGATGTGAGTAGTAACTGTTGGTGCCAACAGATAGCACCACTACACAATCATGTATTTTTATGGGCTAGAACGATATTGATAAAAAAAATCCTGTTTACAATAGCTGAGGAGAAACCTCTCTCCTCTGTGAGTGATGGATGCACATTTCAGAACACCCTCATCGTGTTTTGATGTCACAATAACAACTCATTTTGCTCTCTTTTAATTTGTCATTTAATTGTTGTAGAATATAATTAGGTTAAACTGTTCTCTAAGTTTGTATTTGTGCATTGAAATATTAAATAAGATTTTTAAAAGAGGAAAAATAATCACACATTCATTCTTAAAGCAAGAATCCTTCGGCCTCTTTCACACTAGACGACTTTTATCGTACGATAAAAAGTCGTTCCAATATTTTATCGTGAGAGAGAGAGAGAGAGAGTGAGAGAGAGAAGTTATTAAAAAACCACACTGCTCTCTTTCACATTGAACGGAAAACGATATTGTGTCACCAGTCTTATTGTATGGTTTTTTAATAACTTCTCACATGAAATTTCGAACGATTTTTTATCGTACGATAAAAATCGTCTAGTGTGAAAGAGGCCTTCCGAAGTGGAATGTTACACACTGTAATTGATTATATCGCGACATAAACAACTTTGCAGGGAATTCAAATGAGCTTTAATTATGGTTTAATAATTCACAAAAGATGTAATCGAAGTTTTAAAATAGAATATAGTTTTTTTTTAAATTAACCAGTGACTAATATTTATTTATTTATTTTTTTTCAAGGATTTTTAGATCTATTTAGAACGAAAATTCGGTTGACGAACAAAATAAGGAGTTTACTCAGATTAGTATTTTAATATTTGAAAGGAAATAAATATAAATCACAGCAATTTTCATTAAAATTAATAATACATTTAAAATAAAAATTTTAGTTTGTCTGAATTCTACGTGGTTAATTATGCATATATCAATGATTCGAAAAATGGGATTTATAATGAAATTTTATTGAATATATATGATGTATATATCACCATTATAGCTGAGTTACTGTGGTGAACATTCATGTACTATATATATATTGAATATATTTAACAAAATATTCCTAAAATAATCATCAGATCTAGTAGACTTCAAAGCACAAAATATCAAGAAGTTAAATTTTAGCAGACGCTTCAAAGGTAAATTATTTGATGTTCTGAGAAATAGCTTTGAATATTTCCTTCTCTCAAGCTGGATAATAAACTCAGGAAGTGTTACGAAATGAAAACAAGAGCATTGACTATTCAGGTATTTCTCATTTAGGGTAAACACTTAAGAAAAATTTCATAGGACATGTAGCACCCGAGTTTTTTTAAATTCGTCTTAGACATCTGTATCCGAATAATTAAAAAAAAATTTATATAGGGGTCCAAATTTAAAATTTATAATACAGTCTAAAAATCACTCCCAGTCAGTTTGGTGTAAATTTAATTAAGTAAAGTGTGTCGCGCAAATTAGATCTAAATGTGCAATTTGAATTAGAGTCAAGTCAATTCTTGGAATTTCATAACATAGAGTTTATTAGTATTTAAAATATGTATAATCAATTCGTTAACTATTAAGTGTTATTCAACAATGTTTATATGAAAAAGAGTGGGTGAGGAAATGATAATTTTCTTTGGCAAATCAATACAGCAATATTTTTTCCAGAACAGGCGCCAACAAACGACCAAGGACATCCATATCCTCTTCTCAGCTGGAAGCACTGAAATCGGCTTACAAACGAAGTGCAAAACCCAGCCGCTACATCCGAGAACAACTGGCAGCTGAGACCGGATTAGACATGCGTGTTGTTCAGGTAAGTCTCTTCTATTCTGTCACTGTATACATACGTGAGCCGTGGTGGCCTGTTTAGTTAGGGCATCGTTCTCATTATCGGAAAGGAGTGAGTTTGAATCTCAGCTTAACCGAAGACCGCAATGTTCTTCAAGTGATTTGCTTATACAATAGGTTATGTCCACTTTCCATTGCAGTTAGTAATAATGCAGATATATGTGAGCTAAAGGGAAGGAAAGATTTATATAGGTCTAGTGAATTTCTTTCGACAGAACTTTGATTGACAGAATTAATTTTCTAATTTTTGAAATATATTTATTTTGGCTCTTAATTTATTTTGATTCCGTCTATAGTAATTATTAAGTTACAGATTAAAATTGATTATGATTTTAATAAACAGCCAAAGACACTCGTAAAATTTTAAATAGTAAACGTGTGTGTGGAATGCAATCTACCTACATCTGTGTTATTTCAATTCCTGAAGTTTCCTTTAGTTGAAAATATTGCTTGATAAAATTTTTTAAATAAAATGTAAACTTTATTAAATTGAATGATTAAAAAAAAATTAAAATTGATGCATGACTGTAATTTGAAAGTTTTTTTTTTTCCAAGTAAAAATATAATGACGGTTAGTGATAGATTTTACAATCACCCAATTATAAATTATATAGAATTATCATACAAATCAAAGTAATTTATAATTTTTACAAAATACAATCTTTTATCGGAATATAGAGTTGATAATTCTCAAGTACATAATCCAATTTTACTCAGACAATCAGTAGTTAATTCAGAAACAGAATGATTTATAGATTGAAGGGAATATCAGATTTTTGAGACATGAAAAGCTGATTTATATTCGTATCACCTTATTTTATTTTGATATTATCATGTCTCAATTATTACTGCATAACACTTACAATTACATTTTGTTTAGAAATTTTATTTTTAAACAAAATGTTACTGTAAATGTTTGTTTTGTGCATTGTTATAAGAGAACGGGAGATAATTTTAAATTCTACCTGCGTGGTGATTGGGCGTGAAAGAATAATCCAACATATTCTTCGAGTATCGTAAGAAGTGATCTAAACAGGACACCTGTTATCAGAGAGTATAACTGGGCAACCCTGCTTCTTGGGGGTTTAAAATACGGAGGCCTGGTCTTGCTGACTGTCGGTTAAACATGAGGCTAATTTCCCAATATTGTAAAAACAACTAGTTTTGAAAGTTAGGCAATATAATTGATGACGGACTAACGGTCGACAACTTAGAATGATTAAGGATAAGGTTAACTTAGAACGATACTGTTGCCTGGAAAATTGTTGGAAATGGCTGCACAACTAGTGAAATATGCAATTGCTGCACTTCAGGAAATCTGGTCTAAAAATGATGGAGCAATAAGGAAAAAGGAATTTGACTTTTACTATAGTAAACCTGAGAAACAAAGCTTAACTGGAGGTTTTTTTATTAGTAAGGTTTCACGATCTGTTTTTGTTCCAGTTAGTGAAAGAATATACAAACAGAGTGAAAGAGCGTTTTTACAAAATAATCCTCATTAACATTTATGCTCTTACCAAGGGATTCTGAGAAATCAACAAAAGAACAATTTTATAATGGGGTCTAGAAGATACTGACCCAAGCAGGGGAGGAAACTGTTATTGCTCTTTGTGATATGAATGCTCAAATTAGCCAAGAACATATTTATAGAGATGCCAAAGGACTACACAAGATATAGATTCTAATGAAAATAATAAACTTGTAATCCAAATGGCCACTATGAATAATTTAAAGGCAATGAGTATGTACTTCTCACATAAAAACATTTGCATGGTTGATCTTTGGAACAAACAATCGTAATTAAATTGATCACATTATAATTTCAAAAAGGTGGGCTATTTCTATTCTTGATGTTAGATTTTAGTGGAGCCATTCTGACTATTTTCATATAGTCTCTAAATACCGTAATAAAAGATCTAGAATACATTACTTAAAAAAAAAAAAAAAACTAAAGGATGATTTTGCAAAACAAGAGTATATGTCTAAGACAGAGGGAGATATCTCTAATTCATTCAATCACCATTTTCAGTATTTGTATTTATACTAAGTTAAGTATAAATACAAATACTGAAAATGGTGATTTATTAAAGAGACTGTTTTGGAGGCTGCTGATACAGTATTGAAACAGGAAAGAATGGTTCAATGAAGAATGTTGAGACGCCTTGATGTTAAAAAACACTACAAGGCAAAGAATGCAACAAACTTGCAGTAGATCAAATAAAAAGGATTACGAATATGGGAACAATAGTAAATGCATTATGTAAAAAGAAAAAAAAATCTTTCTTAAATAACAAAATAGGAGAATTAATTGAAAATCATAGGAAAAACGAAAGTTTTATAAGGAAATAAAGTGACTTTCAACCGTACATTTTAAACTGCAGGCAAATTGATGGTAACATTATTACAGATATACCAAATGTTAAAGATAGAAAAACTACTTACTTACACCTGACAGTAAAATAAACGTGAAGGCTTTTGAAGCCGATATATTAAACTGTGACAAAATTCCAGCAGCAACGTTAGTCATGTTTAAAGATAAAAAAAATAATAAAATATTCAGGAATTGATCAAATTAAAAGTAGAATTTATAAAACAGGGAGGAGCTTGGCTGTGGCATAAAATCCCTGATACACTTTTATCTATGAACCAGAAGCAATGCTGGCAGAATGGAACTTGGGAATCATAGTCCCTATTTATAAAAAGGTGACAAGCTTAACTGTAATAATTATAGGGGTGTATTACAGTATTAAATGGGGCTGACAAAATAATTAACCCTTTTTGTGGATTTCAAACAAGCTTTTGATAAAGAAGATAAGTTCAATATTATTGAAATTTGAGCTGAGCTAAAGATATCAATCAAATTAAACTAATTCAAATTACTTCAAAGGAATTTAAAAACCACCATTCTAATTAAGAATGTTTTTTTTTTAGCAAATTTTTAATGTCAGTGCTGATGTCCAACACAGATGTATTACCTCCTTTATGCTTTAATACTTGAATTTTTTATTAGAAAATTGGGTCTCAGAGGTCTTATTACCACTAAGAGATCTCAAATTGGTGCATTTGTTGATGACATTGTAATACTGAACAGAAACGAGAAACACTAATTAAAGCTATAAAAAAAAGACCTTTTACTTTTATTTAATGAACAAAATACATGAATAAAACTAAATTTGTCAGCATTTGTAGTTCTAATTGTTGATGACTTTAAATTGATAACTAAAAACAATTTAACAATCGATAATTTAAATTCAAAATTATTTTATATACTTTGGGTACAATTATAAATCATTAAAATACCACTTAAAAGAAATTAATAGCAGAATCTAAAAGGGGAACCGTTATTTTTATAATCAGTGTCTTCTGAAAATCAAATGATCTGAAGAGTAATTAAATTAAAAGTAATAGCACAGAAAATATAAAGTAACTTTTGTGAATAAAAAATACTTCAAAATTTTTTGTTTCATTAAATATTTGCTGAAGAATTAAAATTAATGATGAATTGGAAGCTCTTACAATCATAAGAATATAGTGAAATTCCTCAAAGCCCAAAGACTTTCATGACATTGGCACATTGAGAGATCACCAGATAATTGAGTGATTAATATCTTGGATTAGAAGCCCATGAGCAATAGGCCAAGGAAAAGGCGTCTTGAACGACCTTAAAGTTCTCCAACAGGAAAATTAAATGTTAGGGATAGAGCTGTCTGATGGGATATTGCACAACAGGATTAGGCCTACCATGGCAGATAATCCACAAAATTATGGAAAAAAGGAAACAAATCAACACAAATATGCATTTGAACAGTTTACACGCTCAATTAAAACGAACCATACTTATATTACTTGAAGAACAATAAAATTTACTTCTTCAATAAATGAGTTCCAAGTTCCTTCTTATTATGTGCTGCAATACTTCTATTTTATTAGAAATTGAATTTCTAACATTTAGAATCCAGATAATCAGAAGTTTACTGAATTAAAAACTCATTAGAAATTATATTTATGTTAATGGCATTATAAATAAAAAATACCATATTTTAAATTTTTTAAGTGTAAAATACATTTTAAATATTACAAAAAGATAGAATATGTTTTGTAACATACTTCGTGCTACTCATTAATTTTTAATAACTGCAAATGTAATTTTTGAATAAATTAGACTTCACATTTTATAATAATGGATAAAGTAAATAAAGGCATGTAGGAAAAAATATTTGTTTACAAACCAGTTATTTAATTATTTTATCATTCGGAAAGAATACTAATGATATACATATCAAAGATCTTATTAGAAATAATTGCTTCTTTTAAATTAAAATATTAATTTTTATTGTAGGCAAATTTTTTTTTCTATAATTAAAAAATTTTTCTCTATTGCCTTATCAAAATTTCCTTTTTGAATTCTTTCCTATTTCGTTAATAAATTAGTTTATTTTTAGTATGTTTTTAACTAAAGTATTATTGATATTAATTATATTTGACACAAATTAATTTTAACATTAGTGCTTTCAGTTATAAAAAAATTAGTAATAATAAATAGTTATTTCCCCATAAAGATATGAAAGTTTTCGATTAATTAGTTTGTCTCAAATAAAATATCAGTACATTTCCTTTTTCAGTTGAATATTTTTTATTGTATAGATGCACCCAGATGGGATTTAACTTTTTTTCTTTTTGGCAATACAATTACTATACTAGAAAAGGGACTTTTAAATTTCATAATTTACTACTAATAAAACGTTTAATTTTAATCGAAATGATTTTAAGAAAAAATTAACTGTCAAAAAATTTTATAAAAGCTATATGGTAACACTGAATTAGCATGGTTTGCACAAGGGCTAATTAGACAGGGACTTACAGCTTAAATTGGATTCTGAACCACCACAAATATACAAACCCTAAGTGGAATTCGAAACCATGAATTGTTGAATCAAAGGCAATAGTGCTAGATTCTCAGAAATATAGATCTTCAATTTCTGAACCTCCTAAAAATTTAAATGCAATCACTTTGAATTTTTTTAAAGCAAAAACGAGAGGATTTTGTTCTTTCTTTTGAAAAAGAAATCATTCTCACCTGCTAATTTTCAATAAATATGCTATCTACAATCCGATATATATATATATATTACTTTTAAGAATATCTTGCTTTCAATGGTTTCATGTTTCACAGAACTGATTAATATTGAAATTATAAGTTTTTTTTTTTTGGGAAGATTTTGAAGAAAATTTAGCCTATAGGGATCAGAATTGCTGTGAAGAATCAGAAAAGTAAATATTTTTTCTTGAAGATGATATTGGTTAAATGCTATTGCAAATTATTGTTGACAAAAAGTTCAAAAAAAGCAAGGTGTGCTACTTACCATATATTAAAAAAAAGATTAAAGTATTTTTTTATGCAATGATTCAGAATCAAATAGTTACAGAGAATAAAGATCACATACTCTGAGACCCTTAGAATTTAATTTTTATTGTGATCTGTTTTGAAGAAGTAAATATACACAATTGAATTTAAACAGACACAATAATTAAGGACATACAAATATGACACACAAAATATGATTTTACAAATTCCTAAAATCATTTATGTAATTTATATAATAAAGATGAGTTGAATAAAAATTTTCTGTATTTTTTCCGAACTGTTTTCATTATTTTAAATACGATATGCTAAGAAAGCTCATCAAAACCTTTTTGAGATTTAATTAAAAATGACCAATTTGAAGTCATTTTGATTCTTACTTTGAAGTCATTTTGATTACTTTGATATCAGGAGATAAAGCACATTGTTCCTTTTTTATGTTTACTCACATGTTGAGAATTGAAATAAATTTCAAATGTTCAATTATTTGAAGGACTATTATTCTATTAATAATTTCCAGTAGATTAATAAAAAATATTCAATAAAATGTTATGTTAGTATAAAAGTTTTACAGTAATTATACAATTTCTTTACATTTAATTGATCTATTTAAAATTTCATAACATTGACACAAATTGCAACTTTTTTATAGGTTTGGTTTCAAAATAGACGAGCAAAAGAAAAGCGCTTGAAAAAGGAAGCTAAAAAACCATATTGGGAAAAGAAGATTTGTGCATCGAAAGCAGCAGAATATGTAAAATCAGATATGCAGTCTTATGCTCAAAATACAATTCAAAATGAAAATCAAGATAAAAACTCAGCTGACTGGTTATTTTCTCCAGAATTTAAGTTTGCCTTTTTTGAACATATTTTGCATTCTCAAGGAAATTAATTTGAAATTTTAATACAGTCAAGTGATTTGTGAAGAAATGAATGTGATTTTTAAATGAAAATGTAAGTAGATTTTTACAAATAATTGCAAAATAAAAAGATGAGCAATAACTTAAACACATCTAAGATTTTCTTTTAAACTTTAAAACTTCACCATATGGTGGTACAACTGCTACAATACAACTCTTCCAAACAAATTTCTATTAATTGTAAATTTCTTAATGGTAAACATAAAAAAAAAAAAAAAAAAAAAAAAAAAAAAAAAAAAAAAATGAAATTAGGAATTTAACAGATCTAATGATTTAAATGACAATGGCATAATTTCTGGAACCATACATAATGATGATACAAATCTTTAGAAGAACAATTAATTATCATTTCAAAAATTTAAATAAATATCTTGCAAAAAATTATTGTTTCATGAATCCCTTCCAAAATATCTTTTAGATCCTATATCCTTTTGATCTTCCACCAAAACATCTGTTTATAGGTTTAGGAGATCTATGTACAAATTTAAGATTTAAAGTCAATTAAACAATGATAGCATTAATTGAATACTTAAATTGAATAATATAAGTACATCAAATTTATATATCAACAGTTGCTATGTAAAATATACAGATTTTTTTCTCAAATTATATCAGAGGAAATAATAGAATTTGAAAAATAGTATAGAATAAGCAAAGCACTTTTAAGTTAATTAGATAATTGAGTTTTTTTTTTTTAAATTTAAGTATTTAATTTATTTTCAGAAATATATTTTAAATAAAATTTTTAAAAAATTAACTATATGTGAATTAAAAGAAAGAAAATATTTTCAACCAGACAATTTTACTCAGATTTTTACAATTATATAAAAACATTCTTTAATAAATAACTAGAAATAACAACATAAAAAACTTATTTTTTGCTTATATTGCAGCATGAATATTAATATTTAAGTTGATGACAATGCATTTTGTATAGCTTTGATAATGAGATATGATTTTTTTCTGCAATTTCCAGACTAATAAATAATTGAAAATTTAATATAAAATTCATAAATATTTTTCCCCTTTTTTTCAATTTTCAAAATAGTGCAATCATATTGACATTACATCTTAATAAAATTTAAGAATTCAGATAAAATATCATTTTGGTATGCTAAAATATTTACACATGGTAAACCTCATTCACATTTATACATTTGAGTCATAATTTAATAATTCTTATATTTTGTTCTCTGCACAAAAATGCAAATATTTTTTCTGCTTTTCTTTCCCCAAAACCATTGCATATGAAATTTAAAGGGAATAATAGCACATTATAAAACAAAATAAAATTTAGCTAACTACAAATTCATAGTTATGCTATAATTATCTTTAAACAACCGCATAAATATTTAGGTAACATAAACAATTTGAAAACTAAAAAACATTAAAAAATATTTCAGAAGTGAAATAGTCTGGAAAAACAATATTAAATAATAAACAAATTTTAATGTACAGAATTCAACTTATTTAACACCTAAAATAAATGATACAAGTCAAATCATTATTCCATAAGATATATACAGTTAATTACACTATATACATTATTTTCAATTGATTTGTGGTGAAGAATGGAGGAACTAGAAAAAAGCTAGGAATGTTCGGGTGTGCTTAATGAACTGAAAACCTAAAAATATAAATAAAAACATTTAAAGCATGAACTCGTTATATGAAAACAAACATTTATAATGCAATTTTTAATAATGATAAACTTTTACTATAACTTCTTGTTAGAATTATTATGGAATATAAATATGAATTCCACTATTTTTAACCACAATCCATAAAATGGAATAAAAAGTAATAATTAAACATCAAATGAATTTTTAATAAGCAGAAACAAAATAATGTAAAAATAAGACTATAATAAAAAAATGATATTTAAAGAATTAAGAAAATAATTTAAAGACACAATAAACTATTTAAATTTGTTAGCTTAAAAATGAGAAATTATTCTGATAAATATTTGTGAAATAGTCCCACTAATTGCTTATGGCTTCTTTATTTTTAAAAAATTTGATTCATTACTTTTACAAATTCATATAGATAGTTTTTCAGAAATTTAAATCATGCAACAACACATGTAGAACTAAGTTGCTTCACTGTGCCATATTTTTCCATATTTGCAAGAAAATAAATTTTAAATATCCATTGTATTTTCAAGGAATAAAATATTTTGAGCAATATTGAGAAATATTCTAAAGTAATGCAGAAAAAAACTATATTGTCTAAAAAGAAGTATTATACAGCACAATATCTATAAATACTCTACATTTTAGATAGGAATGAATCAGTTAAGTAATGACGGAATTGTGTAACTCTTTATACCTGCCTGCTAATTATGTTAGGCAGCTGATGTAATACCTCATTTATAGCAAAAATATTAAATAAATATCCAACAATTTTGTGCATTAGGTCATAAATACAGGGTGTGCCATAAATTTGTGTAAACTTTAAAACTTAATTAAAAAAGAACAAATGATGTTAAAAAAGTGTGGTTTGCAGGAATGGCATCACAAAAAAGCGAATTTTTTATAAGAACAAAAAATATTAGTTAAATTACCAATAGGTGGCACTGATGATGAATGTTTAAAGCAAATTAACACAATACTAATACAATTCTGGATTTTTAAAGATTTATTTAAGCTGAAGTTGTTCAATATGACCTCCACCAGATTGTATGAGGCAACTAAAGCGAGTCTCAACACCTGTGACAGCTGAGTACATCATGTCTGGAGGAATCCCATTCATGATCTGCTGAATGGCTTCTTTAAGTTCCGCCAGTGTGGAATGGGTGGACTGATACACCAGGGATTTTAAATAACCCCACAGCCAAAAATCTACAGGAGTCAAATCTGGGGATTGTGGGGGCCATTATTTGATCTTACAGCCTTGACTTATCACTAAGTCTTCACCAAACGTTTGCAAAAAAAAAAAAAAGTTTTTACTGAGGGGGTGGCATTAAATGAAGAGTCCATGTCCATTCAGGTGTTTTATTGCCAACCTGATTTGCATAAATCAGCTTCGTGTAAGCAACGCAATACCACCTATTGGCTATGTTTGGAACAAATTTTTTTTGTTAAAAAAAAAAAAAAAATCTGCCCTTTTTATGATGCCATTGATGTAAACAACACATTTTAAATAACATTTGTGCTTTTTTTTAATTAATTTTTAAAGTTTGCAGGAATTTATGGCACACCCTGTATATCCTCTACATAATGCTGACAACTTTTGGTAATATTTTCTAGAATCATTCAAGATAACAAACAAATATTCACTAATTTATTAATAATATTCAGATCACCAAAACCAAAACTTGCAATCTCAATGGCACAGGAAAACCTCAAAGTAAAGATCAATTGTTTCTCTATAAAGCAGCCACCCAGACATAATAATGATAAATCACAACATAGATATAATCAGATTAAAAAAATTAGACAACTTTTTTTTTATAACAAATTAATAATTTTTTTATGGATCTTTTCACATGTGGGTATCTATGGGAATGAAATGGCAGACAGACTATAATAGAGAGGAACACTTGAGCTATAAAACTTCCAAACCATTTCCTCCAGTCATTTAAAAGAATATTTTTAAGAAATTACTGGATACGTTTAAATCTGACAAGGTAGAAAAATCAGCAGGTAAATCCCGGGCTAACATTCAAGATACTTAGAGAAGGTTTTGTGAAAAATCTCATATAGAGGCTGTGGCAAATTTCAGACAGACCATGATTGCTTGACACAATATTAAAATAAAATAAGCAACCTTTCATCTAATTAATGCTAATTTTGTAATCAACACTATAAATGCATATTATCTTCTATGTTAAAAATTAGATAAAGATACTTAAAAATGAAATGAGATAAGTAAATTGTACTAGAACACCAGGGCTTCATAAGCTTGTTTTAAAGATTGTGCCTCTTGTATGTACTTTTCCCTGTGATTTTTTTTTTTAAAAAAAATTCACATCTGTTCTCATATTATTTTTTTCCACGACACTTGAATTTTTTTGTACATTTGGATTCATTTTTCCAATAAAGGCACACATATGTTACCACAACATATTTTGCTGTAAAGGGTATAAGATATATGTTAGATTAGACAAGATAAGTCCCACAGATTTTTTTTAAATCCAAGATTTCAACATTAGTAATATATAAATCCATATTTTGAAGAATTACATAAGTCCATTAGGATTCTTTAATGAAAACTTTATCAAAATTTCTCAGCCATAAAATAAAAAAGCTGATTAAACACAAATGAAACCCTCACAAATTCCTACTCTGTAACCTCAAAGTGGTGTGAGGGTGTACACAGGTAGTACAGGTGATGTACGTCTGGAACCTCAACTTTGTTTGGGTTCCTGGTAGGGTCACCCATGGTGAGAAGACTGTGGTGCTGGCTAATACAGAAAGGTAACCCAATCCAAGGTGTTAGGCTCCATGCATATGGATGAATGGCACCAGGGTTATGGCGTTGCTAACAGGCCCCTCATGAAACCAGGCAAAACTTTGTTGTATGTTTGTCTTCCACCTGTACAGGAAAGCTATGCAGGTGGTGACCTTATATTTCCTCCCAGTTCCTAGGTCACTTATGGATGACAAAAACAAAAATGATCAAAAAGGATAGGATACATATCCTGGTGTTATCTAATCAGCCGGCGAAACGGTTCCTAAAGAACAGAATCCAGGCAAAAAGGAGAGCACTGGCAATCTGGATGCTAGAGGAAGTGGAGTTGCCACAAGGCAACACACAGGCATCACAGTTGGAGAACCAGGAGTTCTCACAAACTAAAAAAGACGCAACCTAAGGCGTCACAATAAAGAAAGGGAGCAGGTGGAGACTGCTCAGAAGGTGGGTGGCACCAAAAGATTTAGGTCTGAGGTGTCAACCTCTTTTCCCAGTAACACTGCCTCCAAAAAGCCCAGGGATGATCATCAACCTGGGACTTTTACTCAGGCTGTTAAAAGCCATAAAGCAGCTATTGTGAAGGATGGTTTCCCAATCATCAAACTCAACAAGGAGGATGTTGACTCCATACAGCTGGAGATTCTGAACAGGACAGATGAAGTCCCCATAGGAAATCATGCCTAGGATTCGAGGCTTCAGCTTAGTGACGGGGCACTAATTCTTCTATGTGAAGACCTTGAAATTGTGGAATGGATTTAAAAATCCTTCCACGGTAACAGGAATCTGTTTGGTGGCGAGGATCCCAGTGATCTGCCTAAGTGCCTTTAAGACAAGGGACAGTCACACCAAGGATCCTGCCATCTTTCTGAAATGGCTAAATAGACTCATCCCAACACCCTCAAACAAGTTGAGACTTAGTGTAAAAAAGGCCTTTCTGTAAATCCTCAAAAACACCTTTATGGTAGCCTTCACAAAGAAAAAGAATCTTAATCAGAAAAACATAACTTTTTTTGGCCAAGATTAACTTGCTCCAAAGAAGTTAAATTCTTAGGAGTATTTTTGACATGAACTTAAGTTGGAACAAGCACTTTAACTTTTGTATTGAAAGAGCAAAAAAAAAAAAAAAAAAAAAAAAAAAAAAAAAAAAAAAATATTTCTGGTCATGTAGAAATGCATTTGGAAGAACTTGGGGCTTAAATCCCAAAGTTATTCATTGGATTTATACTATGATCATTTGTCCCATTATTACTTATGGCTCAGTGGTCTGGTGGCCCAAAATCAAAATTGAAACTGCTAAAGCAGAATTAACAAAATCACAAAGGATGCTTTGTGCAGCTATCTCTAGGTGTATTCGAGCAACTCCCACATCTACACTGGAGCTTCTGATTGGTATGCATCTTCTTTATATGTGCATTGAAGTAGAAGTAATACTTAGAAATGTATGAATGTATGTATGTATGAAATAATGAAGAGGCTTTAAAATACAGGTCAGAGGAAGGACTACTTTAGATTCTTATCCTGGAGAAACCTCAATACTGACGTAACTAGTCATCCTTTTATAAGTATGCCTACTGATTACACGATTGTTAAGTATGATTTTGATAAGCCTTATACAATCAAATTTCCCTTGAGAGAAGACTGGAATAATGTTGCTATCAGTGAAAGCTGTATTTACTGGTATACTGATGGCTCAAAAATGAATTCCAACACTGGGGCTGGTATTTGTTGTCCAGCTGATGGCACAAAATTATCATTCCCTTTGGGTAAATATACATATCATGTATTCCAAGCAGAGGTCTTTGTCATTCTCATGAGCAGTAGAATATGCTTGGACAGAAACTATTCTCATAAAAGAATAATTATCTGCTCTGACAGTCAAGCTGCATTAATAGCTTTACAGAAGTCTAGAGTAACTTCTGTTCTTGTCTAGGAATGTTATCTTACTCTGTGTAAATTAGCTAATAATAACCCCATCACTTTATTGTGGGTGCCTGGGCACTCTGGTGTTCCTGGCAATAAATTAGTTGATGAGCTGGCAAGGACTGGGTCAACAACCGACTTTTTTTAGTCCTGAACTAGTGCTAGGTATTTCAAAAGAATTGATCAGAAAGAATGTCTTTGATCTCTTCAGAAAACAAGAGTTTATGAACTGATACAATGACAATGACCAAAGACAAGCAAGGCTATTACATATCATGTGCCCTAGTAAAAGGCAAAAAGAATTATTAAAGCTCAGTAGAAGCAGTTTAAGGAAAGCACTGGAACTACTTACAGGACACTGCCAACTTAAAAGACATCTCACCATAATGGGAGTTACAGATGATTCCACTTGTAGAGGTTGTCATTATATGGAAGAAACTTCATTACACATCTTATGTGAATGTGAAACCTTTTCTGCACATAGATTTGAAAACCTGAGTCAGCACTTGATTGAACCTTGGATGTTGCAGGAAATTCCTCTAAAATATCTGCTGAATTTTGCTTCAACCACTAGTCTCTTCAAATAGGACTCTCTGAGGGGTATAGTACAATAGACATATGGTCACGGTACTAGGTTATTTTGAAACCACCCTATCTTAAATCAAATCTAATCTAAACACAAATAAAAAAAAAGCATGCGAATCAGTTTGAAAAAAAAAAGATTTTTTATTATACAAAAATTATAGTTTATATGAGGGAAATGAAATCATAACTGTATCTATGGGACCATGTTAAAGACCAGTCACTTGTTCCTAAAATTGTGAATGTTCATAAAAACAAGTGTGTATTTATTGTATAATAATTTACAGAATGTTTCATTGACAAATCTCCTATTTTTCTTTTTGATAACATATTTAAAAATGACAATTCAATTGTTCAAACAAGTCATAAAAATTTGCTTACATTAAATAGGTTTTTTGATGGCATGCTTGTACTTATTACACACTCATCTTCAGAACTGATGTCATTAAACAACTGTAAACGAGGACTCTTTGAGAAAACTGGACTAGTATCATCACTAGGAGATAATCTATAAGAAAATTTTTGACTTAAGACAATTGCAATTATTCTTTTTCTCAGAAATTTAAACACAGAATTTAAATTTGTTACCAATAAAATATAAATTTAATCATGAATGGAAAAATTGCATGCATGCATACATACATATAAATATTTATGGCAGGAGTTATACAATAATATTTCATACACCAGCAACAATTTTTGCTTTATTTCCGGTAAAAAGTTATTAACCAACATAAAAATTTGAATGGTTTTATCACTGAACTAAGCACAAACTATTTAAGATTAATTTTTCAATTTACTAAATAACCTACTCTATTTGCAAAATCATGAACATATTTTAACAACATTTTAGAGGAAGTTACAGTTTACATTTTAGACAAAGTTTAAGGATAAACAACATTATAATTAATACACAACATACACTTAAGCAACTGTAAACATTTAATCAACACACCAGATTAATTTCAAAATATTTAATGTGTTTCTAATTTTATTATTAAACATCATAAAATCTATAGATCAGATGAAATCGTTATTTTGTTATAAAGTAAGCAGATCTCTGCAAGTAGAAGGGCAAGAGCAAATTTTTTAACAGGTCAAATCAAGCTTATAATTAATTAAAAACAACATATACAAAATTTTAGATATAATTAAAATATAAGTAAGGAAATAAAGTAAAATAAAAAATTGTAATTTTAAGCACTTTTGAAATTTTGAAAAACTGGATCTCCCATTATGGAACTACTTTTGTAAATTCATATGAATTTTTCTAAGTTTTATAGTTCAACACATAATGATTATTAACAAAGGCACATATTTTAATTATTGAAAATATTGGGAAGATATTTATTATACTTTGACCAAATAAGCCAAGTTTTATGGATAAAATTATATAAATTAAACTTTTTAAATGAATTTTTGAGGAAATATCAGTGTTTATAAACCAGATTAACCACAAAATAATAGAAAAACTCAATATTGATAGTAATTTTTTAAAAATATATGAATGAATTCCTTTAAATTAAATATAATTCAAAGTTGTACAACATTTATAAATAATTAAAAAAATCTATTTGTTAGTAATACTAAAACTAAAAAGAATTTTAATTTAATTCAAAATAAAAATAAGTAAATGTTTACTGTATTTTTCAGATGAATAATATTATGTAATACTTTATACATTTCTTTATTATGTAGGTATATTTATGACACATTTTTGATGTTTCAAATAATATATTATTTCCTCTTACATGAAGGAGAGAGTTTATCAGGTAATGAAAATGCTTTTTCTACTGTAAGATTATACTGACAATTTGAACTATAGCATGATCATCTACATTTAAAGAACATAATAAATGTTCAAATTACTGTGATTTTTTTAAAAGTAATAAATAGTATATTACTATGAAATTATGCAGAAGAAACTAATATACAATGACTTTTTATAGATCAAGAAAGATTTAACAGAGAAAGTGTTGCAAAAGGATAAAATTTGTTTGGTGTAATAATGAATTATCAATAGTAACCATTTATACTTGAGTTAAAATATTCTTCAGATGTAATAATCTCAATGACAATATTTATGTGATTGACAAAGAACTGTTTATTTTCATATAATACACTGACACTATGATAAATCTAATTTAACTTGATTGTTGTGATGAAATAGAATAAACATTTAAAAATTGAAAAAATGTTAAACTAATTTGTGAAAAACTGGAAAGAATCCTTATGTAAAATAGCGCCAAGAAAATTAAAAATTCAAGATTTATAAAACCAAAATAAAATATATTATTGGAGAGTGTTTGCAAGACTCCAATAAAAGTTGCTTTTACAACTAGTATTTTTAAAATAATTGCTCTATCTTTCAGTAAATCAGGTTATACTGATTTACTGATATCAGGTTATACCATTTCTTTAGAGAATTAATATGAAGGGTTTAACACAAAATTCTCAAAAGGCAAATTTTAGTTTTCCAGGAGAAATATTACATTTTTCATAGAAATAACACAATACCCAAACATTAAATAAATATTATTTTATTAATGATCAAATATATGTGCAATTATGTATGAAAACTAAAAATATTATTGATTTAAAATTAAAAATTATTTTCAAAAGCAATGAATGAGTATAGTTACATAACAGAAAAATAATAATTTAATTAATAAAAATTACTAAATTCACTACAATATACAATAAGTAATTACTTAGTTATTGTATATAGTAGTGAATATTTTTAGAATTTTCAAGTTTGTTAATATGCCTCTTCAACAAATTTCTTGTGAAAAATGCCATTAGAATAAAAACAAATTTAATAAAATATTGATTGACATTAATCTTTTTTTTTTTCCTTCTAATTTTCACTATTAAATAAGACATTCTTTTCTTGTTTATTTTAAAACCCTGAAAACTACAAAAGCATTAAGAAAACTCAAGACAGTTTTTTATGCCAGAATTACATCAGCTTAACTTGAGTATGCATCTCAACAAATTAAATTTATAAAAAAAAATGAAAACTTAGAGATTCAATTAAAAGAATTTAGGCAACAAAAATGTTATATTTATATAAGAAGCCAAAACCCATTTTATACCTATAATTTTTTTACATTTAGATAATAAAAAAACAAAGAAATTGTCTTTATTTAAAGTCAATACTATAATAATTTTTTTAATACCATGAAGAAAAAGAGAAATTAACTTTTGGTAAACAGACCATGTTTAATAAAAATGAGAGTGAATTTTAATAATATCTTGTCTGGTTGGTTTTAAAATCTAATGGGAACACAAAAAACTAATATTTCAGTTCTTTTTGGTCATTTCATTAAAAACTTCATAATAAAGAAATAATTATAAAAAAAATTAAAGAATTCAACTGAAAATTCTAGGAGTTGTCCAAACCCTGATAACTATAAAAACAAATATGAAGTCCAATTGATATTAAAAGCAAGGTTTGAATTGAATTCTTCCTGATGTGGTGCAGAGTGAAGACTTCACATGTTTGCTGCAAAAAATTCAGGCTTTGTCAAACATATCAGACCTGTCTTGGATTTCATCAGTGGAAATATTGCATGCAGCACTGTAACTGAAGATTTAGCAAACTTTCAGAAAATATTATTCACTTTATTGATGATACATCTTTCACAGCTTCGCAATCAAGGATAATCTCTTACAACATGATAGCGGATCAAACTATAATTTAAAATCAGCATCCTCAAAACATCTATTTCTTTTCAATGATTCATAAAACTCCATTAAGATATTTCTAACATACCACACTTATCCCATTTCAAGTCTGAAAATTATTTAATTTTTACAAGAAATTCATGATCATTTAGCTGAAGTGCTCTTTTGCGTATAGATGTATTATCAACATTAGAGGACTGAAATGAATACAAATGTCAACACTTGTTTTTTTGATGGTACAATAGTTAAAAAAAGCATCAATTTATACAATTTTCTTTATATATATATATATATATATTCACTTTAAAAAAAAAAGTATGAATTTTACCTTCAAATTTTTATTTTAGTATATATGTATCAAGAAATATGAAAATAAAACGTAATAAACCTCTAATACAAATTTTTTTATTACAGATTTTTCTATATATAGAATTTTTCATAAGTTTCCAATTTGTAAAAAACCTTCCATAAAAATAAAACAATACTTCAAAGAAATGTACAATAAATAACTTAAGTTCATTAAAGGATAAGAACGAAAATACTTCATTGTGATTAAAATATAAGCATACCCCTTTTTCTTAGATTCAGATAAACAAGGTGAACCAGAAGTGTCATGTAATTTTGAATCCCAATGGCGAAAACCTAATGGGGTAGAAACACCCAAACGTGACCTGAAAATGAATAAAAATGGTAATTTTCAGACATACTTTGTAATAATTATTAAGTAAGTGAATGCATTTTTATACATAAAATAAATCTAAGTTAAAGATGATAGCTGTGGACAAATACACTCATGTTTTTAAAAATTGTAGAAAATAATTTATTAATAAGATTAACACATAAAGAAGACAGAACTTCAAAATTTTGAGTACATGCATCATAGATGGTTTAAGTGACTCCTCTTGGTCACATGGGCAAAATCTAGGGGGCAGCCCATTTTATGGCATACATTCTAAAGAATTAGTCGCTGATGAAAGTACATTACAAAGGAGTAATTTGAGTTCTATTGTTTTGGGCATGGGAAATATATACGCATTGTCTTTCACATAACACCATAAATAAAAACAGTAAAGTGTCCAGCACTAAGATTCAGTGGCCATAAGGTATTGATCTAAATTTGGAAAAGGTTGGTCTAAATACAGCATGGTATTAATCATACACCAAGCATATCAAAGTAAGCATTTGATGTAACACTTAGCTCATAGAAGAAAAATGAATGTATGATAAGATACACGATGAAACTTACACGAAAAGATAAGGTAGAACACATTAACTTTTGTTGAGTCACATTTAGTGACAAGCTTTTCTGTACCTCATATTGAACAGTTGGGCCGGTTAACTGTTTAATTTATGTGGAAAGTTGTTCTGTTTTTTAAAATAAAGACAATCTTCCTGTTTTAACCCCCAGGTTTTTCACTGTAAATGTAGCATCGTTCATAATAAATTATGTGGTTTCATTTCCTTCTTAGAACAAATCATACTATTGCTTTGAAATTTGCGTTTTCCTAATGTTTTTGTACTTCAATTTATGTACGATTAATCCATTCATGAGGTGAATTCTTTCAAGGAAACTGAAACACATGGCTTTTTACTAATTTTCTTTTTGCACAAAACATTTGATATCCTCAGTGTTCATATTTAGAGGTTTTTGATTGTCACACTGACAGAACTTTCTATAATCTGTGTTATTGTGTTAAAAGAACGATAATTGTTAAATTTTAATAATGCTTCAAAGGGGTTTTGTCATTTTCACTAATGATATACCAGCATTGAGCAGATTTCTTGTTGTTGCAAAGTTTCAACATGCAGAAACATATGCTTCTGCTTCACTGCACCTTCCCATCGTTTAAAGTAATTGTAAAGGTCAGTCTAAATTCTTGTTAGTCTTATTGATGTATTCTTTTTCATTAAATAGGTTTTGTAAATGATATATTCACTTTAAGATTTCCTATACTTCTATCAATAATTATTTGGTTCAAAAGAAAAAAATTTTAACATTTTGCAACAATTTAAAAATATTTCATTAACTCATAAATGTCATGTATTACATAGGAAAAAACAAAAGTAACATTATAAATTAATAATATTTTAAAACAATAAATTCAATTGTCTAAAAAAGTGACTCATATTTGCAAGACAAAGAACAATTGCTCCATTCTCTAAGTAGTTAGGGAAAACTTATTTACCTTGAGCATTCAAAGCTGGAATTAGAATGATTATCAAACAGGAGTTCTAACCCAAGTTTGTTTCCATTACTAAAAGAACCATTAAAGCTTCCATTAGAGTTTTGATCAAAGACATCTAAAAAAAAAAAAAAAAAAAGATATGTTAATGATTTATTTAATATTTATATTGTTTTGCTAGTAGAAAGAACAAAGAAACATTTATAACTACAAAAATTAAACTATGAAAGTTAAATACCAAGTTAAAAAGTAATATAGTACACTATTTCACCTGTTCAAATATTAAATTATATATTCAATAGAATTATATATCTTTATGCATTATATGATAAATTTAAACTTTATATGTAGTTTGCTATTTTGCAACAAAATTTGATATTAAATTCAGAAAAAAAAATCTATAAGTGTGTGTCTTACATAATAGAATTTTTTCTTGAATTTTCGAAAGTTATTTCTGGATTTAAAAATCTGTGACTATTGTGATATTTATATTTTTTGCTAAAAATTTAATCTAATCACTGAGAGTAATTTTGGAAAAAATGGAATTAAAAAATATATGATATTATCTAAAATGCTTTATATCTAAAATGAATAGCAGAACTAAGATAATACAAACATTAAGGAGTAGATATACACATTCATAAATTTAAACAATTTTTTCAGTAATTGTTTAAAATAAAATATTTTAAGAATAATGAAATTTCATGAAAGTGTATTCAAATACATAAATTTTTTCCCATTTAGTAGAAAACTAGGAAACTATAGTTGAAGTTGGAATAAGAATGATTAAATTACAATTATTTCTTATAAACAATCAGCACAATTGAGTAAGAATTATCTTCTATTGCATATATTAATTGTAAATGAGTTTCTTATGCTAAACTGAGAAAAAAAACTTCATTTTTTAAAATATATTTTAAATAATAATTTTATAGATCATATTATTTATTAACATAGATTTTCAAACTTCAAAATTTCTTTTGATGAAACAAATGAATGTAAATTTTCAGAACATGTTTTGGATTCACATTTTTTAAGAAAAACAGCAGTAGTGAAAGAATCTTTTAAATGAGTTGATTTTATGGCAGGTATAGTCTGATCTAATAAATACAGATATTTTTTTCCCTTTCACATGGGATTTCATAGCTGATTCATCCATATTTGAAATTCAGAAGTCTTTCTTGCAAAATAGGCAATGGGCATGTTTTTTCTGAACTACACAAAAAGCCAATCTTTGTACGGCTTTTTCCAGAATCCACTGATCAGTAAAAAACACTTTCCACCAGGCATATTAAATAATTTATTTCAGCCTTCATTTCTCTGATAAAATGAATTAATCATAATTCACTGAAATTATATGCAATTTCCATCAAGGGAGACATGAAATCATATTTAAACAATATTAGTGAATTTTATAGAATATATATATATATATATATATATATATATAAACAAAAAAAAACAAAAAAAAGCACATAGAAAAAGAATCAATTAAAATTGCCGAACTGATTGCAAGACATTACTGTCTTGATTGTTGATTACTTCACTTCATACACATAAATTTAAATACTATTAAACCAGACTATAATGAAATTATTGTGGTTGGACTAGATCTTTAAATAGTTAAGAATACAACATTCTAATGTCGATCATGCCATCTTCTAATGGTAAAACATTAAGAGCTAATACTCAATTAGGTTTTCGGACAATTTTATTGAAATTTATAAAATATTAAAAAAAAAAAAAAAAAAAAAAAAAAAAAACTAAGGAGTTGTGGAAATTGTTTTTTTAGATGATTTTTAACAATTCAAGTAATACAATAAAAGAACATAATTTTATAAAAAGTAAGAATAATGATGTACATTTCAATTAAAAAAATAAAATTCATAAATATATGAACTGTATAAGGAACATCAATAAGGGAATAATTACAAATTCAATCAATTTTATGTCAAGGAATACATTTCAAGAAAAATCTGTAATACTTATTTTAAATACAAAAAACCTATATCTATTTATTTTTAAAATAGGAGATAAATAAAAATTTAAGTTACCATCAGAAATGCTGGAACTCCAATCTAAAGGAGTGGATCGGAAACTTTTTGGTGTGTGCAATTTTGGACTCTAAATAAATATTAAGGCATATTAATTTAAATGTTACTAATAAGGTACTTAAAAAAATCCTATCATATAAATGCAAATAGTATTAATTTTACCAAGGCTTTAATGATCTTATCCAAGTAAATTCATAAGAAATATATTGTATAATTTTCAAAACTTAAAACTAGAGTTGCAAAAGCTTGAGATCTAAAAATCTTTTCAATGACATATCCATCCACTTCATTTTTAAGAAAGGAAATGCAAAACATTTGTAACGAAATATAAAGCTATATTTTTAAATGATTTTGTTAGTTCATTAAGAATTAAATATGCACAGTTCAAATGATATTTTAATTAAATTGGCATTTTAAACCTTAAACTTTTGGTAAAATTTTGAAAAATAATAAAAACATTCAGAGAAATTATATACCATACTCACAGATTCAGTGAATTTTGATATTTTTCGTTTTCTCTGAAAAATAAAATAGCATAGTAAAAAGCATGTTGATAATACATAACAAGTACTGTTAAACAACATAATAAAAATTATCAAAAGGTTTATTTTACTTTAGTTATAATTTTCATTTCTAAAATGCACTTGGCTGTAGGCCTTTTAGAATAATCAGGTTCCATCATAAGGCTTATTACTTCAATGAGATCTTCACTAAGACCTAATATAGTGTTAAAAAAATATGTCTTAGGAAATTTTTTTTAAAAAATATAATCTTTTACATTATATTATACCAGTATAAACAAACAAATATTAAAAGGTAAATAGGTGATAATTCAAACACTTTTTAAAAATCATTATTTCATTTAGCAGAACAGAAATATATAAACAAACTTTTAATTTTATCTTGCTCACTATTTATTATAAGTAACTTCTGTTACCAAAGAGTAAACTTAATATTTTATAGCAATGCACTTCTACCTGAAAAACCAAATACTTGAAGCATATTCTCCAAATGAGTATTTCTGTTAAGAATAAGATTTGACAAAATAGTAATTAATGGATGATAATTACTTTTTCATTTACAATTATTATAATACCTCACAAGAAAGCTTTATGAAAATTAAGGTTTTGAGTTCCATAGTACGACTGTGAAATGCTTTCAACAAGGATTTAGATTATTGCATTTTTAAAACATGTAAACAAATTTTTTTGCCTAAAATCACCAACATATATAAATTTCAAATAGCAAGAAGAATTTTTTTCATGTTATTTAAAATTATAAAAAAATTATTCCAAAAGAAATAATTTTATATAATAGTAAGAAAGCATTAACTTTTCAGTTAATTATATTTTTGTACTATGATAAGAAAGACATATAAAGTATATTTCAATTCAAAAATTTTATATTTAAATATTAATATTCAATGAATTTTATACAATATAAGAGACAGAAACAAATAAAAAAAATAAACAATTAAAATCATTCCACCGATTGCATCAAATGATGATCTTGTTGCTCTTCACAAACCTAAATCTAAATACAGCACTCGGTCCTGACTGAACTAGATATTTATTTTTGTCAACTATCATGAATACAACCTAATATCGGTTGTGCACTGAATTAGCGGTAAATTAAAAAGTTAATATTCAATTTAGTTTTCGAACAATTTCATTAAAAAATTTTAAAATATTAAAAAAAAAAAAAATCTAACAAAAAAAATAAATACATGAAGGCAAGTAAAAATTCCAACAATTCATGCTTTTGTCGGAGTGAAGCCAAAATTCCAGAAGTTTCAAGGACTTGTATGAATTCTGTTAATGAACAGAAGAAAAATAGACTGATTATAAAATCTGCACAATTATTTAAACTTTTAAAAGCGAATAATCCCATAACAAACAAGCTTCAATTTTATTGTAAATTTTTAAACACAAGCATGAATTAATATTCCTTCAATAGAAATAATTTGAAAATATCTATATGAAAAAAATTATGACATTCATCAGTGATAAGATCATAAATGCTTGCTATCAACAGATGCATTCATATTCAGGCACACTGTAAGAAAAATTAGTAATGGCTGTTCTTGAAAAGCAAAATAAAAAACTAGACACTTTAGAGAAAAAAAAATCAAATGGTAGCATTAATAAAGCATGGTGACAGACTAAGTTGCATAATTTATTACTGAAAATGTCATTACACACACATATATATCAACAATAAAATTGAAGCTTGTTAGAGTCAACAGTTTAGAGTCTATTCTCATCTCATCTAAATGGATTCCTACTGACAACTATCAGCAGCATTGTTTGGATTGCAAAAAGAACAAAGACCCAGTATTTCATTATAACAGTCATTTTAATATTACAAGCAATGAAAGTTGATAAAAAGAGAGAGAGAGCCAGAGAATTTTATCCATTAAATAATAAAAAAAAAGTTAAGATGCGTTGCATGATTTGTTGTGTCCTGAGGGAAGAAATTATAAATAGATGGAATGAATTAGTTAAATAATCTTTCCTCATGTACATTTGCATGGGAAGGAGTAAGAAAATTTCTTTTCAGGATGCATTTCAAAAAAATTAAATAGAACAATTGTATAGTTAAGAATCAACAGCACAAATAAAACACTTGTTTGAAAAGAATCAAATTCTTAGAATTATTTTTCAGTATTATCTGTATAGACAACAAAATAATACTAGAAGAGTACAAAAATTTATGATAATTGTATTAATCAGATTAATGTATAGTTAAAATAATATTCTTTTTAAGAGGGATACATTAGAATATCATTTTAATTTTCTGATGCATGATGCATATTCTGTATGAGATTTCTGAGTATAATATATCATTTGAATAAATACATAACTATAGTGCAATTGAAATTGATAAGGAGGCCTTTTTTGTTACTATAGAACTGTTTGACAAAAAACCTATTTTCAAAGAAGTTACATTTAATAAAGACAGATATGCTTTAACAATTTTAGAAAAAGTTGGATGTTTAGAGCAACCTCCAGCACCTTTTAAACTGAAAACATTCTGACATAAGCCAGTATCTTGACTATTATATCCTAAATTTATAAGCAAAATCATATACGTAATGAATCCATTCTCAATCCATTTTATCAATATCAGAAATTTTATTCACACAACTCATATTCAAAATGATTTATTTTATACAAAAACATTCTACAGATCTATTATTATTTGATAGAGGCTCTAACAGTTACTTTGTGTATGAGGGCTAAGTGGACAAAGATTTACAGTTAAAGTGAACAAAAAATTACTACAAACATGTATGCCTGAGAAACTTGGTACTGAACTAAAGGCCAAAAAGCTAACCATTTAGCTGAAAGTTTGACAAAGCACTACAGATTAAACATCATCTAAGCTACTTACTTCCATTTTTGAGTTTCAACCAATCAGCAGAAAATTTTGTTTCTAATAGCACATTTCAAAATTTTGAAAGGAAATGCCATTATTATCACAAAACACAATTTAGTAATTCATTGACTAAGAAATGTGCTACAAGAGAATTATTAACTCATTTAAAATGTGGTAAATAAATTTTAAAAGATAAGACAGATGATTGAATTAAATAAGTAAATTTAATTCAGCAACATAATTTAAATTTTTCTATTTCTCATACTAATGCACAATAGTTACATTTATAGAAATAGTTGTGCTCAGGGAGGATATATACATATCTGGTTATATTATTAATAAATATAAATCATAGTAAAGTACAAAAAAAAAAAAAAATTACAAATATAAGTTTATTTTCAATGCCAATTGAAAAGCATATGGATATTCATTTTAATTAATAAGTTAATGCATAAAATAGCATGAGAAAAAGTAACTAAATTCACTTATATACTGGGAGATAATGTAACAAAATATAAAGCTATGACCAATTAGTAGAATACGGAAAAAGTAAATACTGCAAAAATATTCTCATAATAATTTAAAAGTGGAAGCTTTCTTTCAATAATTTTTTTTATATAAACCATTAAATAATTATAAATAATTTTGCCACAACAAAGAAAAAAATATTAAAATTTTTATTTTACATTTACATTCTTTTTAATTGCTTATATTTCAAATGTCTGCATCAGATCAGTTAAAGAGTTTCATAATAATTTAGATTTAATAAACATTAAGAGTACATTTTATTATATAATTATTGATCAAAACTCTTAAATATATACATGAACTAATATTAATTTACACATTACACATGAACATTAATTATTACTCATAAACTAATAATCAATTTATTGCTCCACTGAAACTCATTGTTTGAAAATTGCTAGAAGAAAAGACAATCAATTTATTCACGTAAGATGTAGATTGCTATTTTTAGGAGTTACATTTGAAAATTGAAGTATTTTAATAAAAACTTATATGAATATTTTATTCTTACTTAGGAATAACTTTAAAAGTAACATATTCACAATACTGTATAGAATAAATTTGGTAATGTGGTTAAACAATTCCCTTAAAAAAACATTATAATTAAATGGGGAGCTTATACGCCATTAAAATGTTCATTTAAATTTAGACTGACAAGAGTACATTCAAGCAAATAGTGAAACATATATTTTTACATTAATTTAAAAATAGCTGAAAAAAAAAATAATTGCTTAATTCCAACCAAAACAAAATCAAACTTGTCTGTAGAAAGAACGTTTTCTTTCATAAACACTATAAATAAGCAGAATCTTATTAACTTTTCCTCCCTGATTTCAAATATTTACTCAGATTTTGTCCATCCAGCAGTTTTTTTTTCATGACACATTTTTGAAACTCTAAAAGAATTAATACTTAGGAAACACTTAATGATAAATATTAATTCTGATTTATTTAAAAAGTTGAATACTTTTATTTTATGCTATATTTTGCATTTGGGGTGTCCCTCTTCACTGTCTAGTATTAGTTGGCCATCATACTTGGACTCCACTTGGTAACTCTTATCCATGGTAGCAACATACTGATAAAAAAATAAAAAAAAAACTCACTGTGCTTTAGAGATAGTCTTAAGAATTTTAGGGAAAAATCTAAATGGGTGTTCAAAAAGTGAATTTTTAAGTACATGTTATTGTTTTGTATGAGTAGTCCATTGTTTTGTATGAAGCTAGATCACTATTTCCTTACAGTTTTTTTATTGCCAAAAGAAATCCACAATAGATATTTTTGAATGATTTTGAGTTTTCCAATGGATTCAAAAGCTCTACAAAATGTTCCTCAAGTGATATTATTTACAGTCCTATAACTATTGTTTCCTTCAATTTTTATAACTTATTTTTTAGGAAATTTAAATTTCAAATATGTAAAAAACGCAAAACTTTTGTCCAAAGCTTTAAAAAAGTTTTTCATCAGCCTTAGTTTTATATGGAGGGGATGTAAAAACACTTTTCAGAACCATTAAAAGAGAATTTGATACACTTTCATGCCTTGGAATAAAAGATTATGTTTAGGCTACTGTTTCCTTATGCAATGAGACTTCCTATCTCTGCTATGCCATTTATACAGAAAACAACAAAATTTTGTGTATCCAAGTTGCAATCTTAACATAGTTATCACTTTTATGTCACTGCATATATTCTATATACATTTAGTTATTGAATTTTTCCTAATGATTTCAGATTTTCCTACATTTCTTTCATAATGGTTGACAGATATTGATAGTAATTCATTTCCCTTATGCAATATAACACAATCTTTAAATAAACTTTCGATGAATTTACAAATAATTGCCACTCATGCTGATATTTATCAGCCTCTATTATTGAAAAACATTATTACAAAAAACTGTGCCTTATTTAGATAAGCTGTCTTTAAAATCACTATGTTGATTACAATAAATGCATATCTGTATGTCTTCTTTAAGTAGATTTCAACCCTTGAGATTGAAATTTAATTTGATTGATAAGACAAATTTAAATTCCTTATAAGGTTATTAAGATCTTGTTGAGATTAAAAGTCAGCCTACCTGATTCAAAATTAAAGTTATTTATTTCCTTTACGTCTTCTGTGTGGGCTTTGTCAAAGTTGGGAGTAATATCAATCATGGTCATAAAATCAGAATACATCGGTACAGAATACTCTTTACTATGAGGCAAGGGTCTCATTGCAGATACCAAATTGGAATACTTGAAAAAGATCTTGTAAAGAGGGACATTTTCGGAATTTATGAAATGATTACCATTTAAATACTGAATTTATAGAATAATATTTTAGTTTAAATTTATAAATATGAATTATGAATCAGATGAAATTTTCTTACTGATAAATTCTCAATATATAAAAACAGAAAGGGCAAAAGTTCATTATTCAAATAGTAGAAAGCACAAAAGAACAATATTCTTCTTCAAAAGTTTGTTTTGTGCTCCCAAAAAATTGATTTTAAGAAGCACAAATTTCTAGAGTTACACACTGAAAATAAAGTTTAATGGAAATTCAAAATCCAGGAAAATAAATAATATTAAAGTATGCAATATATTTTAAAAATCACATTTTCTTTCTAAGTAGATTATTAAGAATTAAAATGTTTTCTTAAAATAGCCAAAGTTCACATTAAGTTTAATTCTCTCAGATTATATATGCATAAAGTATATACAGACTCAATTCTTCTGAATGGTGTCATTTTAAATGCTTATCAATAATTTTTATATTTCATGTATTTTTACAAAATTAACACTTACCAAAAAAATATTTCATTAAATCACAAGGAAGCACAAAAGAAAAATATTTGAATTTCTAACCTTGTAAAAATTGTTCTGGTATTTGTAAGTTTCGTAACAGATGCCAAGATTCTTCTCCTCTAGGCAAATCAAGATCAGAAGCAAGTTCCAATATTGTAATTCCCAAGCTATTTTTATAATAGGGGAAAAAAAAAAACACTTATTAGAAATGATTAAACAATGTGTATATGTACACACATAATAAAGAATATTTAACAGCAAAATTTATATGAATTGACAAAACCATTCAAAAAATGAAAGCTATGCTATCTAATATACATATGAAATTACTGGAATTTACCTGAAAATATCAGCAGCTTGAGTAAAAACTCCCTGCATTAATTCAGGTGCTATATATCTTGGATCTCCTTCAATAGCATCACTTGTATCTGACTGAAATTATTTAATAATTTAAATAATTATTAATAATAAAAAGAAACAATACAATAATTTTTCATTTAGAATTTAGGATATTGTTCACAATACATAAAGAATATTTTGAAGTAGCTACTTTTCATTTAATCACCCCCCAAAAAATTATTGGAATGAACTTCAGCAGTATAAAATATAGGTTGGTTTGTTGTTTTATGGTCATTTTTTTTTTTTTTTTTTGCATACAAAGGCTAATTAGACCAAGACCTACCATTTAAAGTAAATTCCAAACCAACACACAAGCTAAGTCCAAGAAATGATTTGAATCAATGAATTTATGAGCCAAAGGCAAGAATGATAACCATTCAGCAGCCAGCTCAGCTGAAATATGTAACTACAACAGTACTGAAGAGGAAACACAGTTTGGAGTATTTAATTTTTCTAACTATTAAGCGCTTTCAATTATCACTCATTTGAGTGTTCTCCCAGAAAACAATCAGTTTTCTTCAAGTTCAGTTATGCAACACTCCCAATTTCCACCAGGAAACACAAGCAACATTTTATAAACTATTTATTGAAAATTATTTTGCTCAGACATTAGATTATGAGGGTCTAAAATACTACTTGTAGAATAGTGCAAATAAGAAAATGGGCAAAGACTGGGATTAGATGTATCTCAACACCTAAGAATCATATCAAATGATGCAGTTACAGTGGGTTACACACAATATATTCAAATAACTCTGAATCTTTTCATCTCAGGTTACTGCAAACTAAAGACAAGGACTAACATGATTTGAAGACATTACAAGGAATTATTTCTTCTGCTGATCAGCTTGAAAGGACTTTCAAAATTAAACTTCAATTATAATCATACTGTATATATGGAATAAAATAATACATAATGCTGTATCAATAATTTTAGTTCCTTATAAAATGTTAAATGCATCAAAGAAAATATATTTCTCAAAATATTAAATTTAAAACAGCTACAGTCCAATTTTTTTAATTTAGATACTTCTCATATTTCCAATTCTAAAGATATGGGACAAACTTATAGATTTGATTATATGTCATTGGTATTTTACTTTTCGAGAGTAAATATGATGAGCACAGGACAATATATACACCCCTCTTGGATAAAGTGTTTAAAATATGTGATTATATTTTTACATTATCTGACTAATTGATTAAATATTGTAAAATGATTTACAAATTTCATTTTAATGTAAAATAACAGTAATAGCCTTTTCAATTCCACTTTTCATCAATGAAAATTCAAGTTAAAAATATATGAAAAAATTTCTCTTCCTTAAAAAGAAGAATTAAAAGAACTATTACACTTTACAGAAATCTAAGAAATTATATGAATTATTATTAATTGAAATGACACTTGTGTCATTTGAACATTCAAAATGGCTTAGGCTACTAACAACACATAAATTGATCTGAATAACGAGGATATACCAATATTAAAAATCTTCATGGTTGGTGTGGAGGAATTTTTATTTCTTTCAGGATTGTACACCCCTTTATATCTCATGTACAAGATGGCCCACAAACATTCCTTAACTACACAATTTCATGATACTTTAGCTATCAATTGCAATGCTTAATTTTCTATACTTATAGGTGACTCTTAAATTTCAATATAAATAAATAAAAAAAATTCAGAAAACATAAGTGAAAAATACTTTAAAATTTGTAAATTATGCAAAAATATACTTACTTTAGACAAATCTAAAACAAGGCCAAAATCACCTAATTTGCATACATTATTTTCAGATATAAAAATATTATCTGGCTTAATATCTAAGTGGACAAGATTATGGTCATGTAAATGTTTCACAGCCTATAAAAGTAAAAGAATGGGAAATTAAATAATAATTTAACACAAGGAAATTAAGTAATAAGTATTTCCAAAAAAATGATGAAAAAATTATTTAGATTAAATACAGTATTTACCTGCAATAAGTCAATTAAATAATTCCAGATAGTCTTCTCTGGAATATCATGATTTGTTTCTGCATATTGACTCAAACTTCAAAACACAAATAATTAATTAAAATTTAATCATTTAGTGAAGTAAGAAATTATTAGAGGATTACTTTACATAAAATTAAAGCAATAATATTAAAACAATAATAAATTAAAGCAATAAAAATATTAAAATTAAATAATTAAAAAAGTTATTTTAAGTAAAACTTACTTTACAGAAAAACCTGTACACCAAACATTATGTAAATAAAAATACTGAGAATACGAGGGTTGCTATTTATATTTCTGGCCTAATAATGAAAAAACAAATATGTAGGATCGAAATTGGTTTTATTGTTTTTCAAAATATTCTCCATGATGATCAATACACTTTTGCATGCGTTTGAAACAATTTTCAAAGCACTTTTTCCAGTCCGATTGAGGTAACTCCAAAACATGCGTTTTGAATGCATCAACCGCTTTTTCGGGGGTCGAAAATCGTTGTCCACGTAATTTATTTTTGATGTGTGGGAATAAGAAGAAATCTTTGGGTGCCAAATCAGGGCTGTACGGCGGATGACCCATCAGTTCGATTTTTCGCTCCGTCAGAAATGCCTTTGTTTGAGTCGATGTGTGAGAGCTCGCATTGTCATGATGAAGAATGATTCGCCTGTTCTTCTGCTTTTTTTCGAATTTCTCCGATGACTTCTGGCAAACAAATGGTCGTGTACCATTCAGAATTGACCGTCCTGCGTTGCTCTAACGCCACTGTTGCCACATGACCGTTAATGCCGAAGAAACAGGCAATCATTTGTTTCGATGTTCTTCTTCCTCGAACAACTTTTGTTGGTTTTGCCTCCTCTTGGAAGACCCATACAATTGATTGCTGTTTTGTTTCCGGCTTAAATGCATAGATCCATGATTCGTCACCTGTGTAGATGTTATACACAGCCTTTGATGTACCTTGAATGTATTTTTCCAACATTTCCTTGCACCAATCGACACGAGCCTTTTTTTGAGCGTTTGTCAGATTATGCGGGATCAAACGCGAACAAATTTTTTTTACGCTCAAATGTTCATGCAATATTTTATTGATGCTAGTCATACTAATGTCCAAAGACGCCTCTATCTCACGGGATGTCACATGACGATCTTGCTTTATCAGTTCACGCACAGCATTGATCTTTTCTGGCACAACAACGGATTTTGGACGACCTGCACGGGATTCGTCCTGGATCGAACATCGACCACGATTAAATTCGTTATACCAATTTTTTACAGTGCTGTAGGGTGGCGCTTTATCGCTGTATAAAGAATTAAGTTCATCGAAGCACTCTTGTCTTGACAATCCACGTCGAAAGTTATGAAAAATAATGGCACGAAAATGTTCACGATTCAATTCCATTTTTTGACAGAGAAGAACTTTTCAATTTACTGTCAACAACACAAATAAAGCTATAATGGTAAATCGTCTACTGAATTTATGTTTAAAAATATCAAACTTTCGATTAAAATCGTCTTCGGTCGCCTAGCAACATTTACTGTTGCCAAGGCCAGAAATATAAATAGCAACCCTCGTACATACGAGTTAAGGTTATATCAATTAGTTAACAATGGTTTTATCATCCTCATGATTTTAAAACACAGTTCAGTGACAAGATGAATACCTGCAATGGCACCTTTTTCTTGTTTCTTGTAATGAAACAATACTAATGGAGGGCCACGAGATTCTATGAATCATAATCACATACCAAAAGCATGACTTTATGTAAAACTCAAACAAGAAAAATTTTAAACTAATTAGGTTTTTACAGCTTTATATTATAAATAACTCAGAATGATAATAAAATCAACTGCAAAAATACTATCAGCAGCCAGTAATTTTGGTTTTGATCGATAGCAGCACTAAGTTCCATGAAATTTTCATGTTAAGCAATTCAATTAACATTTTTGCATTTCTATCATTTTAAAATTGAGTATAGTAATAAATATTAATTTCATTCATAGACGTAGTAAGTATAAAATACACATCAAAATTTCATATCATTTATTGCTAAAGAGTAGAGAATTGTACACAGGGTAAAATGCGCCAAGCATGCGATAAAGTTTGCTTAACTGGCTTAACGGTTCGGAATGTGTTTTCAAGACGAGATTTTTGTTTTAGGACATAAAGTGATTGTATGACACGTACGAAATTTGTTTTGTGTGCAATCCTTGTGTTTAATGAGTAATTTTATTCATTTACAATTTAAGAATATGTTAGGTTAATGTTCCTGCTATTGAACTCACATTTTTTTAAAGTTATATTATCTCAAAATTTTGAAAATTACATGGCTTGAAATTTTTAATTTTAGAATACTTCAAATTTTTATTCGACCAATAAAAGATCTGTATAGGGTGTTAATTATGTGCGCGGTCAATTTGATTCATACATCGCTGAGTATGTACGACAGAGAAAGCATAAAGAAAATACAGTAGATTTCTTTGAAGCTCTTAAAAACATTCTTTTCTGGGCAGGGTGAGTTATTTTATTTTTCATTAAAATTTCATTAGGAAGTCTATATTTTGTAAAAATGCATGTTTACATAAGTAAATACATCTTTAAGTAAGCTTTATTGAGTATTACACATTAGTGTTAAATTGTGCAGTACTAAGATTTTTTGAAGGTGGGCGTCACACGCCCAGTTAATTAAAAATTGAGTTAGCATAACAAAGGCAATTTGTTAATGTTAGAAGTTTAGCTTTATTATCCTGTTGTCAGTACTAGGTAGCACTACACTAAAATTTTTTTAAGGAGGGCGCCATTGGTCGGTAAATTAAAAATTGAGTTTAAATGAAAAATAAAATTTGTTATTGTTAGAAATTTTAGCGTTATTATCCAGTTGTCACTGTAGTAGATAGCGCTACACTGAAGTTTTTTTTTTCCTATGCGAGTGCAATTACATAGTATATTAAAATTTGAGTTTCTAGTTATTAGAATTTTAAAACTTCTACAGTACTTAATTGTAATCAAATATTTGAAATTTTGATACTTGGAATTAGAAAAAAGACGCAATTTCAAAGTTGAAATTCGAAAGTGATTGGTATTGGCAGCCGGATATTATGCGTAGTGATTTAGGTTGGCGACATAGCTGTAGAGAGCTTGGAGCAAAAATTTTATCATGCCAAACCTGTACAGCTGCATTGTCTTTTACTTCATTTTTATATGGCTATTATTTTATAATAAATCAAAAATTTTTCTAAGTAAATTTCAACATATTTAAAAACTTACTTTAAAAAAAAAATTTAAAATTATTATATATTCTAGAAAGAATTCCTATTTTATTTTATACCTACCTAGATCTGCATAATTCAGTTTGTATATAGAGATGTTGTTTCTCTTCCCAAGCTTTGTAAAACTTTACACAATTTGGATGACTAGGCAGTAGCTCATGCTTTTGTACTTCTTGTAATTTCCTTTCCCTAAAATCAGTAATTTAGAAGTAAGTTTAATTTCAATTGTAATTCATTAAAATAATAATAAAAACTTTTTCACCTATCAGCTTTTCCAGCAAATTTTTCTTTAGCACGTTTCACAGCATAATATCTACCATCTTCTTTACATCTTACTTTAAAAACCTAAAATTAAGAAATATAATTTTTATGAAATAAAAAAAATCATTAAAAAACTTATAATTATAATTTTATTGGTTAAATTAACTTTACAATTTTAAAAAATATAAATGAAAAAGTTTGGAAAAATAAGCATACATATTTTTATACCGTAAATGCAATTTATTATGGAAAAATTCGTAAATCCAATATGTAAATATTAGCTTATATAAAAATCAATCTTTGTATAAAATTGGATTAAAAAAAATTCCGATTTTTTTCTCATAGACTCAATTTATAATTTCAAACACATATATTAGAGGTTAACATAATTATATTAAAAATAATATTTAGTAACTCAAAAAAGTAAAATTCTAGAAGGTAGTACTCTAAAAGCTTTTGTATACCAAGACATTAATATTTTACACATATAAATTATTAAAATATGCAAATGAGTGAACGATATTCTACATATTTTGCTAACATTAGTTTTCACATTAGACAAGCAATCAAAAAGTCAAATGACAGAAATTGAGGAAAAGTAAATATTTTTACATGAAAAATTTATTATCATACATGACATAAAGTTAGAAAATTAAAAACTTAATTAGTATATCAAAACATTTACCTCCCCAAATGATCCATAACCTAATTTGCAAATAACTTCAAAACATTGATGAAAGTATAATTTGTTACTACCAGGATCATACGCAGATGAAAGAGCTTATGAAATTAAGGAGAAATTTGTGCACAACTTAAATTTATTATAACTAAAAATAAACATAAAATTTTAGAAATTGGTAAATAAAGAGAGAGCTAAATTTATTTAAATAAAATAGTATCTCACTACTATATCCCTTTCTCTATGGTAGAAACTTTTTCATATCTACAGAAAATTTTTAGGACTTTTTAAAATTTGAAATTTTGATATATAATAAATAAAAATTACAGTTGTGAAAGAATGTGGTCACAATTACACTGCAAAGTTTTGAATACAATGAACTTTGTTAATGTTCATTGTTAGGAAATTTTTCAACAATTCCTTCTATTACTGAAGCTTGTAATATATAATCACAATAAGTTTCAATAGCTGACATAAATTATTAAAAAATTAGGAACTGCAATTTGCTTTGAATTAGCTAGTTCCATTATCATTATCAAAATTTTATCTGGTAATCAATTACAGCACATTGATTTCAACTTATTAAGCAAAATTTATATATATATATATATTTCAAGAAATAATCCCTAGAATTAAAAATTGTAGCATAGACTTGATTAAAAAAAAAAAAGGAAAAAATCTATGTATAAGGAAAAATTAATTTCCTCAAAACATTTTTAAGAATGTTAATCAGTTTCAGCAAATCTGAAGATATTTTGAGTTTCATTTAATATTTTAAATAAATATAAGATAAAATATATACTTGATAAATTAATCTATTACATTTTAATATCATATACTTAAGGGTTAAGTGACAGTTGTATACTCTTATTTTTATCGAGTTCTTAAATACTTAAATGTTGCTTTTATTTAAAATTTATGCAGCAATAGGTGATTATATTGAAAATATCAAATAAATAAATAAATAATAAAAAAAACAACTTTAATAACAATGGCAGCCTATAGGTTAATTCCATAAATAACTTTAGAATTACACATTAAAAAATTACAAGTAACATTTTTGAACTTATAAATACACACTAATGAAAGTGAAAGAAAAAATATAATTTAAAGTTGAAACAGTTTTTAAAAGATAAAGCAAATAAAGGATACAAGACTTTGAGCTGGAGAAGCTAATGCTTTGAGCAGAGTCAGAATTGTCTTTACTTGAAAATGGACGGCCAATAGATGAACAACTAAGAGATGTTATTTTTAATTTAGGTGTTGGTGGTGGTTGATCCAGTCCTAATCGCTTGCAAGATCTCTCCTAATAAATATAAATTATTATAATATCATCTTTATTTGCAAATTTTTATTTTACCTTTATATTTAAAGAACAGTAATTTATAAGATTAATTAGCTTATCATTAAGATACAATTCTATTAAAGTAATAGCATAAGATAATCACAGTAAATTAAGTCCCTGATACTAATGGAATATGCTGTCACAAAATTTGACTTTAATTTTAACAAGAATAATATTTAACACATCAAATACATTTAGGAAAAAAAGATTTCAACTGGTAAAATATTAATACCCATCAGACTGATTTCTGTGTCATCGACCAAGAACAGCTTAGGAGTTTCACATCAATATAGTGACTTTTGTTGTGATTTCTTTAACAAATAATATGATTTTTAACATTAAAATGAGAAAAAATAAAATGTATACTTTTTTTTAAGTAAAAATCACTTAAGAAATTTGCTTTTTATCAAACTTTACTAAATAGATAGATTTAATGTGTTTATTAAGTATGGTACTTCAATAGTGGTTCCAAATAAAACTCAAGAAGTATATTTAATACAATTAATAACCTCTTATCATTTATTAAAATTATTTTACTTCTAAGAAATAACTTCAATTTTTTTCATTAGCTTTCAATTAGAAAAAATCTTAGAAAATTTTAGATCTTAGGGTTAATTTGTCTGATTGTGGAGATGTGATGTGTAAGTGTTTATTGAAGTGTAATAAATCTCCAGTATAGTAAAAATTTCAAGTTACTTTACATTACTCATTTTAAACCACCAAATCTCTAAATTGAACTCTTTAGATGTTTACAATATTTAAGACTTTATCCTGCAATACTTTGTGCTTCTCTGCTAATGTTGAAACATAAAATAATTACCATTATTAATACCTAAAGGGGAGGGACCACAAATTCAATTTATCACTATGAATATTTCCGCTGTCAAATAAAAAAAATAAGTAAAATTAAATTTTTTTAATTTGACAGCTTAAAAAAATATAATTTAAAATAGATGTCTATTTGATATACATGTTAAAAACAAAATATAACTTCAAATAATTTTAACAAAGTATAACTTTTAACATGAAACAACTACAAACACTTTTTCCATCAAAAATGAAAAATGTAGCAAAGGTTACTAAAATTCTAAACAAATTTCATGAATCCATAATAGGTACAGTAATCTACAGGTTTGGTACATTTGGCAAACTAAAAATTTTAAGGTATCACTTTTAATTAACTGCTAATGACACAAATTTGTTTACATAGAAGCTTACAACAGGAAAGAGAGTGAGTAAAAAGTTTTTTCAATGATATTTCCTGACATTTATTGAGCAGTAAGTTTTAATACATTAGTTATTCAACTTCAAAGGGAAGCATTTTTCACAATATGCAATTTTTAGTATTAATAATTTCATATTTTTAAATATTCCAGAAGACAGAAAAGTGATATATATCATAGTCAAGAACCAATATTTCATAAGTTATTTAAATAATAAATAAGTCTGGAAAGTTGTAGTGATAACAATATTCTATAATCATCATTGTAAAATATTTGGCATTTTTATATTTGTTGCATAATTCCTTAGCTTCATTTGTAAACTTTATAGCAATAAAATTAAATACTGAAAATTTTTTTTCATTTCCAATACGCAAGCGAAATACAAAAACACTAAACCACAGAAAATAGATCAGTCATTTGTCTAAGGAGTGATCTTGCTTCCCAATATCTTACTTCCTTCATTGAGCAGCAAAGAGCCCCACAAAGGGACAGATAGTTCCTGTCCATTACTTCAACAGAGCCACAGAGTGGACAGGTAGGAACAGTAAGAATACCCAAGCATTTAAATGAGAGGCTAGAGAGTGATGTCCTGTTGTTAGACGAAAAGTAGCAACTACATTTTGTGTTGATAAATCAGAAATAAGAGAAGGACCAAAATTATTCCAGGGTTTTTGATCTATGCCAGCCTGTAAGTCTTGTGAAGCATTAGAAGCAAATAGATCTTTTAGAAACAATTACTAGAAAAAAGACAGGGAGATGTAGAGGAGCGACATAGATCTACCTCCACGCAGTGCTCCTTAGCTACGCTTTCTGCAGCAAAGATATCTATAATTTAGGCTAGAGTTGCACATTTTTACAAATGGATCTGAGTTTGATTGCCACTTTGATGATGGGGCTGGTGTTTCCTTTAAATACTAAAAAATAAAACAAGCAAAATACACATTCTTCTGTTTTGATTTTTAAATAGAAAATTCACAAACATACAGAGTAAGGCAGAATCAGACTAAAAAAAAATATTAAATATTTAGGCAAAAAGTCTAAGCTACATTTGGTTGTATATGGTTAAATAAATATACAAAAATCATATACTGTACTTAAGAATATTTTGTTAACAAACCTTATCAATTTAAAACAGTTGCAATAAATAATACAATTTAAACATACATTTAAAAATTATGGATAAACTTATATTTATAAACTTAGGGTATTGTATTTACTCCTACAATCATATATGATAAATTATATATTTTATCCAATATAAAACTTACCTTTTTGGAAGAAAATGATTGTGTCGTATAAAATTTAGGAGTAGGTAAAGGTGATTTAATTTCTCCTTTGACAGCATCAGAGTCGCCATCTCTGATGCTCAAGACTCTACTTCTAAGATCCAGAGTTAATGTATGAATATAAGCATTAAATGAATGAAAGCTCTGTTATTAATTTTGGAGATGTATGTAAACATAACAATTTGTCTCCACAATTATATAAAAAATTCTTAGAGAACCACACTGAAATAATTTCCTTTATGTCGGTAAAATCTTAAATGAAATTTAAACCTAAAATATTCGAATGTTCTAAACGTCATGTAAAATGCATTTTATAAGACTCGCATAAAAGATAAGATTGATTTTACGTATAAAATAAAAAAGTTAATTTAATATCAATAGTATAGTAAGTCATAGGAAACTGATTTAATTGAACTTTAATGAACATAAAGTAACACAAAAGAACCCCTTCTAATAAAATATTTGATTCGCGCGAAAACAAACATGTTTTCTTAACAGTTTGGTTGCCATACTGTAAGTAAGCATTTTAAACAATAAATAAAATAAAAATAGAGGATCATACAAACTTATGTTCCTAAATAAAATTGTATTTTTAATTAAAACAAGATAGAAATCTTGATATTTTAATCAAATTTGTTTTGATAAAATATCAAGATTTAATAGAACAATAGAAATTATTGAAGAGTTTCTTTTATCTATAGAATATGGCAACAGTTCTGTTAGTTCTGAAGTTATGGTTTTGTTTGTGGAAGAATTAAAAAAATGAAATATATTGAACTGTTGCCATATTCTATCGATCTGTTGCCATTTTTCTATCGATAAAATGTCTATCGATAAAATGTCTTTTATCGATAAAATGTCTTTTATCGATAAAATATGGCAACAGTGCAGTTAGTTCTGAAGACATTGTTTTGTTTGTGGAAGAATTAAAAAAATTTTCATTATTGGTTTTTAAAGGACTATTATTCAGTGAAACATAATTTTTTTCTCAGAACCAATTTTCCTGAAGCATTGCAAAATTATTATATTCTGATAAAGAATATTTAATTGTTAAGAAATCAAATGCCGTAAGTTCAATCCATGTTTAAATGTTTACATATATATTGTCTGAATTTCTTATGAAATTACGAATTTATAAATTACTATTTTATTTACACTTTTTGAAACGATAAGCATTCTTGTTTACAGTTCAGTAGTTACGCTTTGTCCTTTAAATCATGTTATTAGTCCTTTTGGGTATTTATTGCAAGCTATGTAAAAACCCATTATTTGCAAAAAACTTATTGTAAACTAATCATTATGAGTTATTATGCCTTAAAATAATCTTTATAATTATTTTTTTAATTCAATACTTTCTTGCAGTAGTCTTAATTTTAATCAATATGTGTGTAACATAAAATTTTGCAGAATGTGAGTTTCTTCAGTTGAAAAAGATAAATTGTAGATGAAAACAAAAGGGTAGCCAGAAGTTAACTGGGTGAAAAAGATAAAATCCCTGATGTCCAAAAATCCTTTTTAATTACTGAGTCACAAAATGCTGTCTCCTATTTTTGGAATCCAGAAGTTTGAAGTCATATGTTCTTGATATTTTCTTTTTAATATCAAGATGAAGTCTGTTCAGAAGTGATGATCTGGAGTTTTATCTCTTAATTTGCAAGTAAAACTGATCTTTCTATTGTATTCAGAAGCATGTAAAGAGTTAGATATTTAAACTTTTAGTACTGTCAATTTGCTGCCTCACTGTGACTTGTTCCCAAGGGATATTTGCCCTTTCTTAAATTTTTAGGTTCCATTAGAATGTAATAACTGAAGAATGAAAAGGATCACTTTCTGATCACAAACTGAAAGCAAAATACTGTAGGATCTGCCTGGTACCCCATAGACATCTTTTAAAACTTATATATTTTTCCACCCAAAGTCATTCATCTATAGGTATACTACCTCTGACCATAAACTGTGTGAAACATAGCTCTGTTAGCTGCTGTCAACTGATGAATATGATTTGGGGATACTTGTATCTTATTTTGAAACATATTTAGGTTAAAATTTTATTGTGAAATCTAAATTAATTATTGTGCTTGTTTATAATTTAAGATCTTTAGCAAAGTTCTAAAGATTGAGGGAAAATAAAATCTATACAGATATGCAATAAATCTATAATTTAAACACTCATATGAGTCACATGTTATTTTGCCTATAATTACATTTGTTATTTTATCAGTTCTATAACCCGCTGATCTGAAAAAATGTGTAGTATGTTTTATAAAATTAATTTTTCTGTAATTAGAAAAAGAAATGTATTTTAAGTTTAAATATTTAGTTATTATTCATAGCTTGTTCATTTATTTTAATTTTAAGCAGTACAATGTATATTTACTGAAAAAATAAATTTTTGTGTTCATTACTTCTAATTAATGAGGTTTAAAAGGTTTTAAGTAATATTTAAAATATAATTACAAAATGCTTAATTTTCTGAAAAATTTCTATCTTTAAACCACTGAAAAATTAAATATAAATATCAAAAATATAAATTATGTCTTTGTATGATTTGTGTAAATGTTCTGTAATATAATTAATTGGCAGTACTCTTTAATGATTTCAAAGATATAAACTGAATGGCTTTAAGAAAAGTCTTGTTTTAATTTCAGATGGAGTTTCAAGCTATTATAATGGCTGCTGGTACAGGTTCGAGAATGAGGGAATTGACATCAAGCATTCCAAAATGTCTGTTGCCAGTTGGAAATGTGCCACTTGTCCTCTGTTCACTGAATGTTCTGAAAAGAGCTGGTTTCACTGAAGCTATTTTATTAGTTTTAGAAGATGAAAAGATTCAAATACAAAGTGCAATTGAAAATAAAACTGACTTGAAATTGGATATTATTGCACTTCCAAATGCTGAGGATTGGGGCACTGCTGATAGTTTAAGATTTATAAAAGATAAGATAAAATCTGATATTATAGTTTTAAGCTGTGACTTGGTATCAGACATTAATCTCCAAAATATGATAAATTTGCATCGTTATGAAAGGTCTTCATTGACAATTTTACTTGTACCTTTCCTAAAATCTTTAAGAGAAGCAGATAACCCTGGTTGTAAGAAAAAATGCAAATTTGAAAGAGATATCATTGGATTGGATTCTAGTGGCAGAATTATATTTATCAACTCAGAGGCAGATTTTGAAGAAAATGTGCCCTTGAGGATGAAAATTCTGGAACAAAATCCTTCAATTAAAGTTTATAGCAATTTAATGGATGCACATGTATATGTAATTAGAAAAGATTTAATTAATTTTATAATACAAAATAATCATATTTCAACTCTGAAAGGAGAATTCCTTCCTGCTGCTGTAAAAAAACAATTTAATCATATAAAGAGACCAACAAAAAATGTTGATCCAATTGATGCTTCTTTAAGTACAGCAAAAAATAAAGATTGGCTTGATTTGAAGAGTTTGGCCTTTGAATTATCTTCTTGCAAAGTGGCATCTTATAAGAAACCTGATGAAGAAAATTTAATATGTTTTTCTTATGTTGATAAGGAGTGCTTTTGTAGCAGAGTTAATACACTTGTTGCATTTGCTGACATCAATAAGCGACTAACAAAGCACTTTAATTTAGTCACAGGGCAAGAACTCAAATCACATCAATATCAAAAGTCACAAGTGGATGCAGATAGCATAGTAGGAGAAGAATGTGACTTCTTAACAAAATCATCAATAAAACAATCAATGATTGGTAGCAATTGCAAATTGGAAGAAAGAACTAAAGTTACAAATTCTGTTGTGATGAACAATGTTTGTATAGGCAAAGAATGCAGTATTCAAGGTTCTATTATTTGCTCAAATGTTAGTATTGAAGATAGATGTAGTTTAAAAAATTGTATTGTAGCTCCAGATCAAATCATCAAATCTGAAACTAAATTGAATAGTGAAATCTTTCATGGAACTGATCAACTAATGCAAATATAATGATTTATTGTTTGTTTATATGAAAATGATAGCCAGTAAGTTTGGAAACAAGCATTTGACTTGGACGTTAAAAATTCTTAAAATCCAAATTCTATCATAAAACCAATAAATTATATTGCAATATTTAAATCTAAATTGTCAATTTAATTTTAATTATTGGTGAAAACCAATTTAAAATATAATCTGTTGCTTTCAAAAGGTCTTCCTGCAATAGCATAGTGTACATTAAAGTTTAGCTAAAATGTTCTTCAAATTCATTTAGTAATTTTAATGAAATCTAATTATAAGAATTAGAAACTTTACTCTCATAAAAATTAAGAAAAATCTAAGGAATTAAAATGTTAAATTTTAAAATCGTGTAAAAAATATTTTAGCTTGATAAATGAGAGTAAAATTATCTATAATAAAGAATTTTTATACATCAAATTTTTTTGATCATTTTAAACTAATATTGATAAAAAAAGTATAATTGGAAATACAATTTCTTATTATTTTTGTAAATTTTTTTTAGATATGTAACTTTTGAAAAATTTTCTCTGTTGAAAATGGTTTCAAATAAAATGATTATGAAGATCTTATTAGCTTAACTGTCTTAAAAATTTTATATTAACACAAGTTTTCATGAATGAAAAATTCTACATAAGCCTGTTTTATTTGTGGTATTTATTAAAGAAACAAAATTGATCATTAAAGTTTTAAAATATTTAATTTCCACCTCTGATTGATCATGCATTTTATTATAATTATTTGGATTTTAATTTTTTAAATTAATTGCTATGAATTTATCTTTTATATTAATATTTTGATTAATATAAAATTAAAGATTAATATAAAATTGATTAATATAAAATTAAAGAGAAATATAACTATATATTTTTTTTAATGTTCTCTTCTTCAAAGACTTTTTTTTTCTATTTTTTGGAAAAGAAAATTTCAATTTAGCTCAGAATTTATTACTATTTATGTTGGGCATTTATAGTAATTTGTTATCAGTTAAGATAAATATTTTCTTAATTACTAACATTTATGACTTCAAAATATGTAAAAAAGTTATTGTTGAGTACCAAAGGCCTCACATGTACCCCAAGCCTGATCAAACTTATTTTATAACATGTCTAAATTGTATGTATAGTTTAAATTTCAAAATACAACTAAACATTGCATTTGGAATTTTGTAGGTAGGTCATTTTGATTTTCAAATCCATGTCTTAAAGGGTAGATAGAAAATAATCGATATATTTTGTTAAAATTTGATATTGAAAGACCAGATATTTTCTTACTTTTTATTTTATTCATTACCTTAATTAAAATTAATATCACAAACCTATATAACACAGTTAAAATTTTTTTAACTGTGTTATATAGGTTTGTGATACTGTGTATTTAGGATCAAGGAAGATATATTTTGTTAAAATTTGATATTGAAAGACCAGATATTTTCTTACTTTTTATTTTATTCATTACCTTAATTAAAATTAATATCACAAACCTATATAACACAGTTAAAATTTTTTTATTTCTGAACTGTTTTGTCCACAGAAAACAATATTATTCACATAAGCACTTATTAATGTTGTATTTAGGATCAAGGAAGACACTACATTGAATCTACTTTTTCTTTATTTTAATAAAATCTTGCTTGTTCAACTGAGAAAAAGAATTATATTATTTCAAATTTGTATCTGATTAATTTGTGTTCCAGTAATTGCCATTTCCAATAAGATTAGTTAAAGTAAAGCATCACTGGTAGTTACAGTATTTTCTCTTGGTGATTGTTGGAGCTGTGCAGGTTGGTAAGGTGTCCACATTAATCTAAATCTCTCAGCTGGCATGGTGTGGATGTGGAGATAAAGATGCCAGCTCAAGTATGACCTCATCACCTGATTGTGGTTCAAACTGACAATGCGCTCGGTGACAGGCAAGAATTCTAAACCCATTAGCCAAAAGTAGATTAGGGCTCATCTGCATTGTTATGTATTATTGGTTACAATTTAAAAAAATCATTCTTAACATTACAATTTTATATTGCAGCATTTTATTTCATTTGAAATGATTTTATATTAATAGCGAACTATACAGTTTAAAAAAAATAAGTACATATTTAAATAATTTTTTTGTAAAAAATAATATTAAAGTGGTAAGGATGATGAATTGGATCATATGTGCAGCGTTATTTTATTTAAATTTGTAATAGTTATATAGAATATTTCATCAAGGTAGTCAAACATGTTTGATCTTTGCTTTTTTCTTTACACATTTTAAATTCACTTATATAAAAATTAATTTTTTTAACAAAAAATTTATTTGAATGAAATTTATTTTTGAAAGTCTTAGCAATTATTTCTCGTTGGATTTTCCTAATTTTGTTTTTCAAGGCAGATGAAATTTTCAAATGAATTATGTAAATACTATTTAATATCACAAGCATTTTGTATTCAATTAGCAGCAGTTATGCTGATCTATATTGTGTACTATTTAACAATAGAAGCTTTAAATGTTTTGCATGATGCAGAAATTGACACAATATTAAGCAAATCAGCATTACTATCAATAACATCAGAATAATTTCACTTTGCAAAAATATTTTTATACATTTCAAAAAATATCAGTGCTTTAAAAATGTTTTTAAATAATCACACTTTTTGAATTAGAATATCATAAATTTTTGTAAAACTTTGTATTGTCAAATTTTATCAAAGCTAAATAGCATTGTTATGCTAAAAAGAAATTGCTTTTAAGAAGATTTAATCTTGTGCATGAACTTAAGGGAAGTAGACTTATCATTAGTGAATATGCAAAATAAAGATTTTGTTTCAAGTACAAAAACAAAGCTGCCATTAAAATAATAGGTTGAGATATTTCTAGTATCAACATTGCATTAGAAATTAATATTAATCGAGCATTAAGGAACACTAAACAGGATATCTTAAATGCTGTTGATTTCAACACTTATTTAAAATAAAGCCAAAGATGTCTCCTAACTTAAAACTTCTACACACTGCTATTGCATCTTAACTTTAAATGGAAATGGTATAGTGAAATTCTGAATTCAATTTCACTTATGATTTTTCATTAATGAATCATTTTTTGATCTGAAAAACTATTTAATCCAAGGAGTCAACACATGTATCAAATTTTACATTGTATTTTTAATATTACAATTTCAATGTATTATATTTATTAAACAGAATGAAAAATTATACAATTTGATTTATTGGTATTTTGGGCCATGGTAAAGCAATATAAAAAATATTTATGTTTGTAAATTTATACTTATATTCACATTAAATTAGGAAGTTTTTATTCTATTAAAAATATGTTAAAATTATTTTATTTGAATTAATAAAAGTAAAATTTTTTTAAAAATATAACAATATGCCAAATGTTTTCATTAATGTATTAATATTGTTTAATTAGCACACAAAAAATTTAAATTTCAACTTTACTTTTAAAAATTTATATCTTTTTAAAAATAATTCCTTTGTATGAAATATGCTATAGAAATTTCAAAATTCATTTAGCAATTATTTTTAGTAACCTATATAGCTAATCCTGTTGAATTTACTCCAAATTTTATAAGCAAAAAATCTACAATTTAAATAAATTTAGTTTCTAAACTGCTACTAGTTTTATTTTTGTAATTTGTGTTATTTCTTTTAGAATAACACCTTGTATAATAGTGACAGCTTCACATTATGCAGTACTTCATACATTAAATGCTTGAGCATTCAATAACTAACCTAAGATTAATCTATTTATTTCAAATCATGTAAAAACATTATTAAAACATAAATAATTTTTTAATACATTACATACACTTTGTAAATTAGTTTCTGCTTTCATAACAATTAAAATTATGAAAAAATCTGCAAAACTATTTTGGGTGTCCTATCCATAGATATACCAATTCAAAACACTTGTTTATATATTACCAATTTATTATAATTTTTGCCACACATGGACATGAATGAAATCTAAATTCTAGAGAAACTTAAAAAAGAAAAACCAATATACAATGATTCAATAAAATCTGGCACAAACATTTATAAAATATTGTCACATGCAAATATCTTAGTTCTTTCTCTATAATGCATTGTAAAGAATTAACCATTGAAATTGTTATTCATTTATTTGCAATTCAATTCTTTTAAAATATACAAATTAAAACAATATATACTCATACTGTATTCTCCGAAAGCTTTTAAGTTTTTTTTTCTCCCAACTTTGTTATTATTTTTGGTACAGATGAAATTTTATTTTAAACTATCTTTTCCGTTAAAAATTTATATACATGTAGCCAGAGTAAAATTTGTACAAATTGCTTTTGTTAAAACAAGACTGGTCCACAAGGATTCATTTCATGTTAAAATATTAACAAAAGTTCAGTTACCTAACTATTAATAAGTAATTCTCTGGGAATTCAATAATTTTTAGTTATATATTTATCATGATAATTTTTATTTCAGTTATTTGCATTTATAATTATATTTTTAAAAGGTAAATTTCAGTCAATGTCAAATATTTGTTTTATTTTAATTGAAAAAAAATCAGTAACGCATAAGAATAGTTTTCATAGATTTGGGAAATCATACAATTATAGAAAATAAACATATTTACAAGGAAGACATTAAATCTGACAATGAAAAGAAATATGATATTGTTACTAAATATTTCCTTTGATTTAAATATACATAATTAAAATTCATGCAATAATATAAGTTTATACATTATCTTTGAAAATTTATTTTTATCTAAATGCTTTAATTTTAGAATTTAAATTTTACTTAATTATAGATATATAATAATTTAAAAAGTGCATAAACCATATACTAAATAATGTAAGCACCTTCAAATAATGTAAACACCTTCTCTGTTAAACGAAAAATGATTTCTTTTTCATGAAACCAAAAATTCAAATATGAAGATCTTGAATTTGGTACTCAAATAGTATGTATATTTATAATTAAAGTAATTTTCAACAAAATATTCAAATGATCTAAAAATGATATAAGTAAATTTAATAAAATTGATGATTTAGAATTATATACATATAATGTTTAGTATTACAACATAAAGTATACAGATTAATTAAGAATAATATTGCACACCTGACTGCACTAATACTTATATCTTTAATTGCAGCAAAATCATACAGGTATAAATTATAATTTAATATACGATATACTAATGACATAAATTATTTAATTTGATTTTATTTGGAGGAAATAATAAAGAAAAACAAATTAATATATTAATATCTTATTTTATAAATATATAATGAATTAAAAAATATAGCAAACTATTATAAGTGTATATTAACAATAAACTTTCAATACTTAAAAATAAAATGTTTCACTGTTCCTCCCAAAAGTAAATTTTGAATCAATTTTCTGCAAATAATTTTATTCTTCAAGTAATAAGTGTTAGTCATTTAGGTGCATGCATATTTGTTCACTTTCCTCATAATTTTGAAAAATATATACAATAGCCAGGTCACTCAATTTCACAGATAAACAGGAGTTCACTGTATTTTAACTCAGTAATAGAAAGTATTTTGATTGCTAAAATAGAGATACTTGCATATTATCTCATCAACCATTTCTGAGGAAATAAACTGTTACCAAATTTTGCAATTTACTAACTGCAATCCTCAAGTATTATACTTTTAATGATTGGAAGTCTTAAATTTATAATTACTTGTTCTTTAATTATGGCAATATTAGCGAATTAAATTAATATTCCAGATTAACCTATTTTTTTTTAAAAGATATAAGTCGTCTGTTTTGTTTATTATTTTTACACTCACATTAAAAAAAAAAAAAAAATTGAAACATGCAATATTTGCCAAAATGTTCAATGATATAATATGAAAGTAATGATTAATCGCATATTCAATTTATTTTCTGCATAAAAAAGATAAAAGAAAACAATGGCAATTCTATAAGAAGATAATAATTATTAAAAACAATAGCTGCATATTTTTAATGGAAAAAATAATTTGATTCTTTTTATGGGTCATACAAGTTAATCTACATTAATAACTATAATTAATACAAAGTACGTTTACAAAAGTAATGTCAACTGTAAAATATTTGAGATATTTAATCATTTTTGCTTCTTAATAATTTTAGAACATGTGTAATTTATTTAGCACTGAATATTTGTTTAAATGTTTTTATAGTTTAACCATTTTTAATAAAATGATGAATTATATCCTAAAGGTTTTGTATCTTTTCAATCAATTTTTTTCAGTATTATAAAAAATTCAAAGGCCTAATTGCAAATGCACAATTTAAATCATATATAAAAACTTGATCATTCTATATAAAAAGTAATAGGATCCAAAAATAAATTTTCTGTATTTTTGAGATAAAACAAAATATTGTATCTTATAGTTTACATTTAAAATAAATTTTAAACAGCATAAGCATATTTATATTACACAGTATAAACACATTTTTCTAATAATTTCTATTTAGATTAAAAAAAAATTGTACAAAAATAATTGAATTATCTACATAACAATGTAACAAACACAACACTTATATGCTTATTTCATGGCATCTATATAGAAGTAAATTGCATAGTATTTTAAGGCTATAAAATTATAGCAAATATTTTAAGCAACTTCATATAAAATGAGCACATTTAAAAAAACCACTAAATACATAAAGAGAAATTGATAATCTTGCATATATTTTCACTACTAGTGTCATATGTTAAATATAGTTCTCATGTAAAGGACTAAAATGATATATTTAAGTGAAACATACTTTTGACAAAGCATTTTTGAAATTCAATAAAAATAATTATTTATTATTGTATATAATTCTTGTACGTTTTATTTTAATGCACCATAAATTTAAATAATTTTATTTAGGAAAAAAGTTTATTAATGTAAATATCTATCAGAATATGCTTAAATAACAACAAGAACATTAATATTCCAAACCTAAAAAGTTAATTTTGTTAAAGCAAAATTTAAAACTCAGAGCTGCTAACATTTTTCAGAATATTCATTTTATATTTAGGAATTATGAAGCTTGCATAGATTAATATGATGGAATAAAATTTCTAAATTAGAAAAATAAATCAAATAACTAGAAAGAAAATTACATTTTACACTGAACCCAAATTAACAGATACATGTTCAAATTATAAATTTGAAATTATTTAAAATTACTTAATGAATATACTAAAGAAATTAATAAGGAAAAAATAAGGAATTGATTTATGAACAAATGATCAATTCAAGTGAACAGGATGTTAACTTGAGATATATATATTCTTTATAATTATTATTAAAAAAATTCATAAATATACATTCAGCTCAAAATTAATAAATAACTTATTCATGAATTTCATTTAAAATTAAAGGAGTTTATAACTGCATTAAAATTATATTACTGAAAAAAAATAAATAAAATAAAAAAAAGCAACATAGAATATTATCTAACTTGAGACAGCAATGTTAAGTTTCTTGCAATGATAATATGAAAGAGAATATTTTTTTTATCAACATTCACATTTGAAAATAATAAATAAACTGATAATAAATTTTAATTTTAAAGATGCAACTATTTTACTAAAATATCAGCATTTTTTTTTTTACCCATCCAATATACCAAGATTAAAATAATTAAACATGTTCTATAAATGAAAAGCAACTATCTTTCAATTAATTGAATATTCAAAACTTTATAATTTATTAAAAGGAAAACAAAAGCTATATGAATTTAACAATAACTATATTCTATAGAAACAATAATTATTTATTTTATGAATATTGCAAATTCATGCAAAATAAAAATAAATGTAAAATAAAATATTTTGCATTATTTCAAAAGTAAAATAAAATGTTTTACATTTGACAATTTCTAGCTAACTTTAATTCTTTTATGATTAAATCAATATATATATATATATATATATATATATATATATATATATATATATATATATATATATAATTTAAACATAAGCTTTAAAATATATGTATATACATATTGGGAAATAATTTTTGAACTAATGAATAAAGTAACCATTAATTTTGAAAAAATAAATAAATTCAACCATAATTTGAAAATTTTCCAAAATGTTATTGCAATATTTCATACCATGACAATATTAGAAAAAAACTTCCAAGTGTACTTAAATATACATCACATATATGCATACTGAGTTATCATTACATGAATGCATATGTATAGATGATTGGATGTATGTATTTATGAATCTGATGAAAGATAAAGTAGAGTTAAAACCTGCAATGTTCTATTTGAGAGCACTCAAAATGATTTAAAGTATTAGTAAAAACAATAAAAAATTTAACCTCTTTAGAAAAGAGCAAGAGTAAACCTAATTTGTAAAAACAAAATTCTAAATATACAAAAAAAAAAAAAAAAAAGAAAAAAAAAGGATGTATTGTAACAAAGAAAAGCAATTTCAATAATACTGCAAAAATTTAATTTATATACAGTAACAATATTGAATAAAATATTAGTCTTAAAGCAAGGCTACTATTTAGCATAAATGAAATTATTGCTGCTTGCCTAGACACACTACTACATACTGAAGGCCTTTGATGCAATTACAAAATGTACAAAAGTATAAATACATAATTGGGTATAATAAAATTGGATAAAATTTGTCTACAATTAATCAAAGAAGAATCATTTGCACATTAAAACAAAATATTTTCACACAGCAAAACTTTCCTAAAATAAATTTCTATAAACATATAATTAGAGAGCAAATGACATAAGTTCATTGGCATGTTATTTGCACTTCCTAATTTTTCATAATTTGAACTATTCTAATTGTCACTATTCATTGGTTTTCATCTTATTTAAAGCACTACTCCCGAGCATCTCCTTTTAGCAACTGAAATTATGATTTAAATGAAGGTGGTCATAAAAGACTGGTGTAGAAATCAAAGCAAACAATGATAAATGGCAGTTGATAAAAGAGAATTTTCCCTTAGTCTAAATGATAACCAGTAATTCTGTTGAGAGTATTTAAGATGCAAAAATTTCTTCATTTTTCTTTTTTGTGCTTCTTGCCACGACGTTTTTCTTTAGGCTTGGTCTTACGCTTTCTAACACAGCGTTCACAAAACCAATCTTCTTCATCTTTTGGAGGGACAACAATATGAACACAAATCCTAATAAATGCATAAATACTTAAATTATATCAATGCATTAAATAACATAAATATTAAATCATAAAATACATATATGACAAAACTTTCCTCATTTATGTAATTTATATTATTTGAAATGATTCAAGGTACTTTTAATTACTTCTAATTTTTAATTTATTTTTCAAAATTTTAAACAAACCCTGACATTGTAAAATGAATTAAAACTACAAGCAGAGAGCATTTTTGCTATATAATCAAGATCTTTATGCTAGAATGGGAATAAAATATCTCAACATAAACTTTTCAAAGGCAATTTTATTTTAAATTTGTATTGAGGATATAGGGAAATTGAAGCAATCTAAATTATTGATATGAAACAGTTAATTTTGATAAAAATTATAATTCAATGATTATAGTTAATTTACTAAACCTTACATTTTATTATGACCAATTACATTAAAACTTTAGATAAAAAATTTTTCATAATAAAACATTTTGAATTTAAATCACTTAAAAAATAATCTTTTATAATTATAAGAATAATTCCATATAATTCAATCAGAATCTTTTTCTTGAATTTTATACTTTGTCAAAATTTCAATATTGCCTCTTGGGAAATAGTTGAACCATTAATAGCTAAGATTACAGATACTACACACAAATGATAAAAATGGAACATTTTCGAATAGTTATAAAGCTTTTTAGTTATTTTGTAGTTATTTTTGAATGAATTATATATATATATAAGAGCAATAATATTTAAAGTTTCATAAAAAATATAATTGATGAAAAAAAATAATATATTTACTATATAAATACAAAACAGTATCCATATTCCTTAGTTATTGAAATTTCTTTAAGAAATGGTAAAATGTATAAAGATGCACATACCAATGATACCAATCATCACACTCATCACACCCAATCATAGGGCTTCCATCATCTTGTTTACCACAAGCAGGACAGATCCATACTTTATTACCACTGTCATCCTATAAAAATGAGATTTTCATATCAATATATAAATATCACACAAAGCTTATATGGATATATGAACAATTAGAAAAATTAGTTGGTTGGTTTCAATGGCACAAAGTTCAAATAAAACAATTAGAAAAGAATTGGAAGAATTTTATTTAAAATTATACACAAAACTTTTTATTTTTAAGAAATGCACAAATAAAGAATCAATAATCCACATCTGTAAAAAATTCAGCCGATATTCATAAAATCAAATCTTAGACATTAAAAATATACTTTACTTTTAATAAATAATTGTTCATTACATGTTTAGAAAAATGTAAAAAAATATTTTCAAAGAAATAATAAGAAATTCAGCCAAAAATTTTTTAAGTATCATAAAAATATTTAAAAAATAATTAAAAAAAATAAGTAAATAAAATAAAATAAATTAACCAGCAAATAAATAGTTTTTATAAATAACAATAAATTTTTTTTGAAGTGAGGTTTGATATAACAGTATAGATATTCTAATACAACAAATTAATTTAATCAACTTTTATAATTCTTCAAATGTGATATTTTTCATTTGATCTCAACATCTAGCCAACATGTATTTTAATAAAATGGTTTTTAAATATCATGGTTTAATTTTTACCAAGCATATTCAATTGGATAAAAAATTAGAAATTACACCAGACATTCCAAAACTTGATTGTTTACCATGGGTAAAAAAAAAAAAAAAAAAAAAAAAAAAAAACAAGTTTCAACATGTCTAACATCATTGACTTGTTGGAAATCTCAAACTCTAATAAATCCAGCTACTTTTCTTCCAATTTGGATTGATTGCCCAAGGTACCCAACACATATCTAGCATTATTCTTTAATCTTGCTAAACTGAATTATATGGCACTAGTAAGAATGAGAAGTAAATTGTATGCTGATGGTAGAAAATGTTAACAGCTGCAGATATTTTCTACCATCACTTTCAAGTATTCAATTTTAATTTCTAAAGCAAGACTTCTACCCTTGAATATTCAAGAACTCTAGTGCTTTTTAACAAAATATAAAACAATCATTTTATATTTAGCAACTGGAAATCTGGAGCAAAAAGAATGAAAAGTCTAAATTGATTTAATACATGTAAAATCATGTTTTTTCTCATTCTAATTTTTTTCACACATTCAAAGCTCATAACTTTCGACTTGATTGGTACGAGTATCATCAATCATTTTACAATTAAGATAATTAGCAGCCTTCCAAATACTACTTTTGCTAAGAGATAATAACTAATATTATAGTAAAAACATAATTTAATAAAAAATTTCTCATTATATGTTTACAAATACAGATTGTTATACACCTCTGACTAAACTCTTTTAAAATAAAAAAGCTACATTTTTTATAAAATATTTTTGATTACAATATTTTTAAATTACATCAATTATTAAAAATTAGGCAATATGCCTTAAAATTTTTAGTTGTACCACAATAACTGAAAATTGTATCACAATTTCTAAAAGTATATATTTATTGTTTCATCTTTCATTTTAAGCATTTGCAACATTATTTATTTAGTAACTTTTGTAAATAACTCTTTTCATAGGAGATTACTTTGGGTGAAAACTAATACATATAAGAAAAACTGAAATGGGCAAGAATAATTTTAGTTTAGAAACCTTTACATGAGACACATAATCAGAATCAAAATAAAAATGAAACATTTACTGAGCTTTTAACCAAAAATATAGAGTAAAATATTAGCATACTTTATATAACAAATTATGGATCACTGCTAAATTGACATACAAATTGAGAGATAATTAATATTTACCTTAGAAGAAAGAATGGAAATATACAATTCAAAATGCAAACTGAATATATGATATTGAAATAAAATAGCTGATTGATTCTTAACTGTATTTTCGGAAAGAAGAGAGCTTTATTATGCTAATAGTTTTGACTAAAGAATGAACAACAAAATCTGAAATATCTTATATCATTTATTTTGTATTTAAAAAAAAAATGGCAAACATTTTTCTCAACATTTTTTAAAAATGTTAAAATATTTCTATTAGAAATGAAGCCAACTGTATTAGAATTAAATATAAAAAATAATTCTGTAGTAAAATTCACAATCGTTATATTAAATACTTCAAGAATAAAAGTTTGTCTATGCAATACACAATAGTAGCCAATAAAATAGTAACAAACAATAGTATTAGTGAAAAAAAATACTGTGATAGCAAAAACAACAAAAATTGCTGTAATATAAATACAAGGAGAATAAATTGTAGAGGGGAAAAAGCTCAAATTAAAATAAAGTCACAAATAAATGGAAAATAAGAAAGAAAGAAAAAAAGCATTAATTCATGCATGTATGGAAAAATATTTGAAATTATATACAAAAATCACTAGTTCTTAACTGTAATCATTATCAGAACAAAAAATTAGGTCTAACACTTTTTGATAAATCAAGTGGACTTTTAGCATAACAGCTGCATAGCTCTTAAATAAATTACTAGCATAAAATTGTCATTTATTAATTTTAATAAATAATTATAAGTAAACAATTTCAACCACTTGGAGAAACAAACAAATTGTATTCCGATATGAAAATTTTATGTATGTATATAATTTATCTTGAATTTGAAAGTTCAACAAAGGAAAAACAAACTATATTATTTTTAATGTTTTCTTTATAAATGCACATGCAAAAAAACAAATTATAATACATATAAAAATAATAAGTTAGAATAAAATAAATTCATGTTTTTGATACAAGATTGACATAGAAGCATTCTGTGTAAATTTTTTTTTGCCTAATGCAAAAAGGCAGTTATATAACATAATTACACGTTATCATATTGATGTTCTAAGGTATAGAGCTAAGCAAATCTTTTTTGATTGTACAAATAAAATATATATATAATAACTATTGAGATAGATTCATAAAAAGTGAAGAATGACACAAGACTATGAAATTATATTATTTTCAAGTCAAAGAAAAACATTTTAACCACCATCATTAGGTGGTTCTCTTTACACAGCATTTCCTTAAGTAAAAGTTTGTAAAAAACTGGTACTTGCAAATCTCCAATGGTATGAGCAAAAAGACAAATGATATAAAATTAACAGAACTTTAAAAAAAAAAATAAAAAAAAAAACATTCTTTACTGGTAAGATAGTTTTAATGAAACTGTTTGAATGTCACTATAGCTTTATGGAAACCTTGGCCTTTAAAGTAATTATGAGAAGGGCCATTAAATACATGAAATGTTTCCACCAATGTTATCATTGACTATACAGCATGAAGATGACAAAAATATGATATAACATAGATCATGGGTGAAGCCACTGATGCACCTCATACTACTGTTACCAGATTCTTCAGAAAGCATTGTACTAGCCTATAAGCTGCTGCAGAAGGTTTTATTAGCCGATGCATTGCTGTTTTTGATACACTGAATTCCAAACTAAATGGCAATGAAACATTTTGTGCATGCCCAAAGCCCAATTCCATTTAGACAATGTAGTTAAGATGCATAGTTGCCATTTTTGGCCAGCATAAAACACACATGCATTTCAAAATACCTTTACACTCCATACAAGTAAAAACATGGTGCTGCTTTGTTGCTTCATTCTATGCCCATATTTTTGGAAGAATTCAATGACTTATACCTCACAAGATATACTATCATTGATTCAATATGTATAATTTTATTGGAACAATCTATGATTCCGTTTTACAGGGATGATAATATCTTTTGACAACAACCATACATAATGGTGCTCCTTCACAAGCAACTTGAAATTACTTTGCCAACAGAATATTCAACCATCATTTCACTATCACTTTGTTTTCCAGATCCCTAGACTTAAAAAATTCTTGTGATTTTCAGTGGTGGAACTATCTGAAAGACTGAAGCTTTTATACAGTGCGAATGTAATGCCATTGTATGAATCTTCAGTTTTAGTGATAGCATAGTTCAACATGTATATAAGATAAGGAATAAACTATTTTCAACAATAAAAAATGACTTTACAGTTTCAAATGACAATGGTCTTCAACATGTGAAACACTAAGATAAATAAACTATATAATTCTATTTTGTATAAAAACATTGCAAAGCTAATTATTCTTTTGTTTATTATACCTCTCTTTGATATCATCACATTAAACTTAATAGCTTTTGTCACAGGATTTTTGAAAGAGCTAGATACATTTGGAATACCTTATATGTTTAAAAAGTTCAGGTTTATGTAAACAAACACGAACAAATTTCTCAACTCAGACACAGGCTGCCAAAGATGGTGGTTCAGGCATGCTGCCTGGCATATATAAATTTCCAGGTGTCTTTCAGATTTTTTTGCTAAATTTAAAAATTGTCTGTTTTTGGAATGGTTCATATGTTGTTGCAATTTGTTTTTCTGATTAAAACTATATCCCCAAGTTCTGAAATATATGTTCAAGTTCTCTTGTTCTAACCTTCAAAATTAGTGCTTGAAATAATCAAATAAATTAGAAGAAAATGTTTTAAAGAAATGCTAACTCTATAATTTATTGACCATTGAGCTGTATGGATAATATATTACTACTACCAGCATCTAAACAAAATATCTTACTGTTCACATAGAAAAGATACTTTAAAATTATGGATAGAAATCTCAAAAGAAAAATGAAGTACCATTTTTGGGTACATTTATTTCAGAACAAGAAAATTTTAAAATCAAATATTAAATGGTTTTTTTCTTAATCTTGAATAATTCATTTAATCTTCATCCTAAATTAATTTGAATTATATCTAATGTAAAATACATCAAATTCTGTTGAAAACATTTTTTTCAATTATTATTAAAAATTATGCCAAAAGTTTTTGATATTTTTATTTAAGAGGTTAATAAAACTAAGGGAATAAATTTAAAAAAAATGTAGATCCACAATTTAAGATAATTAGAAGTAATAGATGTAATAACTTAAGTTTACTATATATAGAATTACATATTATAGTTATAGTAACTTCTCTATCAAGATAGCATGAAGAAAAAAAAAAAAAGATTAAATATTCTGGTTGTGATTTTTATTTACTTAAATACTAAATTGCACCACACATACAATTTCAATATGTGACAAAAATTATTTATCAGGGAATATGAAACTTAAAAATTCTGAAGTTTAATTTTATTACTTAGTCAGGAAAACTCGATTAAATTATCCCTGGAGCTTTTGGAAACACACTAGAATGTTTGTAGTTAGAACTATTTGTGCATTATTGAACCATTCTAAAAAGCTTTTACAGCACTTAAAATATGATTTTATTTTTAACAAAAATCCTACTTCCATGTATTTTTAATTATGACAAATAAAAAAAAAGGGTTATGGACATTTTAATGTTTGGGTGTTTCAGGTGATGGAACACCAAACTTTAATTTGTAACCAAATTGTTGCTTTTAGCTACAAATGGATGAAATTCGGCTTAAAATGTTCTTTAAACTTTCTTTTATGATTGTAGATGGCTACAATACATAAGACGATCAATAATTTTCAATTATATCAGATTTAAATCCTTTTATTTTGAAGGAATATTTTCTAATTTTTTTCCTAATTGTACAAAAATAGTTGTCCGAAAAGAAATTTGTGTTATTTTGCTGCCTGTACCTCGAACTATTTATTCCATATTACTTTCAATGTTTTATACACATAGAATACGTAGGATGGTCTGATAAAACAAAGTGTTCCATTTCCTGGAACACTTCAATGCAACAGCACTTTTCCTTTACGCGATTAGCCTTTGATACAATGACGAGGGAAACAGATGTGTTTATTTTTTACTATTTTTCTCTCTTTTGGGATGGAATGAAATAATGCTGAGAAATTTACAGGGAAGGATTACTTGTATGGGTAATATTTCAACACTCTTTTTGGCCTCTTGAATTGGAAATTATAGTGGAGTATAGGATTTTATATCAGTCAGTTCAAATCATCTCTAGTTAGAGAAGGATTATTTTTATGCTCTCGATTTTTCTTTTCGCAGCTATTCATTTTATAATACTGTATAATATATATATATATATATTTGAACTTATACATTTTTAGTTTACTTTTAGAAAATATAATTTTAATTTATAGTTATGCTTCAAAAATTGCCCTATGTTAGGAAATCCGAGCATGCAGATAGTGATACAGGAAAATATTTTCTAAACCACTTGATCAATCTCAGCCTGATAACAATGTGTTGTATGCAAGTGAAGATGATGATTTATCTAAACCAGGCTTCTCTATGCAGCACTAAAATCTTACTTGGATAACAAAAAAAATTGCACAGAAATTTTTTTTGTGTAGAGTAGCAGGCCGCCTTGTGGAGCATACTAGACCATGCCAATTCTGCTACACAGGAGTTATGCATCATGTTTTCACACTGTGATGAATAGAGTCCAGTCTTTGTAAAACAGTAGATCTAGCAGATCCACAAACAACACATCCATAGTCAATGACTGATAAACACGAAGAAGTTATGTGCGATCTGCACCCCAAGATGTATTTGATAACACCTTGAGGATATTAAGCGATTGCTCACATTTCTTCTGCAAATATATAACATATGGAAGAAAGGTTAACATCCAATTAAAGATAATTCCCAAGAATTTTATTTCATTGACTTCTTGTATTGAAGTGTTGTTGATATTTATCATTGGATCATTATGAAGGCTAGTCTTTATACAGAAGTGGCAACATCTGTTCTTGCTTGGTGATAAAGTATGGCCATTCTCAGCACACCATGCAACAAGTTTATTAACTGCTGCTTGCAACTGTCTCTCAATTAATCGCATATTAGACCCCTCGCATGATATTTGTATGTCATCAACAAACAAAATACCATATATTGATGATTGAAGCTGAGAAGCAAGTTATTAATGAATAAGTTAAAAAGAGTGACATTTAAAATCAAACCCTGAGGTATTCCCTCAGATTGTATAAAAAAACTGGATGTAGAATCTCCAATATGTACTTTAAAAATATGGGAGCTTAAGAAATTCTGTAGGAATATCGGAAGATTACCCTGAAAATCAAAATAATACAATAAACTAAGAATTCCATATCGCCATGTATGGTCGTAAGCCTTCTCTATGTAGAAGAAAATAGAAATTAAATGATTTCTCCACACAAAAGAGTTGTGGATTTGAGTTTCAAAGTAAGTAAGATTGTCAAGAGTAGATCTTCTTTTACGAAAGTCACTCTGATTCTTATGAATACAGTTATTAGTTTCTAAGACATATAAGAGACAGGCATTGACCATATGTTCGAGAGTCTTACATAAGCAACTCGTGAGAGTGATTGGTTAATAATGCAATGGCTCTGAAGGATTCTTAACAGCCTTTAGGAAAGGAATCACTATTGCTTTTCGCCATAATGATGGAAATTCGTCTTTAGTCCAGACTCTATTGAACAAGTAAAATAAATTCAACAGAGAGTCTGGACTTAAATACTGAAGCATGAGATAACTGATTCTGTCTGGTCCTGAGCTGGTATTATTGGCCTGCTGTAATGCTTTCTTCAATTCAAACATTCCAAATTCACAGTTGTACAGTAAGACTTATCAATAGTTAAAGCGAATTGTTACTGGCTCAGTATGACAAAAACGAAGGACTAAAAGAGTTCGAACTTGAGATGTTAGCAAATACTTCATCAAGGACGTTAGCAATACCTACAGAAGAAGAGTATACAGCAGCTTCAGATTTTAAAATGGGAATGGAAAATACCCTATTAGTTCCATTGGCTGCCTTTACCTTTCTCCACAACTGTTTACTGGATAATGATGATGTTATTGAAGATACATAGCAGGACCAGGATTCCTTCTAGCTTCGATGATGAGCTCTACGAGCTATTGCTTTTCCTCTCTTAAATGCGATAAGATTCTCCATTGTGGGGTACCTCCGAAATAATCCCCATAAGTACCTTTGTTTTTTATAAGTTTTTTGACATTCCTCATTCCACCAAGGTTTGCGACACCTGTTTGGTTTAGAGGAACTCTTAGGTATTGCTAAATCAGCTGTGTTTATAATTGTTTTAGTAACTTTATCCACGGCTTCATTAATACTCTCGATCGAAATATTTTCATCATAACTGCCAATTGTGTAAATAACGTCTAATCTGCTCGTCCGTACACGTAAGTAGGTAAATGTTGTTTTACACTACTACCTCCTGTCTGGGAGATGACGAGAGGAAAATGATCGCTATTATGTAGATTATTTCCAACAATTAAATTCAACAATGGCAGATGAGGTGGTGAACAAATGGTAAGATCTTAGAGAATGAAATGTTGCTGTGGGTACATGGAAATATGTCTTCTCGTCGGTATTAAGCCGACAGAGACTGTTGTCAGAAATAACCTGCTCTATCTGCCGACTGCGAGAATCAATATCATCAATTCCCCACAAAGAATTATAGGCATTAAAGTCATCAAGCAACAAAAATGGTATTGGCAGCTGATCAAAAGCATTGAGTTCCTCTTGGTGGATGACATCATGTGGTGGTAGGTACAAACTAGACTGTAATTAAGCCTGTTGTGTGAATTCTCACAGCTACAGCCTGTAGAGTACTATTAATGGGATAGGCAGTACTGGGGAAATTGTTTGATGTAAATATACAAACACCACCAGACACTGCACCATCATCACCACAGTCTTTTCTAAAGCAGTTGAACCCACACATGGACATGTAGTTGGAAGACTTCAGGAAAGTTTCCTGAATTCCTATACATGTGGGGTTATAAGCTGATGCTATAGACTTGATGTCATCATGATGTGAACGCAAACCATGACAGTTCCATGAAACAAAGGAAGTTATTGTTTATTTTGAAAAGCTCCTTTCCCGGAGCTGGAAAGCATGTCACCTGACATCTCCTTGAATGATAAATCCTCACCTGAGGGTTATAAATTAACAGCGTCAGCTTCAAGGGACAAGACTTTATGGGTGGACATGGAGGGTCTAGAAGTCTCTCTTGAAAATATTAGTTTGTATGCCTTCGTAGATTTTGATTTTGCAGAAGGAGCTTTTCTTTTAGTAATGTTTGAAATGGAGGTTTTTGATCTTAGAGTTGGACTTCAGGGTAATGTTGACGAGGTAATTATCAGAATATCTGTTTGTGTGCAACTGGATTTACAAGATTTTCTACCGGCAGTTGCTTAACTAACTCCAGGGTGTGGGGTTGGTGAAGTGACTAGTTTTCTTGCCTCAGGATATGAAATCTTTTGGTTAATCTTGACAGTGGCGATTTCTTTTTCTAGTATCCAGTGTGGACAATTTCAAGAGTAGGAGGGGTGGTCACCATGACAGTTGACACACTTCTCCTTTGCTATACAGGTCAAACTATTGGTGGCCAATCATCGCGCATTGAGTACAGGTGAGTTTGCCCCTGGAAGTACTCTTGAAGTGATATATTGAAATTGCCTCATATTCTGCATGTCATTAAAGACATTTTAAAATCAAATTAATTATTATACTATATTAATCAAAGCAAAATAAAAAGTTAAAAAATACCTTTTCTGATTAAAGTATTCATAATTATATAGAGAAAATTAAACTTTTTTTTTAACCATTTCTAACAAAAATTTTAGCATACACAGATATCTTGAATCTGGGATTAATACACACAAATAAAGCTGGTAGTAATACATTTTTAGTAAAATATGCAATTAAGTAATTAAAATTTCTATTGTAATTATTGACCAATAAAAAATTGCATTAACATATACATACATAAATAGTCCCAACAGTTTCAGTGAAGACTGCTCTAGCTGGAGGATTGGCTGCTGAAGCTGGTTTTCTACCACGGCCACGACCCCTGGAATGTGTTGATTTCGTTACAGGAGGTGGCGGGATAGGAGGTGGAGTATCTTCTTTAACTTCCTTTGGAGGAGGAGTCGGAGTCCGAGGTGGGGGTGTTGGTGACCGCGGAGGTGGTGGTGGCGGTGGTGGTGTAGGATCACGTGGAGGTGATGGTGTAGGAACACGTGGTGGAGGAGATGGTATATCGTCTTCATTGTCATGTGTAGGTGACGGACTGCTAGATAATGATGTGGAATTTTTTGTATTAGGTTTAACAAAGCTGGAAGGGAAGAATAAAAATATGGAGGATTAACAAGAACGCATGCAGATACAGATAAACATCATGCAAAGGATTCCGTTCACCACTTAAGACATAACATGCTTTGAATATAATATATAAGAAACTGAAAGGAGATAATAATTTATAGAATTAACAATTACTGTGGTAATTCACTATATTATTAATAGCAAACAGATGAAAGTTATTCAAAGAACCATGATACAAATAAAACTGTCCAGATAAATGAATACTGTATTAGATTAAAATGCAAGAAAATATATAAAGTAGCATGCATATAAACAATTAAACTTCAGATAAAAAAATATGTAAATAACTAGGGAACTATAATTGATGTATTGCCAAAAGATCAAATGCAAAAAGCTATCAATTTCTTTTGCATCGTAGACTACTTAATTATTTCTACTAAGCTACACATCATACAAACTTAAATTTACTAAATTATAAATTATTGAAAAAAATAACAAAAACATTCCACAATCTCATGACACTTAAATAAAAATTTGTATATAAAGGATAAGGCAAAAGACAAGACAATACAGAAATTAATAATTTTACAAAATAAAAAGTAATTTAAAACCAATGGATAATATCAAATATAGCAACATATTTTAAAGGTATTTAAAAACACTAACTAATGTTAAAGACATAATTTGACCTGAAAATAGAATTTTTTTCTGGCTAAATGATTTAAGTACCCACAAAAACAAATACTGAAAACATACATTTTTGTAGATCCAGATCCACTGGCTAATTTTAATGTCATTTTTGGCACAGTGCTGTCTTCCTTGATCTAAAAAACAAAAATAATTTTACCATAAGTAAAGCAGTCTGATTTCTAAATATCATTTTTTGAGAAAATTATCCATTATAATGAAAGAGAAAATTTAGCTAAAATTGTCTATGAAATTTTAAACATGCAAAGAAAGCAAATATTTAAACTGTAAAGTTGTGAAAAATGGGAAGTTTTAACTTGATATAATTTTAAATTATTAACTATGACATAAAAAGACTATGAATTGCTGCATTTTCCTGTATACATTCTGCAAGCCCCATTTTTTGAGTAAAGAAAAAAAAAAGCGTTGCATAATACAAGGCAATTTTTTTTCAACGAATAGTCGAAACTTATACTGCTGATAATTTGGTGGCAAATAAAAAAACAAAATGCATATTATGATTTAAAATATAATAAGTTTTACAGAAAAAATATTTTCAGTGATAAACATCTGTTTGAATATACTTCAACGAAAAGTGCAATTAACAGAGATGAAAGCACGACATCAATCAATATCTGGGAAGATTTTGTAAATCTTATTGAATTTTAGATTTTAATAACTTTTAAAACAAAGATATATTTTAGAAATAAACTATATTTGTTTGGCTGATAGATAAATGAAAGAAATGGTTTATTTTCTAACTGCATATAAAATACATTTTTTCTTTTGTACATCGCATGCTTAATTGTTCACCATACATTGCACACAATTGTTGACATTTTTTTTTCATTTGTCTTTCCTGTAGCTTTCAGTTTAAAATTTGCTCAGTAACTTAATAATTTTTACTTCACTATGACGATATACAAATATGAATGTTTTCAGAGCGAAAAAGTTCAGGTCAAGATAGAATGCGAAAGGACGCTAATGAATTAGAGCCTTAATATCGTTCAGAGGAACTGAATTTGTTTTTGAACGTAATTGGATAATACTGATTATAGTTAAAATAAGTCAACCAAATCGTAGCGCCATCTGTTATTTATTTTATAAAACATAAATGAAATTTCGTTCAAAACTTTATTGTACACTTTTCTGGTGAAAAATATTTTTTTTATCAGATTATCAGCGGCGGCATATAATACGTACAGCAAAATACATTATATACATATTTTTGCACCTCTATATATTTATTCTTTCAAGTAAAATTCTTAAAAACTGAAAAAAATTTGATAGAATAACAAAATTATAAATTTTTTATTTCAAAAGTCAGCATTGATCTTTCTATTCTTACTTATTTATAACAAATGGAAACTAAAAGATAAAGGTGCCAACTGAAGAATCACTTTCATGGCCAGATAACGATTAAAAATATAAGATAAAAACGTGTAGTAGCTTTAGCTAACAGATTTAGGAGCCACAAAACTTCCTACACAATAATTTTGACACCCAATACTATTTACTAGTAAAATTTTACCTTATTTTAATTATGATAGATCTGTAACTACAGCACATATTACTATTACATAAATACAGGGGTAGGAGTACAGAAATTTTTTTTCAGGACACTATTTTCAAGAAATATCAGGACATTTTTTAATAATTAAACAAAACCAATGTTACTTTTACATATTAATTTCTGTTTTATGCATAAAACATATTTTAGGAAGGAATAAACTATTTAATAAATACTGAGTTTTTTAATTTTTACTACAACAATATGAAAAATAATACAGAAATTTAAACTTTCTATATTGAACATTTTTTGAAAATTACTAAGTTACATGATAAATGCTTTAAATTAACAATTAATTTATGTATAATTGAATATTCATTTTGAACTGGATGCATTAGCATTTAATTCTGATAATTTAATGCTGCACTTTTTTAACATATCATTCACAGATGCAATCTCTGCATTAGCAGCAGACAGCATCATTTGTCCAACTTTCACATCACTCATATTATCGTCACTGATAGCACATATTTTTTTAGTTGCATCATCTAAAAGTTTTTGAGCTACACACTGATTGTCAAGCAAATTTTTCTTTTCTTTCTCAAGTTCATTAATTTTTTCTTATAGGTGCGATTGTTTAAACTTTTTTTCACAAGTAGCTTCTACATCTTCCTCATCCTTTCTTTTCTTCTCTGATTGTGTTACATCTTTTGATTTTTCCATATATGATGCATATTCTGCATGAGATTTCTGAATGCATCATTTCTTTGGGATATGGAATGGAGGAAACAGAATTGCCATGCATTCGAATAACATCATGACAAATCCGTAAACTTTGAACTGTTAATTCCGATAAAGAAGCTCTCTCCTTTGTGACAACAGAATTGTTAGTTGCAAAACCTCTTTCTGGTTGGGAATTTACATTCAATAACGACAGACATGCTTTAATCACTCTAGAAAGAGTAGGATATTTTATATAACCGCCAGCATATTTTATATTGAAAACCACAAATATTTACAGATATTTTGATCATTATCATAATCATTCACAATCAAAGTCACATCTTCTCACATGTAAAGAATCCACTCTTCATTCAACTTATCAATATCTGAAAAAGTTTTATTCACATGAGGAATATGTTGAATTAATCTGCTAAATGAACTCCTAGACTCTTCCTTTTTTCTATTATAAGGAGACAAACACTGGAGATCTGTCAGTAAAGGATTTGTTATAGGAAGTTTTTGAAGCATATGCTTTGAAGTTGCTATGTAGCAGCTTCTGACACATTGTAGAAATGTTGTTTTATCAGTAAGCTCTTCCAGTATTGCTGTTGCACCATGATCTATTTCAATCTTGTTTAAATTTAACCACTTTTTTCCTGAATCAACATTAATTTGTAGCAACTTGGGTTTAAAAATTTAAACATAATACTGCGAACAAGTTCATTTAACTTACTGTATATCACATGTACTAAAGGTTCGACTTTTTTGCATTAGAAGTAAATATGGTTCAAAAGTTTAAAAAAAAAAAAAAAATAAAAATAAAAAAAAAAAAAAAATAAATAAATAAAAAATAAAAAATGCAGATTTGCCAGAGTCTTAGGGTTTTTCAAATGTTTTATAATCCGAAAATGTCTATCAGAAAGAGGAGATTTCAACTCTCTTTAGTTACTTTAACAATAAAATATTCCTTTAGAACATCATATTGCTCAACAATTCTCTCACAAATTGAGCCTAAAGTTAACCAACGGCTCTCAACATGACATCTAGTTAACCTACGGCTATCATCTAAAGTTAACCTACGGCTATCAACATGCATAATTTAACATATCTTGCAGTTCCGACCATCTGTCGGAAAATTTCGTTTTCCTTGGGATTTTTAAAAGAAAATTAATTCTGAAATAAAAATAAAATATTCTTTAAAACACCCATCAAAATCTTTCAAAATGGCGCGATAAGCATTTCACGCATGCGCATAAACGTAGGCGAATAATTCTCACAATTTCGCCATCATTGTAAATAGTTGTGCACTACTAAAACCAGAATCTTCGTCTGCAAAGGCAGAAAATAGAATTTAATGGTAAACCCAAACCTAAATTTTTTGACGTCAGATATTCGTGAGCAATGGCTGAAAACGAGGCAGAGACAAATGTATGGCAACCCTATTTCCAATTTGAAGGAGAACAAAAAAGGGGGAAATTTTTCTCTTTCTTCTTGCATAGAAAGCAGATGAAAGAAAATATATATTCCACTGGAAGAAAAGTTTACTACTGAAAAATATAAAATTATTAATTAAAATTAAACTTTCAAAAGAATGTAATAAAAAATAAGGAATTCCAGGATTTATTTTGAAAAATAAGGACATTTCAGGACGTTTTTTAAAAAATCAGGAAATTCAGGAATATCAGGACAACTCCGAGCCCTGATAAATATCATGCTTTTTGATACTATGTGGCAGTAAAAAGAAAGCCAATTACACTTTTTTTTGAGGGGCAAAATGTAGTGGCAAGTTTCCTCATGGTGCACTTTGGATAACGGTTAATCTGCTGCAGCTTTAGCCAATTTCTTGCTGTTTTGTATCACTTTTTGAAGGTTATATGATAGTTTTCGCAACTATGACTGGGAATAATGTCATTAGTTGCTCCTTCTGTTTGAGGTTCATTTTAGTGATGACTTTCAAGCCCTCACAGCTTCTGGAGCAACTTCAATACTGTATTGAACTTGCAAGAAGCCTCAATTCTAAAGAGACAAAAGCAGAGTAATTTATATATGTATATATAACTTTTGCAGTGTCAAGAAGTAACAAGATTTTAAGAAAATCAAGTTTTTTGAACGAAGATTAGCTTTCCACAAACATTTCCTGATTTTTCAAACTTTTAAACCTTGACAAAATAGATTGCAGAAAATATCTAACTCAGAGAAAAGGACAAAAATTATTTTTTAATATAATAACACACTTACTTTTTCTTCTTTATCACGTTTTTTCTTATCTAGTTTTGGTTTCTTCTTTTCAAGTTTAGTGATTTTTTCAGGCTTCAGTTTAGATTTTTCTTTGAGTTTCTTTACCTCTTTCTCCTTTTCTTCTTTGTCTTTCTTTTCTTTAATTTTTTCTGTTTCTTTTCTACCTTTTTTCTTTATTTTGTCTTTTCTATGATCTTTAGGTTTGGGCTGAAAAATACATAAATGCTAAGTCTTTTCCATTTTGAATAAGAAGTCCAAAAATAATTCTTTTATAAAGTATCACAATTAAAATTAGCAATACCATATAAGAATTCATTGCACATTAACAATTTTAAGCTATTAACATTTCTATAAATCCAACTTGACTGAACAAAACAGTAAAATTAATTAAGAAATGAAAAAAGTATAATTTTAATAAAGATGAAAATAATAAAAAGAAACAAATTGCTTTTGAAAATTATAAGTAATTATTTATTTGATAGCTATTATTAGTTTTATTTTATTGATTTATGGCAGATTGTGTCACATAAACTATTTTTGCTTTTGATAAATTAATTTGTTTCATACGAAAGAAATTGCATATGATGATTAATAAGACCAGAGCCAATATTTTGAAGAGGATTTCACACACTACAAGCGTTTATACCTGAGTTGAGATTCAAATCTATGAATTGTTTTATCGAAAGTAAAAGAGCTAATCATTTGGCAGTTAGTTTGGAACATGAAACAGAATGAAATATAAAAAAATGAGTATATTGGCAGTTTGGAGAGAAGATAAATGATTGTAACTCTTTGGAAGACTGGTCAATATAACAAAGCCTTGCTGCTAACACAATATACATTCAAATTAAAAACTGGTTTGAAGAACGTTTTGAATATATTATTAAGAAGAGTTGTGAAGCATATAGGAAATGCTGCAATTAAACACAGATATAATTCTAAGGAATATGAGAGAAATTTTGATCAATAAAAAGCAATTCCCAATCGATGGTAAAGTACTGTGGAAATCCTGAATTTAGGGAACTAATATAATGATTATAATGGAATATATTACACATCAATAGTGATGATGAATTGATTTTTTTTCAGAAGAAAATGAGATTAAATCAGCAATCAATAAAATTAAAAACAATAAGTTACCTCTATTGCAAACTATTAAGCAGAGTTGTTTAGAAATAGTAATGCTTCTTAATTTCATGAGGACTTGCATTATTTAAGTATGAAAATTCAGTATGCAAAGAAACTGATATTGGAATAAAACATTGATTTAACTTACAAAAGTGGCTCAAAGATTCCAGCTAACATGTAATACAATCTTGTACTATTCTGTTTCAAAGATTTAGACCACTTGTTAAATCTGACATTGGCAATTACTAATGTAGATTTATAGGAGAAAACCCATTAATTACCAAATTTTCCAATCAAATAAGTCTTGAAAAATCAAATGAATACAACCTTGATACTAGTCATTTGTTTATTCATTAAACAGGAAACAACTAATATGGATTAATGTTTTTAATGTGTATACCAATAATGAAATTCTTATGTGAAAATAAGACTCAATAATTGATTCAAATATATTCTAGAAAGTTTAAAGATAACAAGGGCAATGTAGTGGAAAAATCTATTTGGTACTCAAATATTGATACTCATGGAAACATTTAATTAAATTTTTGCTAGGCATATATAAATTAACCATCACAAGTTTGAAACTACAACTTGCTTTAATTACTTAGATTTTCACTAATAAACAAAACATTCTTTGCTCTGACTCATTATTGAAAACTCCTTTACTCTCTAAATGAATAAAAAATATCTCCTTGTTTATAAAATTCTCATTAGGCCAGTCTTAACAAACATTACAAAAATTTGACCTTTGATTTAAAAAAAAGAAATAAATAGGAAAAAAATTAAAAATAATCTGGCAAAGATATTTTAAAGTCAGAAATTTATTTAATTTTCAATAAGGCTGAAGTATTTAAATTGAAAAAATGAACTGGTATACTCATTTTGTTAGAATGGATGAAATAAACCCATTAAAGAAGCTTTTTATAATAGTTAACAGAGAGGCCCAATCTATAGTGGCCTAATTTTGTTGAATTAAGTTTTAAACTGATTAGAATAAAGAACTAGTAGACCCTAACTAAAAAAAGACTTTATTGGACAAAATTTCAGGAGGCCTTCAACAAAAGCAGAGCTGTTGAGTCAAATATGATGGCAATGGAAAAAAGATAACAGACTCGCAAAGAATTCTGTCACTAAATTTACAGTTATTTTATTATGAGAAATTTTATGTTATAGATGCCAATTTGGTTAATCCAACTCTCTATTATATAAATCAAATATAATATAATACATAAATCAAAACATTTCTCATAATTATACAAATTGAATTGGAAGGGCAGAGAAAACAGAAAATTCTTTTTGATTTAGACTTTTGAAGGAAACACCAAATCTGACTTTTAATGAAATTTTGTATTAAATTAGTCCACAAAACATTATATTGAGCATTTATAATCAAGACGACTATTTTTAAGAGAATTAACAAATGATGTGTCATGCAATTTAATGTTAAAATCAATCAGATTATAATAAAGAAATTATTTAGTTTATGTTATTACAGTTCTTATCAGTAACTTGTTGTTAAAGTTTAATTTTAGTACAAAAATGCTTAGAACTAAGCAAAAAGTACCAAATTAAAAAGATAATAAATATTAAAATAAGAGGATTTAAATTTTTAAAAATATCCATAGATTATTAATTTAATACATTTGATACAAAGTAGTAATTTTACAAAGATCATTATATAATGTATTGAAAAGATTATCTAAAAATTATATTATAAAGATGAAATTTTTTATTTAATAGTGGTAATGAGTCTTTCAAAATATAATTTTGAACAATTTTCATTATTTAAAAAAATATGTAAATATTTGAATAAATCTATTTCCATTATTTTCTATTAGTCATTAAATTACTCAAGTATTTGATTCAATATAATTCTATAATAGTTTGTGAAGTTAAAAGTGAGCTTAACAAATTTTGATAAAATAAAAAATATAATCATAATTTATTTTACAAATATAAATTGCTCAGCCTTCTTCAAATATTTAACAAATGAATGAAATACTTATTTGAGGTAGTTACTGATCACAAAATGCAATCATCATAAAAACCCTCCAAAAATGTATTTATCTAGAAAATAACAGCCACAATAAAACAGTTCTTAATTCACAGCATTAATTTTCTTTGGCCACATTTGAAGATAATGATACTGGTTTAAGGAAAAATAAAAAATACACATAAATTTCCAAACTCCAGATACATATCAATATAAATATAAAAGATACTCAGATCATTTAGTTGCAGAATGAAAAAATATCTTTTAGGCATTTCTTTCATAAAACTTTTTTTTTATGAAGTCTAGAAATATTAGAAAATATGTGATTCCTAAATATTTTACATATATTTAAAATTACAACCTATATTTATTTACTTTCTTTAAATAAGAAAAATCTTGAAATGGGAAAAAATGGAAAACTAACTTTTTCTAAAATGTTTGCTGCCTTCTTGATGAGGTCAGATGTATCTTTTGTAGAATGAGATGTAGAGTTAAATTCAAATGACTTTTCAGGTGAACTTTTCAAAGATGAGGGACCAGATTTGGCAAGATTCAATGGCTGTAAATTTTGAAATGAAGAGCCATTCTCAGATTTGTTAGGAGTAACAAACAAAGGTGGAGTTGGAAAATGATTAGTTTGTAGGTGGCCAAGAGGCCGCACTGGTGCAAATGGACTTGTTGCATAATTTGACCCAGGGACAAATGGTGGTGGGCGAGGAAGTAATGGAGAGTGATGAGTAGAGCCTTGTGCTGGTGGTGAATGATCAAAGAAAGAATTTGATCTTGGTGATGAGCTGGGAGTTGAGCCATCACTGCTCAATAGATCATCTTTCAAGATTGGTGAGGGAGTCCTATCTTCCACTTGGATGAAATTGGATTTTTGATTTTTAGGAGGCGAAAAAGATTTAACTTTACTATCTTTTATTTTTTTCTTTTTCTCTTTTTTATTTCTCTTAGGATTATCAGATTTTTTGTTATCGGCAGACTTTTCATCTTTTTTCACTGGAGCATGAACTGGAGAATGTGTAGGTATATCACATGATGACAGTGAAGAATTATCAGAAGCATCTGTAAAATCATATATGTCTTTCGCTTCTAATTTTCTTCCCATGGGAGGACCTCGAACAACAGCATTGATTGTTTCATCCATAGCTTTGCTTTCAGTTTCTGACTCTTCTTCTCCACGGCGTATGACTGCTTCAATGCATTCATCAATTACTTCTAAGCGAGATTCTCTCTCTTGCCGAGCTTGAGTTTCTAGAGAATCATCAATAACTAACCTGGTTTCAGGAGATTCTTCCCTAAAATCCATATCTTCATCTTCCAAGTATTCTTCTTTCGACTCGCTTTCCACTGGTTGTTCAACCACAGAAATCTTAGGCTCACTGGGAATTTCTTTTTGAAAAATTGGTACAGTAATTACAGGTGGTGATGGTGGTGGTGGAGGTGGGGCTAAAGGTAGAGATAATGGATGTTCCACATTCTTTGCTCTTTCTCCTTTCAAATGTTCAATTGCTTTTGCTAATCTATCAGCTTTCAATTTTTTAGAACTTGATAATTTCATATGAGATGAAGAGCCAGATGCTCCAGAATGTTTCAGTTTTCCCTTATTTTTTTTAAAATTTTCTTTCATTTTAGGAGATTTTTCTTTGAGTAGATTTAGCTTCATCTTGCTTTTCTGCCGCATATCCAATTTTGCAGCTTTTAAGTCAAAATTATGTCGAGATTTATTTTTATCAGATTTACTAGATTTATGGGAACTGCTATGCTCCTTTAGTATTTTCTCGTGTTTGCTTAAGTTGTCTTTATTTTCCTTTTCTTTTTTGGAAGACTTAAGTTTTTTAGAATCTTTTTTACTCGAATCTTTGTCTTTTTTAAGTTTAGATGATTTGTCTTTCTTCACATCTTTAGACTTATCTTTCTTTGAAGATATAGCTGATTGAGGAGGTGGTTCAGGCGTTGGTGGTGGTGAGTCTACTAAAACAGGTAATGATGCATCAGCACATTTTCCCAAATGAACTGGAGAGACAAAACCGGTTTGGGTCATAAATACACTGGTCACTTCTCGCATAGGTCGCCCTTCTTCCTCAATATAATATCTAAAAAAATTATTTAAATTTTATAAGCAAATGATTAAAACAAAGACAGTACTAAATAATAAAAACTACATCATATAATGACTTAACACCAATAATGCAAATTTTTTAAGGAAAACTTTTTTTAATGTTAATGTCATGCAGATATTAAAATTGCTTACAAACATTTCTTGAATATTAAATATGATTAACTTTAAACCTAATGTATTTACTCCCTTAATTGTTTGATATTTACAATTGCTCATATATTTAAGTTCAAAATATTAAACTTATATTAAATAAGGGATTTTTTTAATATTCAGATTAATTTTATTATTAGTACAGATTAAAAGTTGTACACACATAGAATGTCTGAGAAATAAATAGGTTAAATAAATTTGCAAGAAATTTTAATAAAATGGATGCGTCCAATTTTATTAAACTTATCAATTTTAAAATTTTGACAGTAAAAACATTGTTAAATTTAATGAAACTGAGTCAAATGAAATTTTATTTTCATTAAGATTAGATTTTATTAATGCAACTAATAACAGCTAATTGCATTACTAAAATGTTTAATTAAAAAAATAGAAGAAATTTTTAAAAGTAATGTTAAAAATTAATCCATCATGGTTTAATTTGGTTATAACAGGTTTCATATGACAACTTATGATAACTGCAATAATTTATTTTTAAATTCTAATTTTTATTCAAGACATCCACTGTGTACAGCTAAAGCTAACAGGCATTCCTTGGTGAAAAATCAGACTTCTACCATTAGTTTGTCTATGGTGATCTAGGTCTTTGCAGACTGCAGAAGCTGTAACCATTTCCCTTTATCATGAGACCAGTTACATAACTTTTTACTATATGTCAGAATGTATGTACATACACACACACACACACACACACACACACACACACACACACATATATATATATATATATATATATATATATATAATTTTATTAAATAAGTAAAAAAAATAGATCTATTTTAGTACCTCTTACTCAAAATTTTTTTATAAACATATTATATACTGTTACTTTTGAGATAGAGCTTTCATTTCACAAAAAAATAATGCATTCTCTTAACAAATAGAAAGTAAATATTCAATTTATTATTCACTATTATACAGTCTGCATTTTTTAATGAAAAGCTTTGCTAAATCCTTTTAAAAATTTTAATTAAGTTACGCTTATAGTATACTTATATTAATATTTTTTTACAATCTTTTCTAAAAGAATCATTTATATATTTTATTAGAGTCTTTTTCATTAATTTATCCAATTAAAAATATTATGGAAAATATTTGAAATTATTCTATCATATAAAATTTGAAAGAATTTGATTATTATAGTACTTTTGCATATTCAACAAATACCACATAGATTTGCTATTTTATTATTTTAATGTATATCTTATATTCAAATAATATTTTGTAAAACAGAATGATTATTTTAAAAAAAAAAAAAAAAAAAAAAAAAAAAATGAAGCAGAAATTGTGAGATTTGTAAAATAAACTTAATTCTAAAAATTCTTTTATGTTAAGTCAATTGATTAAAAAATAAATATTTAAATACCTCGACCTCTTATTAAATGAATCTGATGTCCAATCAGAGCGTTTTAATCCATTTTTTGGACTGTTAAGAGGTGATGGAGAATCACAACCAGCAATAGCTTCTTTTTTCACATCGTCTACAGCTGACTGTTGAGGATATGCTTCTTCTATAAATTATTAAAATATATTAAGCAATCTAATTAAATGAAAAAACTATTTAATCAATTATAAGATAATTTACTATATTCACCATACAATTTATGTTTCCTAATTTTCATTTCTTAAAATTCTGAAACCTTATAGTAAATAGCATAACTTAAGAAGAAATTAATTTTATGATTATGATTTTGAAACTTGCAGGATTGAACATTAATTTTAAAACAAAAAAATTTAATAACAAAGCAGAACACTACTGTTAAAATTAAAAAAAAAAAAAAAAAAACACTATTTTCTAAAATTTTTTCACTATTTTCTAAAGTATTTCAATTTAAATTCATAATTGTATAAAAATCTTCAAATAGCAGTTAAAAAATTATACATATGGTTCTGTAAATTTAGTAATCAATTTAATTCACAATTTCTGAATGCCTACATTTCTAAATAAATGTAAATAGATCATTGATATAAATTCTGTCTATTCTGTAATACTGATAATATATTTTTTACGAAAGATCTTATATAGTGCCTCTCTAAATTAAATGTTATTCACTTCTTTATCTGATCAATAGTAACAATGTTTCCACACAAATAAAATTAACCATTCATTTAGTGACTGGTAAAATAAATGATTAATGTATAATTTTCTCACTTTGCTATTATTAAATTATCCATTTATATAAAAAACCTGAATGTAAATAAATGCAAAATTTTTAACTATTATAGAATTTTTCAATGAAAAACTATAATTTTTTTAAAAAAAATTCTAAAGATTTATATTTTGTATCAAGATTCTTAATTTCTTTATAATTTTTTAATAATGAAGAATGTTTACTTAGACATGACAAGAAAACTTGTACAAAATTCAAAACATATGTACAAAAAACAAATTATGGATAAAATTTTATTGAATAAAGGAATTTGCTTATCATGAAATACCTTTCTTTTCACAAATTGACTGAAAAAAGTAATTTTCTTGATAATAATAAAAAGAGTTTATTTTTACATTCACTTCTCATTAACATATTTTTAAAATATATAAGAAACATGCTTCTAACACTACTAACTGTATCCTCTTTAATTAACAAACAAGGCCATAAAAATATTAACCCAGAATTAATTTCAGATATAAGAACAAAAATAAATTCACAATTTTGAATACAATTTTGTTAAACATGTGATCACATGAATTTTTTTTACAGGAACTCAAAACCATAAATCAAACAAATAGATGTGTCCTGTAATAAGACAATATTTATTTACCACATTCAGCATTCAGAAGGACTTATTTTTGGATAATGGACAATATTAATGTCACAAGTAAAGAAACCAAAAAAATTCCAGCACCTGCATAAACAGAAATGTGCAGAAAAAGCAGAAACTTAAAATTTTTCATTGTTTAACACCTTATGGAATCAAATATAGAATGCCCTATTCAATAAAATGTGTTTCTCTCACTTATTTATCTTGGTTGATGATTTGAGCACAGTAACTTCTTACACACAAGGTAAAATTAAACCATGAGCTAAGTACAATTAAATCAGGTTAAAGTGGTCAGGTTAAACACTCATGCTTATTGAAGGCCATACTGCAAACCATTTGCCGATCAGGTCAGATCTTCCATTACTGATTCACAATAAACCTTTACAAAGGATTTAGACAAATTTTTCGAACTGACATTTACAAAATTAAAATGTTTATGTACAATATATTCAGAAATAAGAAAATTAGAAAAGGAAAAATGTATAAGTAAAAAACTTTAATTTAGTCATAACTAATTAATCACTCTCAAGGTTGGCCTTTTCTAAATTTAAATAATGCTTAAGTTAAAATTTTCTTTATTTTATTCACTAAAGATCTTCTATTATTTGATTTTAAAAATAGTTTATTTTACACAGTAAAACAAAATCTTGCATAAATATTATACTAGCTTATGAATATCTAAAATTAGAATGTGCATAAAATTCATTATGTTAAAAAATAAATTATTTAACACTGATCCATATAATAGCTTATTTTATCATACAATGCATACTAAGTGACAAAGAATAATCTTAAAGGTAAATTAAACTTATAAAAATTTCTGATTATTTTTGATTCAGGAAAAAATTATTTTGTAGTGCTCCCCTCCTAACACACTTGCATTTCAATAATTTTTTCCTTGTCCTTTTATTTCTAAAATATTAGACTAACTTTATCTGGTCTCATAAATGCAGGAAATGAGTGCTGTTTAAATGCTTTAATTACTATTATTGGGTCCCTCTTCTGAATATCACCTCATATGATCCTAAATACTAGTAAGTAGAAATCATTACATCATTCAATAACTAAACCTCAATTTTTTTTTTTTTTTAAAAAAAAACATAGTTACTGCCTTATAGTTCAAATACCTGTTTTACATTTACACTTCATATAATTTTCAGCATTTTTTCTTTAAAAACTAAGTCCTAGTTAACAATTAAACAAAAAATAATTTTGGGACATTTTTCGCAAGAAAAATTTTTATTCTTCTTTTATTATATAATCTTAAATTTATAATAAAAAATCTCATTTAAGCCTAAACCATGAATATTTAACTTTGTTTCACATAACTTTTGTATTTTACGTTTCTTTTTCAAAATTTTATCTTTCAAAACATCATAATACTGAATTAATTCTGTTTTTATAAAACCACAAGAATACAAGAGAAATTGAGTTTAAAAAGTTTGAAATATTGGAACCTTCCAACTTTAATTTTTTTTTATTATGACATTTATTAATTTTTTAAACTTAAATAACATCAGAGTATTTAAATTAGATTTAAAAAATGACATTCATTGGTGAAATGGACATATTCTAAATAGGTTTCTCAAGATTGAAAAAAGTTTATATCCAAATGCTAAAAAAACAGTATTTGAAAATTAATAATACCTAATATATTTTAAAATAGCCATTGAAATAACTTTGAAATTTAAATATGTTAAAACAGAGAGAAATTTACATTTTAAGCAAAAAATAAATGCTATAAAATAATCATATAAAAGTAAAATGAAATCACCAGCTTGAAAATAGAACAGTCAATCGTGTATCTTCTTCTTTTTTTTTTTTTTTAAAGAAAAGCACTTAATAAAATTAATAAGCCGGCAAGTATGTTTTATATTTTTTTTTAATCTTTTTTTCCAGGTAAAAGTGAAATGCAAATGGATATCATATCAGACTATTAGACACTATTAGAATTGTTAGCTCTTTAAAAAACAAATTAAGATGTTTTCTTTCCTCCTTTAATAGCATATTTCATATTGTTTGAAATTTTTTCTATTATAACTCTTTGTAAAATGCAGTAAAATAGTAAAAAATAAAACTTAAAATTTTAATAAGACGAAATTATATTAAAAATCAATATTAAGTTGCTTTAATCATATTCCTTACATTAAATTTTAAAGTTAACTATGCCAAGGAATTGGGCATTAAAGCTGTTATTTAAAAATAAATAAATAAATAAATAAAAAAAAAAAAAAAAATTTTTTTTGGTACTTTAAATGCAAACTTAAGACAACTTTTTACTATCGATCTATCTATCTATATATATACTGAAGTTTTAAGAATTTAAATTTTATGTTTCTACACCCAATAATGTATTATTAAAGTTTAATTTTTTCTCCATGCAAATGCTTACTTTACTCAGAAATAAACTGCCTTAATTAAACAATATTATAAATTTCAAAATTCAAATGAAAAATATTATTAAATTACAAATATTATAGAAAGTACAACCTAGAGAATGCCTAGAATTCATTGATTTAATAACTTGCTTGTAGTAATAAAAACACAAATAATATCCAAATTTATAATAAAACTAATGAATTTTGTCTTAAACTACATTTATGGATTAAGTTGATGGATTACTTAAAAAAATTAAAATATTAATACAAAAATATTTAATATGTAATAAGTATTCATCTTCACATAAAATAAAAAGTTTTAAAAAATATTATAAAAATCAGCAAAATTCTATACTTCAGTTACATATATTTCACAGTAAAAACCAAAATAATAATTAAAAATTAATGATTTTAAAAATATTTATAAAAAAACACTAATTTTTAATAATTAACTAAAAAGAAAGCTTAACCACAATATTTTTTAATTTTTAAAAAATAACATTTTTTTTTCATGAAATGTTTCTAATTTTTAAGGAAAAAATATGACCAAAAGCTTTTATATATATATATAAGTATTTTTAAAAAAATGGACTTTTCATAACAAAACCATTCAAACCATTTTAAAGCAACATGAATGATAGTCAGGGCAAACACTAAATAGGCAGAAATAGCTAAGTGAACATCATCAGCTAACTTAAGATAATAAAGTAATAATTAATCAAAATCTAATGGTTTTTAATATTGTCCTTTCTTAAAATGAATTGTCAACAAAAAAAGTCACAATCAATGGTTTATTAACATTGATTCCAGTTAATTACTCATTTCAATTTAATAGTCATTTAAAAATAAGCAATGTTTTTACAAATATGCTTTTAAGGAACCATTATAATAAAACCCTTTTTTCCAATATTACTAAATTAAAAACTTAACTTTATCCAAATATAAATTGAATCTGGTATCAAAAAGGTAAATTTTTTTCGGTTAGTTGGAATTATTCATACAGGATCCAAATACGCAAAATTTTAATCTTTGTGAACATATTTTGCAATTTCAAACTAAAATGACACAATAACAAAATTATACTGTATTAAAACAAAAGAAATATATGTCGCAAATAAATGTATAACTGAATTAAAAATAATTTCTCATTAGATTTAATCAAGCTAAATATAAAATCAAAATGTATTTAGTTATAGGTTTCATGATTTTTTTTTTACATTGTTTCAAATTTTAAAACAAAGAAAGAGTAACATTTTAAATCTGTTTTATAAAAACATGCAAGGTAAATATAAATATATATACACTCATGGAAATGTGATTAAAGACACTAAAAAATTCACTTATTTTTCATATAAAAGTGCATGATATTTTTTTGAATTACCTTTATTTGAATCACATTTGTTCAATTAATTATTCAGTGTAAAAAAATTGCAAAGAAAAGTTAATTTAGTGAGAATTTAGATCATTTATTCAAAAAATTCGAGCGAAAATCAGAAATTTCGAGCGGAAATGCAATTAAAGACACTTGCTTTTCAAACAAACTTATTAATTAATAATGAGTGCCATCTCCACTGTTTACAATTACTTCATGCATTCTATTTGACATCGATTTCACAAGATTTTGAAATTAATTTAATGGCAAGTTTGACCATGCACCACGAATTTTGTCTTTAAGTCCATTACTGACTCAAAATTTGCATATTTTTTTGCCAATTCCAAACGAGCCTTCTTATGCTGAATACTCAAGAGAGGTTTGCAATGTTTTTTCGCCCATTTAATAACTCCAGATTGACTGATTATTTGTCTGATTTTTCAAGTTGTAACAGATAGGCATAAATCTCTCCTAATTTTAGAGGAATTTACATTAGGTCTTATTGCCTTGCGAATTATCTGTCACTTTTGATGGTCAATTAATTTACCACAAATACGTCGACGCCCCTTAACTCCAAACATATCACCTAGATTTAAAAAATTGCACACAACAGTTGGAGAGCGATTAATTTTGTTTGCAAATGACCTATTTGAGTAACTTTCTTCCTTTAAAATTTGAATTTTTGCTCTCTCTTCTATCAAAAGCTCAACATTATGTCCCATTCTATAAGTACCTTTGAATAATAAGTGTTTGAGCCAAGATGTTTTGAAATATTTAGTATCAGACACACTAGAGATAACAAACTGCTCCTTTTAACACTTTAGAAACAAAAGTGAAGTGGTAGATAGCTAAAATTCTAAATTTAAAGTGTCTTTAATTGCATTTCCACTCGAAATATTGGATTTTTTAAACTAAATGATGTAAATAAGCATTAAATTTTGTTTAGTTTTTCTTTGCAAGTTTTTTGCACAAAATGATTGAAGACAAAAAATTTAATTCAAATAAAGTCAGTATAAAAAATATCAAGTGCATTTTTATGAAAATAAGTGAATTTTTTAGTGTCTTTAATTGCATTTCTACCAGTATATAACATTGAATGTTATTAATTAGAAAAGTTGAATATTTGAGGAATTAGAATTTTTCCATTTCAGCATAAAGTAAAATAATTAATATTTTGTTAGAATGATAATGTAGAAGGGTTTATAGAAAAAAAAATTTCTAATTAGTTAAAAAAGCAACATAAATAGTTAAAAAAAATTAAGTACTTTCGCTAGTTTTGGAAGGCAATAAAATATAAAAGCATGCAGACTCAAAGCCTATCATTCATTGGTCAGGAAGAATATAACCAATTTTCCAAACAATCTTGTTAAAAAAGTGTTAATTAACTTAATCTTTCTGATCCCAAATGAATGATTCATAGCGTGTGGTTTTGCTTTTCATATAGTTCAGCAAAAATTTTTTTGTAACATAAAAATTTTTTCTTGAAGATTTATTATATTACAATTTCTTAAATGAATAATCTGTATGGGATAGCTGGTCAATTTGTCACTCTGTGATAACTTTATACAAATATGAGTTAATTCGGCAAGATTTAGATTCAATGTGGATTCTAAGCAACTATAAATAAACATACCTGAAATGGGAGCAGATTAATGAATTGAAAGATAAATCGCTAATTGTTCATTCACTAGTTAGGTTTTGTGAACAAGGAATACAGTCTTAGTAATTTGATAAATTTATCAGTTTTTAAATCATAAAATGTTAAGAATTTCTGAATTTATTTTATACCTTGATATTTTTCAATAATTTATGCATTAATAGAATTTAAAAATAACATTTAATTAAAACTTATAGAAAATTTGAAGAATTTAATAGATTCTGTTCATATTTGAAAGTAAGACCATTTTTGCACATATAAATTATTTATATTTCTAAATATCAAAAAATACTATCACTCACTATCACTACTCTTCTAAAATGTTTCAATCTAATTTGATTTCCAAAAAAAAAATTGATTGATAAAAGGTTTTCTAACATATGCAGCATTGTATTACAACACAGTATTTAATATCTACTACCCTTTACACTTGTTTTCAATAATAATTAATTTACCACCAAAATAATTGTATTTTTTAAAATATTTTATGATTGTACGTAAGTATTGATCTTATAAAAAAATCGCAAAATTTATCCTCATGCTATGAAAATATAAAACTCTATCATAAAAATTTTTTAATATGATAAAATTGAAAGAGGAATTTTCATTTCTAAAAATTTACTTAATAAATTAGAATAGGTTCAATTATCTTATAAAAATTATTCACAAGATTAGTACATGACAAACTTTAGATGAAATTCAACTTTTTATAAATGCACCTTGAATTTCAGTAATTTATTGATTGATTAGATATATGTGTACAATAAGAAAAACAATCTATTTTGAAAATGTAATAAGTTTACGCAATTAGAATTTTGTTTTCAATAAAATATGTAGCTTTTTAATATCCATAAATGTAATAGAGCTTTTAAAATAAAAAAAAATAATGCTTTATAAATAAAATGATAATTTGATAGCCAGGTATTATTATTTTTTTTAATAAAAAAAAATAATACCTGGCTATCAAAATTGGCAATAACAACACAATTTATCATCACAACACAATCAAAAGGCATACAATCTTGCGATATTTTGACAAATTTAAGCCTGCATTTATTTATTATTTTAAGTTTTAACACACTGATTACCAATCACACTCAAGCATGTGATGTGAGGTGATATCTCAATAGAAAATTATGTGCTGGTGCAGAAAAATCCTATACTTATTATTCATTCTATAGTTATTTGGCATTGCATGTAGGACATTTCTACTGGCATTGGTATGAAGTAAAGATTAGAAATTATCATAAAAAACCCTGGTTTTGTAATTATTGTTTTATTTTTTATTAAGAAAATTAATTTTTGGTAGGATTTATAGAGATGATGCCCTCACACCTGAAAAAAAGAAAAGCTCCATAAAATAAGGCTTTTACAAATGATGAAATAGAATAATTGTAGGCTAAGCTATTGGATGAGTATCCAAGCGATTTTAGTTATGACAGTGACAAAGAATTTCTTCCTATGACTGGTATCCATGGTATTTCAGTTTCTGATGAAGAACGAATCATGTAAGAGACATCAGCAGGATGATTTAACTATGGCAAAAAATGTTATTTGGGAAAACAATTTAACATCAATGAAATAAATTTTTTTCCATAAAATCTGAGTGTATGCTTCAATCAGAAATCTATAGCGAAGAAATCTATCGGTAACAATTCGATTGATTTCTTGCATCATTTTTTCACTGATGGTGTCTAAGAAAAAAATAGTTGCTGAAACTAATGATAATGCTCATCAAGTACTTTTTTGCCTAGAAAAAAAAAAAAAAAAAAAAAAAAAAAAAAAAATAAAATAAAAAAAAATTTCTCCCATCAATGCTTGAAAGGACACATAAAAGAGGAATTCTTGGTATTTGTGGGATTAATCATACATATGGGAATTATACCAATCAATTGTATACAAGATTACTGGAAAACAGATTCACTGCTTGGTTTACATACATTTTCATAAACTATGAGAAGGAATCAGTTTTTATTGTTACTGAGGGCATTACACTTTGCAAAAATCCCAGATCAGAATACTAAACTTTCAAAGGATCAGCTGTATAAAATAAGAGATATGGTGAATTCGTTTAACGCATGAGTATATGAAATATATTACCCAGGGGGTGAGATTAGTTTAGATCAGGACTTTCCAACCTTTTTAGCTGGCGGACCCCCTTTTTCAGGCAAATATCCACAGCTGGCCCCTATCAGTCAAGCGCAAAATAACTAGTAAAATTCAGCTCGAAGCTCATTGGGATTGAAAATTCCATAATGCAAGTGCCATTGGTTTTCAATAACCCCACAACGAATCAAGAGTCTTTAATTTAATGATGAAAGAAAATAACCTGTTTAAACTAGCTATGTTTCCATTAATCTGAATTTCCGCTTTGTAGATTTAGATACTTGCTGTTGGATTTACTCACATCGTTCAACACACTAGGCAAGCCATATTTATATAATTGAGTGGAGGGGAATATATTGCAAAGAAAAGCAACATTTGGTGGATAACATTTACATTTTCAAAATAAAAATATCAACACAAACAGAATCCAATTAATTATTAATTAATATGAAATACAAACAAATATTTACAAAAGTTATAGTCTAGGAACATTTACTGATCGTCAACAAAACACAATGCATTCTTCTTTACTACAGATGAGTCTGTAGGAATAATAATCATGGAATCTTAATGTGAAGGTTGAGGTTGCTTCTGATGACACAATTTTGAAGAGTCTGGCTCAATACTTGACAACTGAAGACAGATGTTAGGTTCAACATCTAGACAGTTTCGGTACTGGCATAGATTGAAAAGTCAGGATTTGTACATGTATGTTCTGGCAAATGGAAGTAGAACAAGATTTGCTTTTTCAACAAGGGGGTAGAATTTTTTGTTTTTCAAACATATCCAAAAGTATGAGTAACCATCACTATCGAAAGCAGATTTCAATATTGAGTCTGTGGAAATTCCTCACAACAACTCATATTCATTCAATGATAGAATGTTTGACTTTTTAGATACAGTGAATGGGTTAACCATCCATTCGTATTCCTGCAGTTTCTCATTTCGACCTGTTGGGAAATAATGCTCAAACGATAATATTGAGTTTCGGAGGAATTCTAGGATTTCATGAAACAAATTGTTCCCAAGCTGCAATATCTTGTTTTTCAAAAAATCGTTGAGAAGAGAAAAATCCCCCTCCTCCATTCTTTGCCCAAAAATTTATTTTCTTCTTGAACGCTCGAACTTTGTCTTTTGCACTGATGGTTGTTATAGTATAGCATTCATTTAGCTCAATTTGGAGAAAATATCTGTCAAATAAGCAAGTATACATTTCCAATTTTCATCATTGATAATATCCGCTAATTTGATATTATAGTAGTTTAAAAGTAAAGCTAGCACTTCTAAACATAATTCATATAATAGAGAGAGTGCATTCCCACATAAGAGCCACCTTACTTCAGTATGGATGAGCAAAGAATGATAAAGGCTTCCCTTATCTTCACGCTACATTTTGAAAAGTCTCGACTCCAAAGGCTCTGATTTTATGTAATAAATAATTCTAACAGATTCATTTAAGATTTTCTTGAAGTATGCAGACATTTTTTTGTAGGTAAAGCATATCTGGGGGAAATACAATGACTACTACTGAGCCGTTGAGCTCTCTTTTGTTTTTGTTACCTGCTCCAAACATTGGACTTGTCATAGCTTTTGCCTTGCACCATCTGTGTACACTTCGATGCAATTAAATCTTGGAATTTCATTGGTTCTTAAAAAATCGTCGAATAAACAGAATATTTTAGCACCTGTTGTAAGGGCAGGCAGTGATTTGCACAATAAGAAATCCTCTTCAAAACATCCTGAATATGAATGACAAACAAAAACTTATAAAATTGCTAATCCTGCAACGCCAGTAGATTAATCTATTTGGAGAGAAAACAAATTGTGTTGGATGTGAGAAACCAGAGATTCTTCCTCATCATTTGTCAACTATCTGTCTCTTGACAGTATTGTTTGATTGTGGCACTGAAGATATAAAGTTTTACTGCTTTTTCGTCTAACATACAAGAATCTATATCACTAACACATGGTTTTCATGAGGGTTTCAACAATGGCATGATCTTTGCCATCTGATAACTTACCAAGAAAGAAGCTTTTAGTGAGTTTTCATGCATTGCTGAGTAGAAGCTAATTCAATGCTCTTCCCCATGAAAACATCAATTTTTAGTATGGAGGTCTGGGTGAGTACCCTCAAAATGATGACGCAATTTAATTAGAACGAATCCAACTCTTCAGAAAGACTTGTGCGTAAATTATACACTGAGCTTTACCCTCCTCTGCTTTGATAAAGCCCATTTTTAAATAACTTACTCTTTTTAGATATTCCACTTCTGCAAGACACTACCACTAATCAAGAACTTGCAGAGTTTTCACATAATAAATCCGACTTTGGCCCTTCATGTGACAGTTCTTCATTTGATTATCCGCCTTCATCAATTTCAAACGATGGCTTTCCTTGGAAAAACTGCAAGCTTCTTCAATGATTCTGTCTACAGCCACCGATCCATGGTGGAAGTTCAACATTGAATGATGTCTCGAGATAAAGCGGATGACCATCCACCCCACACAAAGCGAGGAGAGCAGATGAGACAGTGAGCACTCTGATTGGTCGGCTAAGCTTGCGCCATTTCCGAAGATCATGTGCAAAATGTTTCAATGCAGTTGAGCCCTATAAGCTGGCGCTCAGGCTACTCCTGGAGTTTACAGAAAGTCGAGCACACATTGGGAAGTCCTGGTTTAGATGAATTGATGGTATTGGGCATGGACAGCTTATATTCAGATAGTATAAACCAAATAAACGTCATAAATATGGTATCAAATTGTACATAATCACAACCCCTGACAGTATGGTTTTGAAATTTATGGTATATATAGGCATGTTGAATGACTCTGGTGGAAAAGGACACACAAAAAAAAAAGTCATTACTCAAGGGAATGCTGGATGTATGACATAGCATATTTATGGACAATTATTATAACAGCTATGAACCAGAAAAATGCCTTGCTGATAGAAAAAGTCATTGTGCTGGGACAATAAAAAGGAACAGGAAGACATTTTTGTAAAGCTTAACAAAAATAAAGAAAGGGCAAACTGTAGCAAAGTGCGCTAATGGTATGACTGCAAATTGGGAGGATAAGAGAGACATCATATTTCAAATGAATGTAAAAATGATATGGAGGAAATAACAAACAAAAGATGTGAAATTAAATTGACACTTCCATCTGTAATTCATTCAACTTGTGGCCAGTATTGCTAAGCAAGATCAGACGCTTGCTTATCCTTGTAAGAGAAAAATAATTAGGTGACCCACAAAAGTATTTATGCATATTTTGCAAATATTGATGAACAATTCCCATTTAATCTATAATAAGTATTATAATGAAAATAAAACACTAAATGGTTACCATTTATTTGTGATATGAAGTTTACTGAAATAGCTATCTGTTTTTCATGCTCCTGAGAGTGATAGCATGAATCTGAACATGTGCTGAGTACACAGGAAGAAAAAAATGCCAGAAATATTCTAAGAAAGCAATGCAAAAGTTGCTATTCCCCCCAAAAATATAAAGATACAATATATGTTTGCAAATTTTGTTAAGTATCTCCAAGTAACTGCTTAGATTGTTCGAAGACTATACACAAATAACATTTGATATGTATTTTTTTAAGCAATGTCATTGAGATTTTTTTGTTATAAATTCTTTTGTAATATGTAAAATTACCTGCAATACATATTTCGATAAAAATAATGCGTACTATCACTTATATGAATGTATATATACATATTGCATTACACACGCTAGCACGTAATGTGGCATTTGGAGAAAAATTTGATATGTAGTATCAACCACATATAGTTAAAAAGCACCACATTAGCGCCTAGTTAAAAAATTATTTAATAAAAGAATTAAATAACACCACATAATTATCTTTTATTCATATTTTTAAATCATATTTCTTTTAAGAAGTATGTTGCCATTTGGTTACAATTTCTGTTTCTATAAGTAGTAATAACTATCACTCTAACCCTTATGACTGGTACTCAATGTGTGAATCTAACTGCTTGATCATGAAAATTCCATTTTTTAACAGGTAAAAAAATTCTATTTTTTTTTACTAATAACTATAAAAATAAGGATAGATGTGAAATTTAAAAGCTAATTTAAATTTTGATGTAGGAAAACTATTCTTCAAAACTAAAATATTTATTAATCTAAAAATAATAAATAGCTTTTACAAATTTACAAATTTTAAATGGAAAAGTGGATTTGATTGGCATTTTAAAATTTAATATTTATAATGCATAAATTTAAATATTGTATCATAATGTAAAATATCTCTAAATGAAGTTAAATTATACCAATGTAATACTGAAAATAGCAAATTAATAAAAGAAATCACAGTATTGCTAAATTAATTTTTATCTTTTAAGTAAATATTTACCAATTATGATAAACATATATAGTATCAAATTTGCCATTACTCTTACAAGGATTAAAAAATATGGCAGTTAAATTGGCGAATACCTTCAAGTTCTGGGTGTAAAGGAGGAAGATAACTAGGAATATGCTCAGGCCGCATCAAAAGTTCACGACTATCTGGTTTAGGAATCTGTAAATTTGGTGGCCGTTTTACAGGAAATTCTTTAATTCTGAAAGCAAACGGCACTGATTCAACATTGTTTGCATATTCTTCAATTTCTTGTACGATAACATTAAAATCCTTTAATGCTAAGCCCAGGTCATCAAGATTTGCTTCTGTTCGATTGTCTAAAGAGAAAAAGGTAACTTTAAAATAAATTAACAATGATTTATGCATTTTTATATAATGAATATGAAGAATATGTTACGTTTTCTTGCCAAAAAATAAATTCACTTTTAGTTTACAAAATGAGTACATATTAAATTTCTTTTAACAAATACACTTAAACAAGCAACAGAATTTGTACCATGTTCTTCATGTTATTAATATTTTATTGAATATTTAAATTAAAATTATATAATTTAAAACTGGTTATGCAAAAAAGTGAAACAATTATAAGTTAAATTCTTTTTCAGAAAATTATATTAGCAAAAAAATAAGGACTGCATTTTATCAGGAGTGGAAGGTTTCTGATTCAAAACCAGCAAATATTGAATAACATCAGATGCACCTGTTTCCTACATGAAAGTTACTCTGAAATTTTTGAGATACGCGCAGACAAGAATTTACAAAATAAAAATAACGATTTAATTTTAAAATGGAAAGTATTTTAACACAGAAGATGATTTTTTACTGACTTACTTCAACTTGTTTAGCGTAGAATAAATTTTAAACAGAAGAGAAAAATGGAGTTGTCGCGAGAACATTTTCGCGTTATGATTTTCTACAATTTTAAAGCAGGATTAAATCAAGAAGAATGCGTTCAACGGTTGTAATTAGCATTTGGTGATGAATCTCCAGCTCGTGCTACTGTATTCAGATGGTTTAGAAAATTTAGAAGAGGCTGCAATCCTCTTCAGGATGAAGAACACACAAGAAGGCCGCTGTCGGCAGTAATCCCAGATAATGTGTCTGCCATACTAAAAATGTTAATGGATGATAATCTCTGTACCTATCAAATGATACAGAAGGAACATAACATTGGATCCGCAGCCATACACAAAATCATTCATGAAGAATTACATATGAAAAAAGTAGTTTGCCGTTGAATTCCCTATAATTTAACTGAGCACCAAAAAGAGGAGCGCGTCAGAATTAGTAAAGAAACTCTTAAATTGCTAAATGATGGTGGCCACCGCATCATTTCTAAAATTGTAAGAGGTAATGAAACGTACATACCGGTTTTTGACGTTCCAACACGTCGAGAAAGCAAAGGTCTTTGAAGATGATCCCACGTCGACAGTGGTGAAAAAACAACGCGCACTGAAAAAAGTGATGTAAGCTGTTTTCTTCAGAAGTACGGGATTGGTCAAAGCCATCAAATTGGAAGGACAGAAGACAGTAACAGCAAACTGGTATACCACTACATGTCTTCCAGAAATTCTACAAGAACTGACTGTTAGAGGACTAATGCTTCACAATGACAATGCATTTTCACATACAGCCGGATTAACAGTTGAGTTTCTTAAACAAAAACAAATTAAAATGATTGAACATCCGCCATATTCACCTGATCTAGCTATGTGCAACTTTTGGCTATTCTTTAATCTAAAAAAGAACTTATTTGGACGTTGTTTTCATTCAGAAGAAGAGATTAATGAGACTATAAATGCATTTTTTAAATCTATTTCAAGAAATGAATGGCTTGAGGCATTTAATATGTGGAAAGTTTGTTTACAAAAGTGCACTGATGCTGGAGGAGACTACTTTGAACACACCTAAAATTTTGTTAAGTATAACTATAAAAACATAGTTGTATCTCAAAAATTTCAGAGTGACTCTCGTATGACAGGGATTTTAAAGATTGTCAAGAAAAAACTTAATAAGTTCCAATTCAAGTTTTTCTTACAATGTTAGAAGTCATTTTGATCTTTTACATTCAATATCAGGGTTCCTACAGATTTCGAAGACTGAAATTCCAGGAGTCAAATGAAAAATTTCCAGGAGATATCAATATCCAAGTTAAATAATTTTTTTTTTTTATTTTACTTTAAAAATTGTTCTTAACCAAATATGCATATAATTATGTACTTACAATATTTTTTATTCATTTCTGTAAGTAATAAAAATAAATAATTGCAAACATCAATGAGGCTATTTTTTATAAGTTAAAATCATTAATGATTATTTCAAAAGCCTTCAATGAATTTGCAGTTATAACAATTATAACAAATTTTTATAAGAGTAATTATAACAAATTTTTATAAGAGTTTTATGCAGTTATAACAAATTTTTTTATTTAAACAATCCACATTCTATATAATACTGGATTTTACATTATATAAAATAATGAGTTATTTTAGAGTTTTTAGATATTTCCAATAGATTCCTGTCTATTAATTTATTGAGTATTTCAAGATGTGTATGATAATTTCTTTTCAAATATAAATACATATACTCAAAACAAATGTAACTATTAGATATAGTTTCAAGAGTCCATTGGTCATTGAAAAGACACTTTCCACCAGGCATATTAAATAATTTTTATTTCAATCTTTATTTTATTAATAAACAAATTTATCCTGATTCAATTGAATGAATCAGATTTACAGTACGGTCACCCTTGGCATGTTTTTTGGCAAATATTTTTACTGAAAACCCAGCAAACTAGTATTTTGGCAACCCTATCTGTCATTAATTTCTCATGAATATTTACCTATTAAAATTCATTAATCAAATAATTTTATGGATAACTTATCAACTTTATTATTTTACCATTGGTGTTTGAAATCTATAAATCTGCGTTTTTTGTTAATTTTGTAAAATTAGTTGAGTATATTGTTAAATAGCAACAGTATGAAATAATTGTTAATATTTCATACCCACCGTTTTTCCCGATCGGAAATTCGCCATATGGTCACCCTTGGCGACTTTTTGAAAATTTCGCCAAGGATGACAGTAAATTTTTACCAATTGAATTATACGTAGGTTTGGTTTTTTTTGTTTTTTGCTCAACAGTCATTGTTTGCACACAAGGGCTAATTAGACCAGGACCTACAAGTTAAAGTGGATTCCGAACCACCACAAACATCCATACCAAAGGTGGGATTCGAACCCACAAACTGTTGAACCGAAGACAAGAGCACTAAACATTTGGCTGCCAGATTGGCATGAATTATACGTAATTTTCATCAAGGAAAACATGGAAAATATGTTTTAACTAAAAAATTTTATATTTATATATTATTAAAAAATTTTTATACAATACAAGGAAAACAGCTAAATAAAAAAACCTGTTAAAATCTCTGGTCTTAATTGCGCAACGCATTTATTTTTGTTTATAATTACTTCATATAAATTTAAATACTACTAAATCGAGTTATCATGAAATTATTATAGCTGAACTAGATCCTGAAAACATTTATACAAGTAAACAGTTAAGAGTACAAAAAAAAATTAAATAATCTATTGTGCTGCCATCTAGCGGCAATAATAAAAAGTAATACTAAATTAAGTTTTTTTTACTATTTTATTGAAAACTTTAAAACAATAAAACAAAAAATTCAAAATATTATAAACTTTCGTAAAAAAAAAATAATAATAAATGTATCAAGGTAAGAAAAAATTCCAGGAGTGATTTTCAAGGAATCAGGTGAAAATTCCAGGAGTTTCAAGGGCCCTTGAATTTTTTTATTTGAATTTAAGGAGTTTCCAGAAGTTTTGCGAACCCTGTAATATATTCTATTTGATTAAGGTGCAATATTCGGGGCTTGAATAAGCCTGCTATCTAGGGAAGACTAACTTTTATATTGAACTGTTGAACATACATTATTACTTATATTCTATGGAGTTTTTCTACTTTTTGTAATGCATATTAACAAATTTATTTTGCAATAAAACAATAACTATTTTAACAATAAGCAACAACATTATAAAAAAACTAATAAAATGCAAGTTTTACTGACACTAGAAACAGAGTAAATAAAATTTCAAGTTACGTTTTAGATCACTATAGCAATTATAAAATAATTATAGTGTAAACTTTGAAATTATTTCTGCTTTTAAAGATTGCCAAACAATTGAGAGCTATGTGTATGAAAATTTTTATTTAAATATGAATAGTAACATTTAAAAATGAGTGTAAGAAATATTTAACATGATCAACAAGTTTTATAAGCATATTTTATGGAAAATTCTTATTTATTTAAAAACTTATTTAATATTGCAATTTTTTTCATTGTATTTTAATAAATATGTGATACACTATTGTGCTTTAAAAAATTTATTTTAAACTGAAAAAGCAATAAATAAAACATGACTAACTTCACAGATGATGACGTAATTTAAGAAATAGTTTAAAAACTTAAAGAATTATTTTAACTAAAATTAATCAAAATCCACAAAAAGAAATTTTTCACTAATAAAATAGGAAGAGAAATCTCATTTAATAAGCATATATGTATATAGTTTCAAAATAAAGACTGCCATTGTTTTGTTATAAAATTAAAAATTTTTAAATAAAAAATATTAACTAGATTTTCTTTTCTTTAACACATTCTTGTTTTGTTTATCCAGAATAATCTTTGGGTCTCAAAGACACATTAATGGAAGGTGTTAAGATCAAGAGATTCTTAAAATAAGCAGTCATAAAATAAAAAAATTTGGTTTCATTTTTTTCCCTACTACCTTTAAACTTATTTCTCACTGAATATTCAAATTCATATCTTCAGACTCACATAAAACAAATAAGCAAGAACTTTTTTGTAATGTTTCATGGATTTTGAATTAATGTTTATGCAGTTAATAAATGGGTTAAATATTATTGATTAAAAGTCATAAAGTTATATTTCTTCGAAATGTAACTGCATCTGCAGTTAATATCCTGAGGAAGGATATTAACTCCACTCAACTAGGAATTTTATCAATTTCATCAATCATACCATCAGGAGCTGTTTCTTAATATGGTAGATGTTCATTCATAAATAATTCACAAAGATAGTTTTAATTTTTAAATTTTGTTTTATGTGTACGTGAAAAAAAGTTTCGTTTTTTCGTACCTTCCATATTTTATAATTAGGTAGTCAAAATTTATAAATAAAAATGATTTAACAGACAAACATGATTTTGATGATAGGATTTTAGATACTACTGTAGAGTAACTTATAATCAATACTAGCAACATTTTATGCAGATTCTTTTACATTGTTCATATAATGCATTCTGATCTTTTGCTGATATTATTCATTCTATATGTTCTATTAAATTAAGCTGCAATCCGCTTCCATATATGGAAGGCTCTTATTTTATATTGAACTGTTGTATAGACATTATTGCTTATACTATGAAGCTTTTTCACCTTTTTTAACACATATTAGCAAATTCATTTTGAAATAAAACAATAGCCACTTTATCAATAAATTACATTTTTCATTTATTTTAAAAAATTATTTTCTTGAGGATATTTCTTGCTTTTCAACATACATGAAATACTTTCCTTTGCTATTCTAGTACAAATATTGATCCATCTTACAGTAAATGGTTACTGAATAAGATAGCTGAACATCTCTGCTAAGATTAACAGACAATGTTAACAATTCATTATACAACTATGAAACCATCAATGATGGAGTTGAATTTTTAAACTATCATTGGGATTTGATATATTATATCATATTTTTTATATTTAATAAATCTGTAAATATCTATTAAATTGGCAAATATATTTATATAATTTAACACAAGGATGTCAAATATTCAAGTAATATTAACTAACAATAGAAAAATAAAAACAAATTAAATGGGCTTTTATGATGGAAAGATTTTCCATTATACCCCTGCTATGAATCTAAAGAAATAGCATTTTCTTATCGAGAAGCGAAAATAATATAACAGACACAATGGCTTTAATGGATTATAATTTTATTTTAAATTAAATATATTCCAATTGAATCACTCTTTTTTGGACAAAAGTTGGCTGAAGAGTGATTAACAAGCTAAAGCTAGTTGGTGCTAAAGACGGTTGGTTCAGTGATAACATTATCAATTAAAAGGAACATTATGGTCACAAGTTACCAAAGGCAAAAAACCGCCAGTAATATTTCATTTTATTTTATTGAAGAAAAGTTCTATAATAGTATACTTATGCGATTGAACATCAATTCGATTGATAAACAGTTAACAGAAATAAACACTGGCATTTAAATATAATATTATAATAAGTCAATAAGATATAATTTTTAATCATTTTTTAATTTCTAGTATTTTTTAATTCTGTTATTTCTAGTATTTTCTAAAAACATAAACCTTTTTAAACAATACATAATGGAAATGAAATATCAATGGGAGTATAATGGAAAAATACTAGATTTTCGTATTGCCCCTGTATCTCATTAAAAAATTTCTTTAGTTAAAATTACAATGAAAACAAGTCCTTGAAATGATAGATTTGGAATTTGTTTTATCTATGCTAAATACATGACATTGAATCTCAATCCTAGCTACTTATCATTGAAACTTGTAAAAGAAAACTAAATATTCTTATTGACATTTTGTCAATGATGCAAATGAATAAAGCTTGAGTACCCAGAACATTTGGTTGATATGCTAAATTGGCAATAAACAAGATTTCTTAAAAAGCTACAACTTAAAATAATATATTGAGCTAATGAATACATGAAATAAATGTCTATTGATGTAAAAAAATATATATATTTTTAAACTTAAACTATTTTTGAAGGTTTTATTGGTTAATATGTCACTCAAGTTATTTTTTGTACACCCAGACGATGTTTAAAGTCGATTCCCAAACATTATAAATATCTGAGTGGGAAGTGTAATTTGAATCCACAAACTGATAACAAATGCCATAATGCTAATCATTCGACACCCAGATCAGCAAATCTTTTTTTTTAAGGCTTATACCCTATATACAAATACTGATCATTCTGGTTATTTAAAAGCTTATGACACTTGTTTAGCAGGAGAAAAATGCATTTCATATATTTATCTAAATTATTTTACAAAGTATGTTATATTTCAATGCAAAAGCAAAGATTAATAAATTGAAAATGAATAAATAAAAATAAATAAATAAACTGCTAACTTATATTCTGTGCTAACCCCAGAAAATGTTATGTATCTCTTGAGATAAACTATTTTATACCTGCAGGAACTAAAAATAGAAACCACAGAGGTAAAGATACATATGAACATACATATTTCACTAAAGTTACAAAATTCAAGACATCATGCTAAATGTCTGAGAACCTGAAAAATGAACATTTTTTTCTCCCTTAAATATTTTACCAGATTATAATGGTGGGAGGGGGACATTTTCTAATTAGCAAACAATACATATTTTGTCTAGTTAAAATGATTAAATTACTAATAAAATAGTAACAAATTTCCAGCTATTTATAATTGTATAAATTAAGCTCATGCACTTCTATGTTATTTCATAATATTTTTTTTACTAAAAATGTGAGCTTTTCTACAAAATGTCAATAAACCAAATGTTACTAATTAAAAAAATAAAATGACTATTTCTGAAAAAATTAATCAGTCAAAATTTATAAAAAAAATTTTATACTTATATATAATAGTATCTGGAAAATAATACTAAAGTTTACCATAAAATTTACATCATAATTCATTTCTATTATGATGCAGGTTGAAGAGCTTTAAGTAGCCTAATTGAGCCAAATACCCTAAGAATGAAAAAGCTCAAGTAAGAAAGTAAAACTTAATTATTATTTTTTGCCAATTATTTTTAAAAATTTTGTTTCTACATTCAAAAAGCAATATTTTATTAATATCAATCATGAAGAATGAAAAATTTGATATTGTTTCAATAAATTTAAAACTAAGTATAAAACCCTATAATGCTGTGCGATAGAAGGGAAAAAAATCATATTATTCATTTAAGACCTCAGAAACTAAATAATATACAAAAGCAATACTTTAATTTGTCACTCAATGCTCATTTTTGGAGACAAAAGGTTTAATTTAATTAGTTATATTAATATTTCTTTAGTTTCCTATTTGTTTAAGTTAAATATAACTTTTTATATTGCTTTATAAAAGAAAAATTTTCCTCAAATATATATATATATATAATCAATAATTGTTTGAACAACTAAACAATTTGAAACAAATTTTGTACAAATGTTAAACAGGTAAAAACTTTACAAATCTAACAAAATTTGAGATTTTGTAATTAAATATAACTCAAAATTAGAAGTACACAATGAAAGATTAATAACTTTTAGTCAACTAAATGGGATATATATATAATAATATGTAATAATTTAAATAATGTTATGGAACAAATTAAATGTCTAAAATATAGTTTACTAAACAATATTTCAATATAATGTTATTTGGTCTGTTAGTTTCACAAAAAATATTTTTAGCACACGAGTACTAACGACCAGAGATTACAGTTTAAAATGGATTTCAGATCATGATAAGAACTCGAGGGGGAATTTGAACCTATGATATAATAGTGAAAAGCTAAAATACTAACCATCAGCAGGTAACTGAACAAGGCAATAATCTCCAGGCAATTAATGACACAATCATGAGAGAAAAAATTTATTTTAATGATTAATGCTAAAAATGCACAATATTCATCAAACTCGCATAAGAAAATATAATGTAAAATGCTAAAAATTACATAAATTATGAATATTTCAAAATTAATTTTAATTATAATCATAAGCAACTGAAGATGCAAATTTTTTATATTACAGTTGATACTTAAAAATTGTTGCTCATTACAGAAGCACATTTCATTAAACTGAAGCAATCAAATTTTAGATATAAAAAATTTACTATATAGTTTTAAATAAGTATTATCGGTAAAATAGGAAATAAATAAAATCCAAAATTCTTTAAACCAATCCTTATCAGCGCACCATTTAAACTCAGCAATATTTAAATTATCACGTGAAACTTTAAATAACATATTTTATAAATTTAAGCATATAGTATTCATCAATTATAACTATACAAGTCAAAAAAAGTAGCTACATTTGAATCTATCAACAAAAGTTAATTTAGTATGAACATAACCTTATTTGTCGATGTTGAAGACTGAAAGATATTATCTTTGTGGGGAAGCACAAAAGTTAAGAACAATTAATTAAGTCTTGTTTATGTAAAAAGAAATAATTCCTAAATGTTCATCATTCGACAAGAAATATGTCTACAAATATCGCGTTTTGAGCTTAAGCATTTTTATGATAAAATAACACATGAAAAAGTTAATCAAAAAGTTGAAAAATATTATGCTTATTTGTATAATCTACACTGTGACAATCAGAGCACAGTATTTTTCTATGACAATCAGTAAACATTATAATTTAAATCAACATTCAAAATTAAAGACAGAGAACAATCGTAATTTGAAATCAAGTCTTCGTTTTAAACACATTATATAATGTGTAATGAAATGATCAAATTGCAAGCTTTAATAGTTATAATTCAGGATGATCATAAAAATATTTTGATTCTTTTACTTACATTGACAACTGTACAAATGAACAGATTTGCAGACTTCCAACAGATATCGATGCAGGACATTTATAAGGATATCCAAAGGTGAAGACTGAACTGCATGCCAACCAATATTTTGACAAATTTGAGCAACACATATCTTTAAGACCTCCTCAGTAAAGGAAATTGACATGGTTTACATAACCAAGACACGTTTTCAAATACATATCAAACATTTATATTCATGATTTCATAAGTTAATCCATTCAACAACAATTAGCGAAGATTCACAACAAACACAGATCTAAATTTTGCGTTACCAGTACGACGGTTACAGTTTAAGCATTTAAATACATTTTTCTTTAAATCATACACAAGAAACAAAACAGTGCATTAAACTTTAAATGGGAAAATTAAAAAATTTTCCCACATTTTCCCATTTAACAGCTTTTTCTAAAATGTATTAGAATAGGAATAGCTGTTAAAGAACTGTAAATTTGGGATATTATTTTAATAAGGATTTTATTTAAAAAGAAGGATATTTTTTCATTTGTAACTGAAACCAAAGTTTCCTCGTTTACAAAGTTCATGATAATAAGTAAAAGCATCATCATTAGAAGGAACCGAGCTATAGAAAAACAGTTGGTTGTAATAAAACCAGAAAAAAAAAGTAACTTAGCCCAGTAATTGATATTTTGAAATATTTTAATTTTTTACTCCATGAATAAGGTATACATTCTTAATAGACTAGTTATTTCGTAGTTTATTTTATTTTATTTTATTTAAAAATTGCTTTACTTATTACATTTTTTCATGAAGGAATTCATGAGCACAACATAACGTCTTTAGAACAAAGCATTCGACCTATCATAAAATATTTACATGTAAATTTCTTATTTCGGATGTCTAGAATAATGATGAGATAATTTGCTTATCATAATGGACTTGTAGTTTAAATAATTTTGCTATAATGATTAAAAGAAAGATTAATAGCTAATCTTTGCATAAGTACTGGGGTTGAGCTGATGACATTTCCTTCTACATAAAGAATAATGACATGATGATTGATATAAGTGCTCCTTTCATTAATTTACTAGCAATGAGTTCGAAAATTGAAATCGTGTGCAAAATTTCCGGATTCATACTAAAATAAATCTTTTTTTTCCTATTGAAATAAATTTCATCACGTGCTAAAAATGTTAAATAACAACTTTGTTTCAAATACTCTGAATTTTTATTTTTGAGTATCTGCAACCAAATGAGTTGAATTTCATTGACAAACATCAAATTACCTATATCAAGAAAATAAGTTACGGTGAAACAATACTGTATTCAAAATTTATATGAAACGTATTCATTACAATTTTTTGTACAAATCTGTGAATAAAAATGTTATTCCATCATGCATTATAATATGCATAATAAAATTACATTATAACATACATTACATAATTTAAAGACTTTTATTTTATTTATATTTTTACTCACTCAAAATTTCTTCAGTTAAAATTTTCAAGCTGAAACTCCTTTACCTTTTTTCAAGAAATGTATTTAAAAATATAAGATAAATATATAAAAGTTACTTTAACATTTATTTCGTTTAAATATATATTTTTAATACATTCTTTTCTAATTCAAACAATGTGTAATTTTACTATCAAATTATTTTTAATTATTAAATTATCAGAGTTTTTCTTGAAGCAATATTTCAAAATGCATTACTGTATTAAAGTTTTTATGAATATCATGTTAAAGATTGAATTGAATCATTATATTTTACGTAAATTTATCAATGAAAATCATTTATACAGAAACTACGCAGTTTTAATATAGAATTATTTAGTCACATGATGCATGATTTTATGAAGAAGTCTAACATAGAATAGAAAAACCGTGTCGGAATATGTACTGGAATTCGTTCAATGTCCGGATGATTCCGGATTCCAAAGCCTACAAGAACTTGTAAAACAAAAATAATCATAGTGCATATGGACACATTGTATGATAGACAGAGAAGCCCTGGCTTGCAAAGAATTGTAACCTGATAAAGAATATTGCGTTAATTACGGTTGTAACCGTAGTAAATTATACTAAAATGAGAACCCTGAAATCAAGAATCTTTTCAGCACATTGTAAAGATATGGGTGTAGTACATTCAGCCTTACCATTTTATTGCGATGCAAGATGGCTGTCATGTTTGAAATTTTTGCAATATGTTCATGAATTAAGAGAAGAAATCGTTATTTTCCTAGTAGAGCAAAAGAGACTAAAAGCCGAGAATTTTAATGACGGTTTATTTGTGATGAAATTGGGATACTTGGTCGATGTATTCGAGCTATTAAATAATATGAATCTTCAACTTCAAGGATCAAATACACATATATTGGTTACGAGTTATAAAGTTGATGCTGTTTGTTTAAAATTAGAATTGTGGAGCAGAAATTTAAAGCAGGAAAACTTAACTATGTTTGCATACATACATAGATGGCTGTGTTAAAACTTAAGAACTGAAGACCAACTCATAAAAACTGGTTTTGTATTCATGAAAGTAATTTAGCCATGCTGGCATAGAATTTTAATAAATATTTTCTTGTTGAACACAGACTGATAGCAAGTTAAGGATTCATTTCATGCTACTCTCGAAGGACTATAAATTGTCAAGGAAAAACCTTCATAGATTTCACGACACGTGACTAAACCAAAAGACAATTTAGGAATAAATCACTCTCTTTGAATTTCGGGCTGGAGTAGACAGTAGGTTTTCTGCACTAAAAACAGGGTATTTCGTATTCTGTTACAATTTTCAACCTACCTTTGGGAAACTGGCCCCGTTGAAGGTAAAATATAGATCTAAGCTAAATATAGAAGCTAAGAAAATATAGATCAAAGCTAAATATAGACCTTAGTTGGTATCAGAACTAAAATATAAATAAAGCTATTTCTGATATTAAGTATTCCTTCCAAAAGCTGTGCTCTGCAAAACAGGCTCAAGGCCACAAATATTTATTAAATTTTTTATTAGTTTTTATTTAGTAAGTTATTTTAATTTAATATATAAATTATGAAATATTATGTCGAAATGTGTTTTGTTTGGTATATGTGTGTGCTTGCCTTACAGTCAGTTAATAAATTTTTTCAATAATATTTTCTCATGCTCGCAGCCCTCTATATAGGCAACAGGTTGAGAATCACGGAATTACATGAAACTGAATGATAGTTTATTAGAAAGAGAAGATACAGAGATAAATTTTTATGTTTTTAAAATTCACCTTAAATCAGTATATTCATTTAACCACTATGAAATGATCTTCTTTTCCTACTAAGAATAATTTGATCTTTTCCCTTTCTTTTTTACTAACATTTGCATTTTTAAAGTTTCTTTTTTAGTGTAAAATAATAATGAATGTCTGTTGCACAAGTAAACATAAATTTTTACTAAAAATATATTTTTAATGAAATTGTTCAAGAATACATTTATAAGCATTTTTAATTATCTGTTTTAATAAATTACAATAATGTGATTATTTTAATAAAATATCAAAAGCAACTGTATAAATTTGAATATTATTCTTTAAAACATTTTTTGCCAATGTAAATTGCTTTTTTATATTTCAAGGAACATTAAAATATATAAACTCTTAAAATTTGAAATTTTAATTTACACGAAAAAATTTAACTTAACATTTCCAGAAATAAAAGATTATTATAAAATTTCAGTTACGTAAGCGTTTGTTTTTATGAATTAGTAGGATATCAATCCGTCTATAAGACCCTGACACGGTTCCATACGCAATGATAAATTTCCTTCTCATTTACGAAATAAAATTATGAAAAATTTCTTTTTGTTGTGAACTCATTTTCATACTTTTTTGTGTTTATTTTTAATTTGTTTTTTTCTTTTCAATTTCTTTTCATTTTCTTATTTTACAGCCGAGGAATTTATTATATTAAAGTTTATATTGAAGAAGAGAGAGAGAGAGAGAGAGAGAGAGAGCCCAAGCACACTTTGAAATGTCGATTTACATATGTTGTTGGTTTTGAAATCATGGATTTATTTTAAGCAATTCGTGAATAATTTCTCTAGCCTAATGTAATTCTTGTCTTACAGCTTATGCAACATAGTGCATTCAACTTTTAACTTCAAGTAAAAATATTGTTCGAAACTTTTGCGAGGAGTTTTTTTTTTCAAGGTTTGAAATCTCTTAACAAAACTAACTTTTTTGGTGTAAAAATTCATTAAATTATAATACTTAATCTGCACATCAACATCGATAGAGAAACGATATCCGGTGTATTTGACTACCATAACAGAATCATACTTCATTCGCACTGCCCTTTTTAAATCAATTTAAAGTTAAATCTGATTTAACTTAAACGCCATGCTGAAAACAGCATTCTCACTGCCGAAATTGATTCAAGAAATAAACAAACGATAAATATGGTTTTTGTTCAAAACCATATTTATCGTTTGTTATTACAAATAATATGATATCTTCGATTTTTTTTTATAGCTGAGCAGGTTTATTAAATGATTAATGACCAAAATGACATTAATTAAGATTACGATATTTCAAATGAGGAATACGATATCAAAGAATGTCGTTGACAAACATTTCTTCTCAAACTTAATATAATTTTTTTGATGTTTATTTAATACTTATGTTAATATTTCTGTCTTATTATTTTTTTTAAATTTCGCTTCTCCTGCATTTATTTTGAATGAGATTCAGATATCTCAACAAACACTGACAACAAGATAGAAGAAAACAAGGTGGCTCTAAATCAGTTGAAACGTATTTAAGTCAGCTCCGCAAACTGATTTAAATCATTTCGAACTCACTTAAATCACAAGTTGTTACCCCAAGAAAGTTTTGCTGAGACTTAAACGCGTTTAAAAGTGTAGTGCAAACGGCGGGTATCAGTCAACTAACAGTATTCTGCCCTATCGTTTTCCGGCCATCAGAAGAAGGGTGATACCATTTCGCCAAATTAAGAATGGCGTAAGTTATGTATTTAAAGTGTGCTAAAAAATTCGATCAATTGGAAAGCTACCTTTTAAGCAATATTGGTACCTACAAACTTAATTGATTCGGTGAATAGCGGAAATTTAAACTGTACGTGCCCCATAAATATTTATTTTATGTCTATCCAATATCTTATTTTAAAATGGCACAAGCGACGTTGCTTCTTAAAATAAAATTGCAATTTTAGTCAGTTTTTTTGAGGGAATTCATCAGATGGTTCGGAACAAATTAACAGAAAGTTCCACTAATTCATGTAGAAAAAGATTTTGAAGCAAACTAGTTAGCTGAAGCTATCATTAATAATAATCGATGAACTAATTAGCTTTTAATCTTGAATTCACGGGATTAAAAGCTGAAGGTAACTGACAAAAAAGTACAAAAAATGAATTAGAGTAAGTTATCGAATTTATTTTATTTGAACTGCAATTTATGTTATAACTAACAATACAAATTGATTTTGTATATATACATTTTGTATATAATTTTCTCTTAAATTTTCTTCTTCTCTTGTCTCTTGTTCCCCAAAATTTATTCCGATAAATGTAAAATAAATTCATAAATCAAGTTTGAAATCTTAAACTTATGTAACCAATGAATGTAAATGCACTTAAATATTTTTCAGTTGTAAATTTGTGAATATGTTGCTCGTGACTGAATCGATTAATTTAGTTAAGCATGTTCAAAATGCAATTCAATTATACCAAATTTTTATCAATAAAGTTGGTTGATTTGGCTTCATAGTATTTTAGAGTGCCTCAGGAATTTGCTGTGTTTATGAATGTTCATTTGGAACAGAAGTATAATGAGGCATTCTAAAGTTCAGAAGGGTCTCAGGTTTCGAAACTTGGTGGATATGAGTTTCAGTGAGTGAGAAATTTTCCACACTTCAAGCTGACTCTGTGGACATAGACATGACATTTCTTAAAACTAAAAAATTACAAACTATGTAAGTTTGGGTTATTTCTATTAATAAAATGTATCCTTTCATATTCATATTACACTATTCTTTTTAAAAGAAACAAAAAGTTATTCTTTTTAAAATAAAATACTCAAGAAAATTTAGTTTATTTTATTACTAGTTAATTTTTATTAAAAGTAAGACTGGCAAATTTAACAAAATGTATATTCATTTATTTAATTTTAAGAAAAAAAAATCTTTCAATTAGGTCAGCTTTCCTGCCCGATCCCACGGTGTGATGCTTATCACGTCCATCTTACACTCAAAACGAACCCTTCGAAACCCTTGAACCACAAATTTTTATGTAAACGTTTCTTCAATGCAGCTCATTTTGAGATTACTCGTATCTTTTACTTTCTATTGATAAAATGTATCCTTTCATATTACACGATTCTTTTTATAAGATACAAAAAGTTATACTTCCTAAAATAAAATAATTAAGAAAATTTAGTTTATTTTATTGCTAGTTTATTTTTATTAAAAGTGAGACTGGCAAATTTAACCGAATGTATATTTATTTATTTAATTTAAAAAAAAATAAATCTTTCAACTAGGTCAGCTGTCCTGCCCGATCCCACGGTGTGATGCTTATCACGTCCATCTTACACTCAAAACGAACCCTTCGAAACCCTTGAACCACAAATTTTTATGTAAACGTTTCTTCAATGCAGCTCATTTTGAGATTACTCGTATCTTTTCACTATTTCTTAAACGTAAAGAAATGTGATCTGATTGTATACCTCCATTATTGTTAATAAAACATATTCTTTGATTTAAAGCGATATTTTTCTCATGAAGTATGTATCCTGACAGATATAATGTCAGGATACATACTTCATTCTGATACATACGCATAATTACAATAAGCCGTATACAAAAAATATCAAACATAAAATTTAAAAATTTCGCAAAGACTTATATTAGAATTGGCGTTACGAGCCCAGATCTTCACTGCTTCCTAACAAGTCTTAACAGGTAACGGGTCTCATGTTCACTATTTCTTAAACGTAAAGAAGTGTGATCTGATTGTATACCTCCATTATTGTTAATAAAACATATTCTTTGATTTAAAGCGATACTTTTCTCATGAAGTATGTATCCTGACAGATATAATGTCAGGATACATACTTCATTCTGATACATACGCATAATTACAATAAGCCGTATACAAAAAATATCAAACATAAAATTTAAAAATTTCGCAAAGACTTATATTAGAATTGGCGTTACGAGCCCAGATCTTCACTGCTTCCTAACAAGTCTTAACAGGTAACGGGTCTCATGTTCGGGTCTCATGTTCACTATTTCTTAAACGTAAAGAAGTGTGATCTGATTGTATACCTCCATTATTGTTAATAAAACATATTCTTTGATTTAAAGCGATACTTTTCTCATGAAGTATGTATCCTGACAGATATAATGTCAGGATACATACTTCATTCTGATACATACGCATAATTACAATAAGCCGTATACAAAAATATCAAACATAAAATTTAAAAATTTCTGCAAAGACTTATATCAGAATTGGCGTTACGAGCCCAGATCTTCACTGCTTCCTAACAAGTCTTAACAGGTAACGGGTCTCATGTTCGGGTCTCATGTTCACTATTTCTTAAACGTAAAGAAGTGTGATCTGATTGTATACCTCCATTATTGTTAATAAAACATATTCTTTGATTTAAAGCGATACTTTTCTCATGAAGTATGTATCCTGACAGATATAATGTCAGGATACATACTTCATTCTGATACATACGCATAATTACAATAAGCCGTACACAAAAAATATCAAACATAAAATTTAAAAATTTCGCAAAGACTTATATCAGAATTGGCGTTACGAGCCCAGATCTTCACTGCTTCCTAACAAGTCTTAACAGGTAACGGGTCTCATGTTCGAAGTCCCGTGGATCTATTTCTCAGTGGAACTGTTTCTTTAAATTAGTCCATGAAGGGTCATCTCATCTTAATTTATTATATTTTTTAATCTTAAATATATATACTCCTTATGTATTTCTTCTTTTTCCCGTTAATATATTTGGTTTATAAAAAATATTTTAGAAAGCACGAGTATGTTAAAAAATAATACATTCTGTCATATAAATATGTTTAGATGAACCGTATTCAGGGAACATCAAATTTACACCTAAAATTTACATATTACGAAAATTTTCTTCCCCGTCTGTATGCCTTCCTGTAATATAGCGTCAGGAGTTATTCTATGACGTTAACCTCTGCAGGATGTCAAAGGCTAAAAATGAGGAGGAACTGTTCTCGATATGAAAGAGTTTTTAATACACTTATTTCTATAGAAATAACGTATACGTTATAACGTATACGTTAAAACACCATATTACATTATTTTTGAAATATTAAATGACGATCTAATCATAGGTACCCGATCTATTCGTATTAAAAATTTTTGACTACATTTAAAACTGTAACATCTATGAGGAATTTACAATTTTTTTAAAAGATTCAATCTATTAAAGGAAATATTCCGTCAGAGACATTCTTAAATTTTATTTTATAATTCAATTTTAACAAGGAAAGAGCTCTCGATATGAAAGTTTTTTTTTAGTTAAGTTATGATATGCACAATTTATTGGTTAGAGTCGCCATTTAGAATTTTCAAAATCTTAATTTATAATAAGTTCGCCTGCCGGTGGTAATCCTCCTCAATAAATTTTAACATTTCTTTTAAATCCATACTTTACATGAAGTAACTGTTTTTCTAATATATTACAATGTGTTACGTGTGAGAATTTCAAATCTGATATATATACATAATTATTATGTAATATATAAATATTATAGAAAGCTTAAAGTTTCGTCCTTGATGATTGCCATCAAATGCCCATTGTGCAGAGGTTATGAAATCCGCCTAACACGCGTAATGTCATGAATTCGAAACCACATTGGCTCCGTTTTTTTGTCATACTTTTCAACGCACTTCATATTGTTTAAGCTCGCTATAATTTTCTATACTAAAAATCTTATATGATACCGCTTACCATAATGTTTCCCAATATAATTTACCTTTTCTTTAAAACTGATATTTTTCATTAAGTATCTATTTTTTTTAATTTAATGCAATGTATTACGAGCACATATTTTAAAAGCGATATACTTACATAAATATTATATTAAAATTTTATATAAAGTTAAATATTTCGTAACAGTTAGTCTTCGTCAACTTCCCGTGGTTTAGAGGTTGTCACGTCCACATCACAGGTAAAACGCCCATAGTTCGAAATATGAAAGGAGCAGCTCTCGATGTGGCAGTATTTCCTGCTTTTCAATCTGTTCAACCTCGTAATATCTCTTTATTTTAAAAATCTTATCTGAAATTTATTCGCGTAACTGGGATATTCCGTCTAAATAGTATTTATCTTTTCTTTTTAACACATATTTTTCGTTCAAGATCTATTTTTCTAAAATAAAGCAAAGTTTTACGTGCACATATATCAAACGTGATATATTTACATAAATATTACGTTATCTTTAAATTTTAAAGAAAGTTAAATGTTTCGTAAAAGGCGTCTTGTCATCGACTTTCCATGGTTTACAGGTTTTCACAACTGCCTAACACGCAGAAGCCTCCAAGTACGAGTATTGGTGGGCATGGCTCTTTATGTGCCTATTTTATAACGGACTTCATATTTGCAAAGCTCTCAATTTAGGATCTTCAAAATCTTGAATGAAGATAAGTTCGTGTACCAGTGATATTCCATATCAAAAAATTCATCGTTTCTTTTAAACTAAAATTTTGCATAAAATATCTGTTTTTCCAAAAATAATGCATTGCGATACGTGCAAATATTACAAAAGTGAAATACTTACATACTGTTTTTTTTTTAAATTTTATAAAATCTAAATATTTCGTAACGATTGCTGTGTCTATCAGATTCCGGGGTATAGTGGTTGTCACGTCAGCCTCCCAGGTATAGGGTCCCATGTTCGAAACTTGATAGGTGCCGCACAATATTTGGTAGTCTTTATCGCAGTTCATAAAGCATTTTTTCTTCATGTTGAAAACCTTAAGTGGAGAGTAGTTCGCTTACCAGTGATAATACTTCTCATAAAATTTATCTTTTCTTTCATACTGATATTTTTCATTAAGTATCTGATTTTCTAAAATAAAGCGATGTGCTATGTGCAAATATTTCAAAACTGAAATGCTTACAAATATATATTGTTTAGTTAAAATTTATAAAAAGCTAAATATTTCGTAATAGTAACCCTGCAATAAGTGTCCATGGTGTAGTGGTTATCACGTTCCCCTCACACGCGGAAGGTCCCAGGTTCGAAACCTGGTGGACACATCTTAGATGTTAAAGGTTTTCAATTCACTTCTTTTTGGTTAAACTCGCCTCATAGAATTTATAAAACCTTAAATGATGATAAGTTCGCGTGCCAGTGATATTCCTCCTCAATAATATTTATCTTTTGTTTTAAACTGTTAATTTATATCAATTATTGGTTTTTTCTAAAATAATGCAATGTGTTCCGTGCAAATATTCCAAAAGTGATATACTTACATAATTAATATGTAATATTTAAATATTAAAAAAATCTAAGTGTTTCGTCCCGAACGCCCTGCCATCGTGTGCCCATGGTGTAGTGGTTATCACGTCCGCCTAACACGCGGAAGGTCCCAGGTTCGAAACCTGGTGGGCACAGATCTCGATGTGAAGGTTTTTCTATGTGCTTCATTTTGGTTAAGATAGCATTTATTCTTTATTTTAAAAAGTTGAATAAGAATTAATTTGCTTACCAGTGATATTCCTAATAAGTATAATTTTTCTTTCTCTTAAACATCTATTTTTCATTAAATATCTGTTTTTCCTCAAGTAATGCAATGTGTTTCATGCAAATATTTCAAAACTGAAATTTTTCAAAAAATACTTTATTTAAGTTTTATAGAATGCTAAATATTTCACAACGTTCAGCCATTTATCGAGTTCCCCTGGTGTAGTTGTAATCACGTCCGCCTTATATGAGGAATGTCCCGGGTTCGAGACCTGGTGGGCATAGTTTCGATGTGACAGAATATTATTGCACTTCTATTGGTTAGAGTCGCCATTTAGAATTTTCAAAATCTTAATTTATAATAAGTTCGCGTGCCGGTGGTAATCCTCCTCAATAAATTTTAACATTTCTTTTAAATCCATACTTTACATGATGTAACTGTGTTACTGTGTTATATATTACAATGTGTTACGTGTGAGAATTTCAAATCTGATATATATACATAATTATTATGTAATATATAAATATTATAGAAAGCTTAAAGTTTCGTCCTTGATGATTGCCATCAAATGCCCATTGTGCAGAGGTTATGAAATCCGCCTAACACGCGTAATGTCATGAATTCGAAACCACATTGGCTCCGTTCTTTTTGTCATACTTTTCAACGCACTTCATATTGTTTAAGCTCGCTATAATTTTCTATACTAAAAATCTTATATGAAGATTTTTCGCTTACCATAATGTTTCCCAATATAATTTACCTTTTCTTTAAAACTGATATTTTTCATTAAGTATCTATTTTTTTTAATTTAATGCAATGTATTACGAGCACATATTTTAAAAGCGATATACTTACATAAATATTATATTAAAATTTTATATAAAGTTAAATATTTCGTAACAGTTAGTCTTCGTCAACTTCCCGTGGTTTAGAGGTTGTCACGTCCACATCACAGGTAAAACGCCCATAGTTCGAAATATGAAAGGGGCAGCTCTCGATGTGGTAGTATTTCCCGCATTTCAACCTCGTAATATCTCTTTATTTTAAAAATCTTATCTGAAAATTATTCGCGTACCTGTGATATTCCGTCTAAATAGTATTTATCTTTTCTTTTTAACACATATTTTTCATTCAAGATCTATTTTTCTAAAATAAAGCAAAGTTTTACGTGTACATGTTTAAATGTGATATATTTACATAAATATTATGTTATATTTTAATTTTACAGAAAGTTAAATATTTTGTAATGGGCGTCCTGGCATCGAGTGCCCATGTTTTACAGGCTTTCACAACTGCCTAACACGCAGAAGCTTCCAGGTACGAGTATTGGTGGGCAAAGATCTTAATGTGCCGGTTTTATAACGGACTTCATATTTGCAAAGCTCTCCATTTAGGATTTTCAAAATCTTAAATGAAGATAAGTTCGTGTACCAGAGATATTCCCTATCAAAAAATTCAACATTTCTTTTAAAGTAAAATTTTGCATAAAATATCTGTTTTTCCAGAACTAATGCAATGCGATACGTGCAAATATTTCAAAAGTGAAATTCTTACAAATATATTGCTTTATTTAAATTTTATAAAAACTAAATATTTCGTAACGATCGCTGTGTCTATCAGAGTCCATGGTGTAGTGGTTATGACATTCACCTCACAGGTATAGGGTTCCATGTACGAAACTTGTAGGCACCGCACAATATTTGGAAGTCTTTAACGAAGATCAGAATGCATTTTTTCTTTATGTTGAATATATTAAGTGGAGAGTAGTTCACGTACAAGTGATAATACTTCTCATAAAATTTATCTTTTCTTTCATACTGATATTTTTCATTAAGTATCTGATTTTCTAAAATAAAGCGATGTGCTATGTGCAAATATTTCAAAACTGAAATGCTTACAAATATATATTGTTTAGTTAAAATTTATAAAAAGCTAAATATTTCGTAATAGTAACCCTGCAATAAGTGTCCATGGTGTAGTGGTTATCACATCCGCCTTACACGCGGAAGGTCCCAGTTTCGAAACCTGGTGGGCACATATTTCGAATAGACTGTTTTTTTATGTTCTTCATATCCCTTGAAATCGCAATTTTTTTTATTTTAAAAATCTTTATTGAAGAAAATTCGCCTACCTATGACATTCCATCTCAATAAAATTTATCTTTTCTTTAAAACTGATATTTTTCATTAAATATCTGTTTGCTCTAAAATAATGCAATGTTTTACGTGCAAGTATTTCAATACTGAAATATTTACATAATTATTATGTAATATTTAAAATTATACAAAGCTATATGTTTCATCCTGTACACGCTTCTGTCGAGTTCCCATTGCGTGGTGGTTTTCACGTCTGCCATACACGCGGAAGCTCCCAAGATCGGAACAGGATTGGCACAAGTTCGATGTTGCAGTTTCATATTGTTCATTTAATGGGTTAAAATCGGGTTGTACAATTTTCAAAATCTTAAATGATGATAATTTCACATGGCAGTGAATTTTCTCCTCAATAAAATTTTATCGTTGATTTTAAATTGATAATTTGCATGAAGTATGTCTTTTTTCTAAAATAATGAAATGTGTTGTGTGGAAGTATTTCAAATCTGTACATTGACATAGTTATTATGTAATATTTATATATTATAGAAATCTAAATATTTCGTCCCGGATGGCCTGATATCTAACGTTATGGTGTAGTGGTTATCACATCCGCCTAACAAGCGTAAAGTCGCAAGTTCGACACCAGGTGGGTAAAGTTCTCGATGTGTCGATTATATAAAGCACTTCATATTATTCAAGCGCGTAATTTTTCTTTATTTTAAAAATCTTAAATGAAGATTAGTTCTCGTACCAGTGATATTCTTGCTCATTATAAATTATCATTTCTTTTAAACTCATATTCTTCACTAAGTACGTATTTGTTTAAAATAATGCAATGTATTAATTGCAAATATTTCAAAAGTGATGTACATACATAAATATTACGCTATATTTAAATTTTATATAAAATTAAATACTTCGTAACGGGCAATCTCAGGTCGAATTCCCGTGGTTTAGTGGTTACCACGTCCGCCTCACAAGCAGAAAGCGCCATGTTCGAAATATGGTCGGCTCACCTCTTGATGTGTTATTACTTAACATCGTTTATATTGTTTAAGTTCACAATTAATATATATTTGAAAAATCTTAAGTGAAGATTAGATTTCGATATAGTGTGATATTCCTTCTCAATATAATTTATCATTTCTTTTAAAATGTTATTTTTCTTTAAGTATCTGCTTTTCTAAAATAATGCAATGTGTTACGTGCAAGTATTTCAAAATTAAAATACTTACAATAATACTAAATTTAATTTAAATTTTATATAAAGCTAACTATTTGCAACGGTCAACTGAAGATGGAGTGCCCATGGTGTAGTGGTTATCACGTCCCCCTTACACGCGGAAGTTCGCTGTTTCGAAACCTGGTGTGCACAGCTTCGATGGGATAGTTTTTTTAATGCACTTCTTATTGGTTCAGCTGGCACTTTTTAATTTTCATACACTTAAATGATGATAAGCTCGCCTGCCAGTTATATTCTTCCTCAATACATTTTATCGTATTTTTTCATCGATATTTTGTATGAAGTATCATTTTGTTTTAAAAAGAAATGGAATGTGTTAAGTGCAATTATTTAAAATCTGATATATTTAATTAATTATCATGTATTATTTAAATATCATAGAAAGCTGAAAGATTTTTACCGAACGCCCTGTTATCGTGTGCCCATGGTGAAGTGGTTATCACGTCCTCCTAACACGCGGAAGGTCCCAGGTTCGAAACCTGGTGGGCACATATCTCGATGTGGCGTTTTTTGATGTACTCCATTTTGGTAAAGATAGCATTTATATTTTATTTTAAAAAGTTAAATGAGAATTAGTTTGCTAACCAGTTATATTCCTAATCACTATAATTTTTCTTCCTCTTAAACATCTATTTTTCATTAAATATCTGTTTTTTCTGAAATAATGCAATGTGTTTCTTTTAAATATTTCAAAAGTGAAATTTTTACAAAAATACTGCATTTTATTTAAGTTGTATTGAATCTTGCGATCTACCACATCATTACTTGAAGAATATGAAGTGTTTTATATAACCGACACATCGAGAACTTTACCCAATCTAAAATAATGCAATGTGTTCCGTGCATTATTTTTTCTGAAATAATGCAATGTGTTTCTTTTAACTATTTCAAAAGTGAAATTTTTACAAAAATACTGCATTTTATTTAAGTTGTATTGAATCTTGCGATCTACCACATCATTACTTGAAGAATATGAAGTGTTTTATATAACCGACACATCGAGAACTTTACCCAATCTAAAATAATGCAATGTGTTCCGTGCAAATATTCCAAAAGTGATATACTTACATAATTAATAATTACATAAATACATAATCTAAAATAATGCAATGTGTTCCGTGCAAATATTCCAAAAGTGATATACTTACATAATTAATATGTAATATTTAAATATTAAAAAAATCTAAGTGTTTCGTCCCGAACGCCCTGCCATCGTGTGCCCATGGTGTAGTTGTTATCACGTCCGCCTAACACGCGGAAGGTCCCAGGTTCGAAACCTGGTGGGCACAGATCTCGATGTGAAGGTTTTTTTATGTGCATCATTTTGGTTAAGATAGCATTTATTCTTTATTTTAAAAGGTTGAATAAGAATTAATTTGCTTACCAGTGATATTCCTAATAAGTATAATTTTTCTTTCTCTTAAACATCTATTTTTCATTAAATATCTGTTTTTCCTCAAGTAATGCAATGTGTTTCATGCAAATATTTCAAAACTGAAATTTTTCAAAAAATACTTTATTTAAGTTTTATAGAATGCTAAATATTTCACAACGTTCAGCCATTTATCGAGTTCCCCTGGTGTAGTTGTAATCACGTCCGCCTTATATGAGGAATGTCCCGGGTTCGAGACCTGGTGGGCATAGTTTCGATGTGACAGAATATTATTGCACTTCTTATTGGTTAGAGTCGACTTTTAGAATTTTCAAAATCTTAATTTATAATAAGTTCGCGTGCCGGTGGTAATCCTCCTCAATAAATTTTAACATTTCTTTTAAATCCATACTTTACATGAAGTAACTGTTTTTCTAATATATTACAATGTGTTACGTGTGAGAATTTCAAATCTGATATATATACATAATTATTATGTAATATATAAATATTATAGAAAGCTTAAAGTTTCGTCCTTGATGATTGCCATCAAATGCCCATTGTGCAGAGGTTATGAAATCCGCCTAACACGCGTAATGTCATGAATTCGAAACCACATTGGCTCCGTTCTTTTTGTCATACTTTTCAACGCACTTCATATTGTTTAAGCTCGCTATAATTTTCTATACTAAAAATCTTATATGAAGATTTTTCGCTTACCATAATGTTTCCCAATATAATTTACCTTTTCTTTAAAACTGATATTTTTCATAAAGTATCTTTTTTTAAATAATGCAATGTTTTACGAGCACATATTTTAAAAAGCGATATATTTACATAAATATTATATTAAAATTTTATATAATACTAAATATTTCGTAACAGTCAGGCTTCGTCAACTTCCCGTGGTTTAGAAGTTGTCACGTCCAGATCACAGGTAAAACGCTTAAAGTTCGAAATATGATAGGAGCAGCTCTCGATGTGGTAGTATTTCCCGCATTTCAATGAGTTCAACCTCGTAATATCTCTTTATTTTAAAAATCTTATCTGAAATTTATTCGCGTAACTGGGATATTCCGTCTAAATAGTATTTATCTTTTCTTTTTAACACATATTTTTCGTTCAAGATCTATTTTTCTAAAATAAAGCAAAGTTTTACGTGCACATATATCAAACGTGATATATTTACATAAATATTACGTTATCTTTAAATTTTAAAGAAAGTTAAATGTTTCGTAATAGGCGTCTTGTCATCGATTTTCCATGGTTTACTGGCTTTCACAACTGCCTAACACGCAGAAGCTCCCATGTACGAGTATTGGCTGGAAAAGCTCTCAATGTGCCAGTTTTATAACGGACTTCATATTTGCCAAGCTCTTAAATTAGTTTTTTCAAAATCTTAAATGAAGATAAGTTCGTGTACCAGTGATATTCCATATCAAAAAATTCATCGTTTCTTTTAAACTAAAATTTTGCATAAAATATCCGTTTTTCCAAAAATAATGCATTGCGATACGTGCAAATATTACAAAAGTGAAATAATTACAAATATATTTTTTTTTAAATTTTATAAAATCTAAATATTTTGTAACGAACTCTGTGTCTATCAGAGTCCAGGGTATAGTGGTTGTCACGTCGGCCTCCCAGTTATAGGGTACCATGTTCGAAACTTGATAGGTGCCGCACAATATTTGGTAGTCTTTATCGCAGTTCATAAAGCATTTTTTCTTCATGTTGAAAATGTTAAGTGGAGAGTAGGTCGCTTACCAGTGATAATACTTCTCATAAAATTTATCTTTTCTTTCATACTGATATTTTTCATTAAGTATCTGATTTTCTAAAATAAAGCGATGTGCTATGTGCAAATATTTCAAAACTGAAATGCTTACAAATATATATTGTTTAATTAAAATTTATAAAAAGCTAAATATTTCGTAATAGTCAACCGGTAATGAGTGTCCATGGTGTAGTGGTTATCACGTTCGCCTCACACGCGGAAGGTCCCAGGTTCGAAACCTGGTGGACACAGCTTGGATGTTAAAGGTTTTCAATTCACTTCTTTTTGGTTAAGCTCGCCTCATAGAATTTGTAAAATCTTAAATAATGATAAGTTCGCGTGCCAGTGATAATCCTCCTCAATAATATTTATCTTTTGTTTTAAACTGTTAATTTATATCAATTATTGGTTTTTTCTAAAATAATGCAATGTGTTCCGTGCAAATATTTCAAAAGTGATATACTTACATAATTGTTATGTAATATTTAAATATTATAAAAATCTAAGTGTTTCGTCACGGACGTCCTGCTGTCGAGTGCCCATGGTGTAGTGGTTATCACATCCGCCTTACACGCGGAAGGTCCCAGGTTCGAAACCTGGTGGGCACAGATCTCGATGTGAAGGTTTTTCTATGTGCTTCATTTTGGTTAAGATAGCATTTATTCTTTATTTTAAAAAGTTGAATAAGAATTAATTTGCTTACCAGTGATATTCCTAATAAGTATAATTTTTCTTTCTCTTAAACATCTATTTTTCATTAAATATCTGTTTTTCCTCAAGTAATGCAATGTGTTTCATGCAAATATTTCAAAACTGAAATTTTTCAAAAAATACTTTATTTAAGTTTTATAGAATGCTAAATATTTCACAACGTTCAGCCATTTATCGAGTTCCCCTGGTGTAGTTGTAATCACGTCCGCCTTATATGAGGAATGTCCCGGGTTCGAGACCTGGTGGGCATAGTTTCGATGTGACAGAATATTATTGCACTTCTATTGGTTAGAGTCGCCTTTTAGAATTTTCAAAATCTTAATTTATAATAAGTTTGCGTGCCGGTGGTAATCCTCCTCAATAAATTTTAACATTTCTTTTAAGTCCATATACTTTACATGAAGTAACTGTTTTTCTAATATATTACAATGTGTTTCGTGTGAGAATTTCAAATCTGATATATATACGTAATTATTATGTAATATATAAATATTATAGAAAGCTTAAAGTTTCGTCCTTGATGATTGCCATCAAATGCCCATTGTGCAGAGGTTATGAAATCCGCCTAACACGCGTAATGTCATGAATTCGAAACCACATTGGCTCCGTTCTTTTTGTCATACTTTTCAACACACTTCATATTGTTTAAGGTCGCTATAATTTTCTATACTAAAAATCTTATATGAAGATTTTTCGCTTACCATAATGTTTCCCAATATAATTTACCTTTTCTTTAAAACTGATATTTTTCATTAAGTATCTATTTTTTTTAATTTAATGCAATGTATTACGAGCACATATTTTAAAAGCGATATACTTACATAAATATTATATTAAAATTTTATATAAAGTTAAATATTTCGTAACAGTTAGTCTTCGTCAACTTCCCGTGGTTTAGAGGTTGTCACGTCCACATCACAGGTAAAACGCCCATAGTTCGAAATATGAAAGGGGCAGCTCTCGATGTGGTAGTATTTCCCGCATTTCAACCTCGTAATATCTCTTTATTTTAAAAATCTTATCTGAAATTTATTCGCGTAACTGGGATATTCCGTCTAAATAGTATTTATCTTTTCTTTTTAACACATATTTTTCGTTCAAGATCTATTTTTCTAAAATAAAGCAAAGTTTTACGTGCACATATATCAAACGTGATATATTTACATAAATATTATGTTATATTTTAATTTTATAGAAAGTTAAATGTTTCGTAAAAGGCGTCTTGTCATCGACTTTCCATGGTTTACAGGTTTTCACAACTGCCTAACACGCAGAAGCTCCCATGTACGAGTATTGGCTGGAAAAGCTCTCAATGTGCCTATTTTGTAACGGACTTCATATTTGCAAAGCTCTCAATTTAGGATCTTCAAAATCTTGAATGAAGATAAGTTCGTGTACCAGTGATATTCCATATCAAAAAATTCATCGTTTCTTTTAAACTAAAATTTTGCATAAAATATCTGTTTTTCCAAAAATAATGCATTGCGATACGTGCAAATATTACAAAAGTGAAATACTTACAAATATATTGTTTTTTTTAAAATTTTATAAAATCTAAATATTTCGTAACGATTGCTGTGTCTATCAGATTCCGGGGTATAGTGGTTGTCACATTCACTTCCCAGGTATAGGGTACCATGTTCGAAACTTGATAGGCACCACACAATATTTGGTAATCTTTAACGAAGTTCATAATGCATTTTTTCTTTATTTTGAATATCTTAAGAGGAGAGTAGTTCGCGTACCAGTGATAATAATTCCTAACAATAATTAAATATTTAAATATTAAAAAAATCTTAGTGTTTCTTCCCGGACGTCATGCCATCGAGTGCCCATGGTGTAGTGGTTATCACATCCGCCTTACACGCGGAAGGTCCCAGTTTCGAAACCTGGTGGGCACATATTTCGAATAGACTGTTTTTTTATGTTCTTCATATCCCTTGAAATCGCAATTTTTTTTATTTTAAAAATCTTTATTGAAGAAAATTCGCCTACCTATGACATTCCATCTCAATAAAATTTATCTTTTCTTTAAAACTGATATTTTTCATTAAATATCTGTTTGCTCTAAAATAATGCAATCTGTTACATGCAAATATTTCAAAAGTGAATTACTTACAAAAATATTGTTTTATTTAAATTTTATAGAAAGCTAAATATTTCATCCCGGACACGCTGCTATCGAGTGCCCATTTTGTGGTGGTTTTCATGTCCGCCTTATACGCGGAAGGTCCCAAGTTCGGAACAGGTGGGCATAGTTTCGATGTGACAGAATATTATTGCACTTCTATTGGTTAGAGTCGCCATTTAGAATTTTCAAAATCTTAATTTATAATAAAAGTTCCCGTGCCGGTGGTAATCCTCCTCAATAAATTTTAACATTTCTTTTAAATCCATACTTTACATGAAGTAACTGTTTTTCTAATATATTACAATGTGTTACGTGTGAGAATTTCAAATCTGATATATATACATAATTATTATGTAATATATAAATATTATAGAAAGCTTAAAGTTTCGTCCTTGATGATTGCCATCAAATGCCCATTGTGCAGAGGTTATGAAATCCGCCTAACACGCGTAATGTCATGAATTCGAAACCACATTGGCTCCGTTCTTTTTGTCATACTTTTCAACACACTTCATATTGTTTAAGGTCGCGTATATTTTTCTTTATTTTAAAAATCTTATATGAAGATTTTCGCTTACCAGTGATATTCTTTCCCAATATAATTTACCATTTCTTTTAAACTGATATTTTTCATTAAGTATCTATTTTTTTAAAATAATGCAATGTATTACGAGCACATATTTTAAAAGCGATATGCTTACATAAATATTATATAAAAATTTAATATAAAGTTAAATATTTCGTAACAGTTAGTCTTCGTCGACTTCCCGTGGTTTAGAGGTTGTCACGTCCGCCTCACAGGTAAAAAGCGCCATAGTTCGAAATATGAAAGGCACAGCTCTCGATGTGTTATTACTTAACATCGTTTATATTGTTTAAGTTCACAATTAATATATATTTGAAAAATCTTAAGTGAAGATTAGTTCGTGTACCAGTGATATTCCATATCAATATAATTTATCGTTTCTTTTAAACTAAAATTTTTATAAAATATCTGTTTTTCTAAAATAATGCATTGCGATACGTGCAAATATTACAAAAGTGAAATAATTACAATAATATTAAATTTAATTTAAATTTTATATAAATCTAAATATTTTGTAACGAACTTGTGTCTATCAGAGTCCATGGTATAGTGGTTGTCACGTCGGCCTTACACGCAGGAAGTACCATGTTCGAAACCTGATAGGTGCCGCACAATATAGTTTTTATAATGCACTTCATATTGTTCATAAAGCATTTTTTAATGTTCAAAACCTTAAATGATGATAAGTTCGCTTACCAGTGATAATACTTCTCAATATAATTTATCTTTTCTTTCATACTGATATTTTTCATTAAGTATCTGATTTTCTAAAATAAAGCGATGTGCTATGTGCAAATATTTCAAAACTGAAATGCTTACAAATATATATTGTTTAGTTAAAATTTATAAAAAGCTAAATATTTCCCGTAACCCTGCAATAAGTGTCCATGGTGTAGTGTTTATCACGTCCGCCTCACACGCGGAAGGTCCCAGGTTCGAAACCTGGTGGACACATCTTAGATGTTATTTCCAATTCACTTCTTTTTGGTTAAACTCGCCTCATAGAATTTATAAAACCTTAAATGATGATAAGTTCGCGTGCCAGTGATATTCCTCCTCAATAATATTTATCTTTTGTTTTAAACTGTTAATTTATATCAATTATTGGTTTTTTCTAAAATAATGCAATGTGTTCCGTGCAAATATTCCAAAAGTGATATACTTACATAATTAATATGTAATATTTAAATATTAAAAAATCTAAGTGTTTCGTCCCGAACGCCCTGCCATCGTGTGCCCATGGTGTAGTGGTTATCACGTCCGCCTAACACGCGGAAGGTCCCAGGTTCGAAACCTGGTGGGCACAGATCTCGACGTGAAGGTTTTTTATGTGCTTCATTTTGGTTAAGATAGCATTTATTCTTTATTTTAAAAAGTTGAATAAGAATTAATTTGCTTACCAGTGATATTCCTAATAAGTATAATTTTTCTTTCTCTTAAACATCTATTTTTCATTAAATATCTGTTTTTCCTCAAGTAATGCAATGTGTTTCATGCAAATATTTCAAAACTGAAATTTTTCAAAAAATACTTTATTTTATTTAAGTTTTATAGGATGCTAAATATTTCGCAACGTTCAGCGCTTTTTCGAGTTCCCCTGGTGTAGTTGTAATCACGTCCGCCTTATATGAGGAATGTCCCGGGTTCGAGACCTGGTGGGCATAGTTTCGATGTGACAGAATATTATTGCACTTCTATTGGTTAGAGTCGCCATTTAGAATTTTCAAAATCTTAATTTATAATAAAAGTTCCCGTGCCGGTGGTAATCCTCCTCAATAAATTTTAACATTTCTTTTAAATCCATACTTTACATGAAGTAACTGTTTTTCTAATATATTACAATGTGTTACGTGTGAGAATTTCAAATCTGATATATATACATAATTATTATGTAATATATAAATATTATAGAAAGCTTAAAGTTTCGTCCTTGATGATTGCCATCAAATGCCCATTGTGCAGAGGTTATGAAATCCGCCTAACACGCGTAATGTCATGAATTCGAAACCACATTGGCTCCGTTCTTTTTGTCATACTTTTCAACGCACTTCATATTGTTTAAGCTCGCTATAATTTTCTATTCTAAAAATCTTATATGAAGATTTTTCGCTTACCATAATGTTTCCCAATATAATTTACCTTTTCTTTAAAACTGATATTTTTCATAAAGTATCTTTTTTTAAATAATGCAATGTTTTACGTACATATGTTTCAAAAGTATTGATATACTTACATAAATATTATATTAAAATTTTATATAAAGTTAAATATTTCGTAACAGTTAGTCTTCGTCAACTTCCCGTGGTTTAGAGGTTGTCACGTCCACATCACAGGTAAAACGCCCATAGTTCGAAATATGAAAGGGGCAGCTCTCGATGTGGTAGTATTTCCCGCATTTCAATGAGTTCAACCTCGTAATATCTCTTTATTTTAAAAATCTTATCAAAGTATATTTGCGTACCAGTGATATTCCGACTAAATAGTATTTATCTTTTCTTTTTAACACATATTTTTCATTCAAGATCTATTATACTAAAATAATGCAAAGTTTTACGCGCACATATATCAAACGTGATATATTTACATAAATATTACGTTATCTTTAAATTTTAAAGAAAGTTAAATGTTTCGTAATAGGCGTCTTGTCATCGACTTTCCATGGTTTACTGGCTTTCACAACTGCCTAACACGCAGAAGCTCCCATGTACGAGTATTGGCTGGAAAAGCTCTCAATGTGCCAGTTTTATAACGGACTTCATATTTGCCAAGCTCTCAATTTAGGATCTTCAAAATCTTAAATGAAGATAAGTTCGTGTACCAGTGATATTCCATATCAAAAAATTCATCGTTTCTTTTAAACTAAAATTTTGCATAAAATATCCGTTTTTCCAAAAATAATGCATTGCGATACGTGCAAATATTACAAAAGTGAAATAATTACAAATATATTCTTTTTTTAAATTTTATAAAATCTAAATATTTTGTAACGAACTCTGTGTCTATCAGAGTCCAGGGTATAGTGGTTGTCACGTCGGCCTCCCAGTTATAGGGTACCATGTTCGAAACTTGATAGGTGCCGCACAATATTTGGTAGTCTTTATCGCAGTTCATAAAGCATTTTTTCTTCATGTTGAAAACCTTAAGTGGAGAGTAGTTCGCTTACCAGTGATAATACTTCTCATAAAATTTATCTTTTCTTTCATACTGATATTTTTCATTAAGTATCTGATTTTCTAAAATAAAGCGATGTGCTATGTGCAAATATTTCAAAACTGAAATGCTTACAAATATATATTGTTTAGTTAAAATTTATAAAAAGCTAAATATTTCGTAATAGTAACCCTGCAATAAGTGTCCATGGTGTAGTGGTTATCACGTCCGCCTCACACGCGGAAGGTCCCAGGTTCGAAACCTGGTGGACACATCTTAGATGTTAAAGGTTTTCAATTCACTTCTTTTTGGTTAAACTCGCCTCATAGAATTTATAAAACCTTAAATGATGATAAGTTCGCGTGCCAGTGATATTCCTCCTCAATAATATTTATCTTTTGTTTTAAACTGTTAATTTATATCAATTATTGGTTTTTTCTAAAATAATGCAATGTGTTCCGTGCAAATATTTCAAAAGTGATATACTTACATAATTGTTATGTAATATTTAAATATTATAAAAATCTAAGTGTTTCGTCCCGAACGCCCTGTCATTGTGTGCCCATGGTGTAGTGGTTATCACGTCCGCCTAACACGCGGAAGGTCCCAGGTTCGAAACCTGGTGGGCACAGATCTCGATGTGAAGGTTTCTATGTGCATTTAATTGGTTAAGATAGCATTTATTCTTTATTTTAAAATCTTGAATGATGAATTAATTTGCTTACCAGTGATATTTCTAATAAGTATAATTTTATCTTTCTCTTAAATTGATATTTTTCATTAAATATCTGTTTTTCTCAAGTAATGCAATGTGTTTCATGCAAATATTTCAAAACTGAAATTTTTCAAAAATATGTTATTTAAGTTTTATAGAATGCTAAATATTTCAGTCCCGGATTGATATCGAGTCCCTGGTGTAGTTGTAATCACGTCCGCCTTATATGAGGAAATGTCCCGGGTTCGAGACCTGGTGGGCATAGTTTCGATGTGACAGAATATTATTGCACTTCTATTGGTTAGAGTCGTAATTTTCTTTATTTTCAAAATCTTAATTTATAATAAGTTCCCGTGCCGGTGGTAATCCTCCTCAATAAATTTTAACATTTCTTTTAAACTCATATTCTTCACATGAAGTAACTGTTTTTCTAATATATTACAATGTGTTAATTGTGAGAATTTCAAATCTGATATATATACATAAATTATTATGTAATATATAAATATTATAGAAAGCTTAAAGTTTCGTCCTTGATGATTGCCAGGTCAAATTGCACATTGTGCAGTGGTTATCACATCCGCCTAACACGCGTAATGTCATGAATTCGAAACCACATTGGCTCCGTTCTTTTGTCATACTTTTCAACACACTTCATATTGTTTAAGGTCGCTATAATTTTCTATACTAAAAATCTTATATGAAGATTTTTCGCTTACCATATTCCTTCTCAATATAATTTACCTTTTCTTTTAAACTGATATTTTTCATTAAGTATCTATTTTTTTAATTTAATGCAATGTATTACGAGCACATATTTTAAAATTAAAATACTATAATACATAAATATTATATTAAAATTTTATATAAAGTTAAATATTTCGTAACAGTCAACTGAAGATGGAGTGCCCATGGTTTAGAGGTTGTCACGTCCACATCACGCGGTAAAACGCCCATAGTTCGAAATATGGTGTGCACAGCTCTCGATGTGGTAGTATTTTAATGCATTTCATTGGTTCAGCTCGTACTTTTTAATTTTAAAAATCTTATTTGAAGTTTATTCGCGTACCAGTGATATTCCGTCTAAATAGTATTTATATTTTCTTTTTAACACATATTTTTCATTCAAGATCTATTTTTCTAAAATAATGCAAAGTTTTACGTGCACATATATCAAACGTGATATATTTACATAAATATTACGTTATCTTTAAATTTTAAAGAAAGTTAAATGTTTCGTAAAAGGCGTCTTGTCATCGACTTTCCATGGTTTACAGGTTTTCACAACTGCCTAACACGCAGAAGCTCCCAGGTACGAAACCTGGTGGGCACAGCTCTCAATGTGCCAGTTTTATAACGGACTTCATATTGGTAAAGCTCTTTATTTTTTATTTTAAAATCTTAAATGAAGATAAGTTCGTGTACCAGTGATATTCCATATCAAAAAATTCATCGTTTCTTTTAAACTAAAATTTTGCATAAAATATCTGTTTTTCCAAAAATAATGCATTGCGATACGTGCAAATATTACAAAAGTGAAATACTTACAAACATACTGTTTTTTTTTAATTTTATAAAGTCTAAATATTTCGTAACGTTTGCTGTGTCAATCAGAGTCCAGGGTATAGTGGTTGTCACGTCGGCCTCCCAGGTATAGGGTACCATGTTCGAAACTGGTGGGCACAGCTTCGATGTGGTAGTCTTAATTGCAGTTCTTATTGTTTAGAAAGCATTTTTTAGAATGTTGAAAACCTTAAGTGGAGAGTAGTTCGCTTACCAGTGATAATACTTCTCATAAAATTTATCTTTTCTTTCATACTGATATTTTTCATTAAGTATCTGATTTTCTAAAATAAAGCGATGTGCTATGTGCAAATATTTCAAAACTGAAATGCTTACAAATATATATTGTTTAGTTAAAATTTATAAAAAGCTAAATATTTCGTAATAGTAACCCTGCAATAAGTGTCCATGGTGTAGTGGTTATCACGTCCGCCTCACACGCGGAAGGTCCCAGGTTCGAAACCTGGTGGACACATCTTAGATGTTAAAGGTTTTCAATTCACTTCTTTTTGGTTAAACTCGCCTCATAGAATTTATAAAACCTTAAATGATGATAAGTTCGCGTGCCAGTGATATTCCTCCTCAATAATATTTATCTTTTGTTTTAAACTGTTAATTTATATCAATTATTGGTTTTTTCTAAAATAATGCAATGTGTTCCGTGCAAATATTCCAAAAGTGATATACTTACATAATTAATATGTAATATTTAAATATTAAAAAAATCTAAGTGTTTCGTCCCGAACGCCCTGCCATCGTGTGCCCATGGTGTAGTGGTTATCACGTCCGCCTAACACGCGGAAGGTCCCAGGTTCGAAACCTGGTGGGCACAGATCTCGACGTGAAGGTTTTTCTATGTGCTTCATTTTGGTTAAGATAGCATTTATTCTTTATTTTAAAAGGTTGAATAAGAATTAATTTGCTTACCAGTGATATTCCTAATAAGTATAATTTTTCTTTCTCTTAAACATCTATTTTTCATTAAATATCTGTTTTTCCTCAAGTAATGCAATGTGTTTCATGCAAATATTTCAAAACTGAAATTTTTCAAAAAATACTTTATTTAAGTTTTATAGAATGCTAAATATTTCACAACGTTCAGCCATTTATCGAGTTCCCCTGGTGTAGTTGTAATCACGTCCGCCTTATATGAGGAATGTCCCGGGTTCGAGACCTGGTGGGCATAGTTTCGATGTGACAGAATATTATTGCACTTCTATTGGTTAGAGTCGCCTTTTAGAATTTTCAAAATCTTAATTTATAATAAGTTTGCGTGCCGGTGGTAATCCTCCTCAATAAATTTTAACATTTCTTTTAAGTCCATATACTTTACATGAAGTAACTGTTTTTCTAATATATTACAATGTGTTTCGTGTGAGAATTTCAAATCTGATATATATACGTAATTATTATGTAATATATAAATATTATAGAAAGCTTAAAGTTTCGTCCTTGATGATTGCCATCAAATGCCCATTGTGCAGAGGTTATGAAATCCGCCTAACACGCGTAATGTCATGAATTCGAAACCACATTGGCTCCGTTCTTTTTGTCATACTTTTCAACACACTTCATATTGTTTAAGGTCGCTATAATTTTCTATACTAAAAATCTTATATGAAGATTTTTCGCTTACCATAATGTTTCCCAATATAATTTACCTTTTCTTTAAAACTGATATTTTTCATTAAGTATCTATTTTTTTTAATTTAATGCAATGTATTACGAGCACATATTTTAAAAGCGATATACTTACATAAATATTATATTAAAATTTTATATAAAGTTAAATATTTCGTAACAGTTAGTCTTCGTCAACTTCCCGTGGTTTAGAGGTTGTCACGTCCACATCACAGGTAAAACGCCCATAGTTCGAAATATGAAAGGGGCAGCTCTCGATGTGGTAGTATTTCCCGCATTTCAACCTCGTAATATCTCTTTATTTTAAAAATCTTATCTGAAATTTATTCGCGTAACTGGGATATTCCGTCTAAATAGTATTTATCTTTTCTTTTTAACACATATTTTTCGTTCAAGATCTATTTTTCTAAAATAAAGCAAAGTTTTACGTGCACATATATCAAACGTGATATATTTACATAAATATTACGTTATCTTTAAATTTTAAAGAAAGTTAAATGTTTCGTAATAGGCGTCTTGTCATCGATTTTCCATGGTTTACTGGCTTTCACAACTGCCTAACACGCAGAAGCTCCCATGTACGAGTATTGGCTGGAAAAGCTCTCAATGTGCCAGTTTTATAACGGACTTCATATTTGCCAAGCTCTTAAATTAGTTTTTTCAAAATCTTAAATGAAGATAAGTTCGTGTACCAGTGATATTCCATATCAAAAATTCATCGTTTCTTTTAAACTAAAATTTTGCATAAAATATCCGTTTTTCCAAAAATAATGCATTGCGATACGTGCAAATATTACAAAAGAGAAATAATTACAAATATATTCTTTTTTATTAATTTTATAAAATCTAAATATTTTGTAACGAACTCTGTGTCTATCAGAGTCCAGGGTATAGTGGTTGTCACGTCGGCCTCCCAGTTATAGGGTACCATGTTCGAAACTTGATAGGTGCCGCACAATATTTGGTAGTCTTTATCGCAGTTCATAAAGCATTTTTTCTTCATGTTGAAAACCTTAAGTGGAGAGTAGTTCGCTTACCAGTGATAATACTTCTCATAAAATTTATCTTTTCTTTCATACTGATATTTTTCATTAAGTATCTGATTTTCTAAAATAAAGCGATGTGCTATGTGCAAATATTTCAAAACTGAAATGCTTACAAATATATATTGTTTAGTTAAAATTTATAAAAAGCTAAATATTTCGTAATAGTAACCCTGCAATAAGTGTCCATGGTGTAGTGGTTATCACGTCCGCCTCACACGCGGAAGGTCCCAGGTTCGAAACCTGGTGGACACATCTTAGATGTTAAAGGTTTTCAATTCACTTCTTTTTGGTTAAACTCGCCTCATAGAATTTATAAAACCTTAAATGATGATAAGTTCGCGTGCCAGTGATATTCCTCCTCAATAATATTTATCTTTTGTTTTAAACTGTTAATTTATATCAATTATTGGTTTTTTCTAAAATAATGCAATGTGTTCCGTGCAAATATTCCAAAAGTGATATACTTACATAATTAATATGTAATATTTAAATTTTATATAAAACTAAATATTTGCAACGGTCAACTGAAGATGGAGTTCCCATGGTGTAGTGGTTATCACGTCCTCCTTACACGCGGGTTCGAAACCTGGTGTGCACAGCCTCGATGGGATAGTTTTTTTAATGCACTTCTTATTGGTTCAGCTGGCACTTTTTAATTTTCATACAGTTAAATGATGATAAGCTCGCCTGCCAGTGATATTCTTCCTCAATACATTTTATCGTATTTTTTCATCGATATTTTGTATGAAGTATCATTTTATTTTAAAAAGAAATGGAATGTGTTAAGTGCAATTATATAAAATCTGATATATTTAAATAATTATCATGTAATATTTAAATATTATAGAAAGCTAAAAGTTTTTTCCCGAACGCCCTCTTATCGTGTGCCCATGGTGAAGTGTTTATCACGTCCGCTTAACACGCGGAAGGTCCCAGGTTCGAAACCTGGTGGGCACATATCTCGATGTGACGTTTTCTATGTGCTTCATTTTGGTTAAGATAGCATTTATTCTTTATTTTAAAAGGTTGAATAAGAATTAATTTGCTTACCAGTGATATTCCTAATAAGTATAATTTTTCTTTCTCTTAAACATCTATTTTTCATTAAATATCTGTTTTTCCTCAAGTAATGCAATGTGTTTCATGCAAATATTTCAAAACTGAAATTTTTCAAAATACTTTATTTAAGTTTTATAGAATGCTAAATATTTCACAACGTTCAGCCATTTATCGAGTTCCCTGGTGTAGTTGTAATCACGTCCGCCTTATATGAGGAATGTCCCGGGTTCGAGACCTGGTGGGCATAGTTTCGATGTGACAGAATATTATTGCACTTCTATTGGTTAGAGTCGCCTTTTAGAATTTTCAAAATCTTAATTTATAATAAGTTTGCGTGCCGGTGGTAATCCTCCTCAATAAATTTTAACATTTCTTTTAAGTCCATATACTTTACATGAAGTAACTGTTTTTCTAATATATTACAATGTGTTTCGTGTGAGAATTTCAAATCTGATATATATACGTAATTATTATGTAATATATAAATATTATAGAAAGCTTAAAGTTTCGTCCTTGATGATTGCCATCAAATGCCCATTGTGCAGAGGTTATGAAATCCGCCTAACACGCGTAATGTCATGAATTCGAAACCACATTGGCTCCGTTCTTTTTGTCATACTTTTCAACACACTTCATATTGTTTAAGGTCGCTATAATTTTCTATACTAAAAATCTTATATGAAGATTTTTCGCTTACCATAATGTTTCCCAATATAATTTACCTTTTCTTTAAAACTGATATTTTTCATTAAGTATCTATTTTTTTTAATTTAATGCAATGTATTACGAGCACATATTTTAAAAGCGATATACTTACATAAATATTATATTAAAATTTTATATAAAGTTAAATATTTCGTAACAGTTAGTCTTCGTCAACTTCCCGTGGTTTAGAGGTTGTCACGTCAACATCACAGGTAAAACGCCCATAGTTCGAAATATGAAAGGGGCAGCTCTCGATGTGGTAGTATTTCCCGCATTTCAACCTCGTAATATCTCTTTATTTTAAAAATCTTATCTGAAATTTATTCGCGTAACTGGGATATTCCGTCTAAATAGTATTTATCTTTTCTTTTTAACACATATTTTTCGTTCAAGATCTATTTTTCTAAAATAAAGCAAAGTTTTACGTGCACATATATCAAACGTGATATATTTACATAAATATTACGTTATCTTTAAATTTTAAAGAAAGTTAAATGTTTCGTAATAGGCGTCTTGTCATCGATTTTCCATGGTTTACTGGCTTTCACAACTGCCTAACACGCAGAAGCTCCCATGTACGAGTATTGGCTGGAAAAGCTCTCAATGTGCCAGTTTTATAACGGACTTCATATTTGCCAAGCTCTTAAATTAGTTTTTTCAAAATCTTAAATGAAGATAAGTTCGTGTACCAGTGATATTCCATATCAAAAAATTCATCGTTTCTTTTAAACTAAAATTTTGCATAAAATATCCGTTTTTCCAAAAATAATGCATTGCGATACGTGCAAATATTACAAAAGTGAAATAATTACAAATATATTCTTTTTTTTAAATTTTATAAAATCTAAATATTTTGTAACGAACTCTGTGTCTATCAGAGTCCAGGGTATAGTGGTTGTCACGTCGGCCTCCCAGTTATAGGGTACCATGTTCGAAACTTGATAGGTGCCGCACAATATTTGGTAGTCTTTATCGCAGTTCATAAAGCATTTTTTCTTCATGTTGAAAACCTTAAGTGGAGAGTAGTTCGCTTACCAGTGATAATACTTCTCATAAAATTTATCTTTTCTTTCATACTGATATTTTTCATTAAGTATCTGATTTTCTAAAATAAAGCGATGTGCTATGTGCAAATATTTCAAAACTGAAATGCTTACAAATATATATTGTTTAGTTAAAATTTATAAAAAGCTAAATATTTCGTAATAGTAACCCTGCAATAAGTGTCCATGGTGTAGTGGTTATCACGTCCGCCTCACACGCGGAAGGTCCCAGGTTCGAAACCTGGTGGACACAGCTTGGGTGTTAAAGGTTTTCAATTCACTCCTTTTTGTTAAACTCGCCTCATAGAATTTATAAAACCTTAAATGATGATAAGTTCGCGTGCCAGTGATATTCCTCCTCAATAATATTTATCTTTTGTTTTAAACTGTTAATTTATATCAATTATTGGTTTTTTCTAAAATAATGCAATGTGTTCCGTGCAAATATTCCAAAAGTGATATACTTACATAATTAATATGTAATATTTAAATATTATAAAAGCTATATGTTTCATCCTGTACACGCTTCTGTCGAGTTCCCATTGGTGTAGTGGTTTTCACGTCCCATACACGCGGAAGTTCCCAAGGTTCGGAACCTGGTTGGCACAGTTCGATGTTGCAGTTTTTTTGTTCATTTAATTGGTTAAAATCGGGTTGTACACTTTTCAAAATCTTAAATGATGATAAGTTCGGCTGCCAGTGATATTCCCCTCAATAAATTTTATACTTTCATTTAAATCAATATTTTGCATGAAGTATCATTTTGTTTTAAAATAATGGAATGTATTAAGTGTAATAATTTCAAATCTCATATATTTAAATAATTATTATGCTATATTTAAATATTAAAAATATCTAAATGTTTCGTCCCGAACACTCTGCCATCGTGTGCCCATGGTGTAGTGGTTATCACGTCCGCCTAACACGCGGAAGGTCCCAGGTTCGAAACCTGGTGGGCACAGATCTCGACGTGAAAGGTTTTCTATGTGCTTCATTTTGGTTAAGATAGCATTTATTCTTTATTTTAAAAGGTTGAATAAGAATTAATTTGCTTACCAGTGATATTCCTAATAAGTATAATTTTTCTTTCTCTTAAACATCTATTTTTCATTAAATATCTGTTTTTCCTCAAGTAATGCAATGTGTTTCATGCAAATATTTCAAAACTGAAATTTTTCAAAAAATACTTTATTTAAGTTTTATAGAATGCTAAATATTTCACAACGTTCAGCCATTTATCGAGTTCCCCTGGTGTAGTTGTAATCACGTCCGCCTTATATGAGGAATGTCCCGGGTTCGAGACCTGGTGGGCATAGTTTCGATGTGACAGAATATTATTGCACTTCTATTGGTTAGAGTCGCCTTTTAGAATTTTCAAAATCTTAATTTATAATAAGTTTGCGTGCCGGTGGTAATCCTCCTCAATAAATTTTAACATTTCTTTTAAGTCCATATACTTTACATGAAGTAACTGTTTTTCTAATATATTACAATGTGTTTCGTGTGAGAATTTCAAATCTGATATATATACGTAATTATTATGTAATATATAAATATTATAGAAAGCTTAAAGTTTCGTCCTTGATGATTGCCATCAAATGCCCATTGTGCAGAGGTTATGAAATCCGCCTAACACGCGTAATGTCATGAATTCGAAACCACATTGGCTCCGTTCTTTTTGTCATACTTTTCAACACACTTCATATTGTTTAAGGTCGCTATAATTTTCTATACTAAAAATCTTATATGAAGATTTTTCGCTTACCATAATGTTTCCCAATATAATTTACCTTTTCTTTAAAACTGATATTTTTCATTAAGTATCTATTTTTTTTAATTTAATGCAATGTATTACGAGCACATATTTTAAAAGCGATATACTTACATAAATATTATATTAAAATTTTATATAAAGTTAAATATTTCGTAACAGTTAGTCTTCGTCAACTTCCCGTGGTTTAGAGGTTGTCACGTCAACATCACAGGTAAAACGCCCATAGTTCGAAATATGAAACTCTCGATGTGGTAGTATTTCCCGCATTTCAACCTCGTAATATCTCTTTATTTTAAAAATCTTATCTGAAATTTATTCGCGTAACTGGGATATTCCGTCTAAATAGTATTTATCTTTTCTTTTTAACACATATTTTTCGTTCAAGATCTATTTTTCTAAAATAAAGCAAAGTTTTACGTGCACATATATCAAACGTGATATATTTACATAAATATTACGTTATCTTTAAATTTTAAAGAAAGTTAAATGTTTCGTAATAGGCGTCTTGTCATCGATTTTCCATGGTTTACTGGCTTTCACAACTGCCTAACACGCAGAAGCTCCTAAGTACGAGTAATGGTGGGAAAAGCTCTCAATATGCCAGTTTTATAACGGACTTCATATTTGCAAAGCTCTCCTTTTAGGATTTTCAAAATCTTAAATGAAGATAAGTTCGTGTACCAGTGATATTCCATATCAAAAAATTCATCGTTTCTTTTAAACTAAAATTTTGCATAAAATATCTGTTTTTCCAAAAATAATGCATTGCGATACGTGCAAATATTACAAAAGTGAAATAATTACAAATATATTTTTTTAAATTTTATAAAATCTAAATATTTCGTAACGAACTCTGTGTCTATCAGAGTCCAGGGTATAGTGGTTGTCACGTCGGCCTCCCAGGTATAGGGTTCCATGTACGAAACTTGTAGGCACCGCACAATATTTGGAAGTCTTTAACGAAGATCAGAATGCATTTTTTCTTTATGTTGAATATATTAAGTGGAGAGTAGTTCACGTACAAGTGATAATAATTCCTAACAATAATTAAATATTTAAATATTAAAAAAATCTTAGTGTTTCTTCCCGGACGTCATGCCATCGAGTGCCCATGGTGTAGTGGTTATCACATCCGCCTTACACGCGGAAGGTCCCAGTTTCGAAACCTGGTGGGCACATATTTCGAATAGACTGTTTTTTTATGTTCTTCATATCCCTTGAAATCGCAATTTTTTTTATTTTAAAAATCTTTATTGAAGAAAATTCGCCTACCTATGACATTCCATCTCAATAAAATTTATCTTTTCTTTAAAACTGATATTTTTCATTAAATATCTGTTTGCTTTAAAATAATGCAATGTTTTACGTGCAAGTATTTCAAATCTGAAATATTTACATAATTATTATGTAATATTTAAAATTATAGAAAGCTTAATATTTCGTCCTTGATGATTGCCAATAAATGCCCATTGTGCAGAGGTTATCAAATCCGCCTAACACGCGTAAAGTCCCATGAATTCGAAACCATTGGTGCCGTTCTTTTGTTAAACTTTTCAATTCACTTCATATTGGTTAAACTCATAGAATTTTCTATAAAATCTTATATGAAGATTTTTCGCTTACCAGTAATGTTCCTCCTCAATATAATTTATCTTTTCTTTAAAACTGATATTTTTCATTAACTATCTGTTTTTTTAAAATAATGCACTGTATTATGAGCACATATTTTAAAAGCGATATACTTACATAAATATTATATAAAAATTTTATATAAAGTTAAAAAATCTAAGTGTTTCGTCCCGGACGTCCTGCTGTCGTGTGCCCGTGGTGTAGTGGTTATCACGTCCGCCTAACACGCGGAAGGTACCAGGTTCAAAACCTGGTGGGCACAGATCTCGATGTGCAGGTTTTTTTATGTACTTCATTTTGGTTAAGATAGCATTTATTCTTTATTTTAAAAATCTTATCAAAGTATATTTGCGTACCAGTGATATTCCGACTAAATAGTATTTATCTTTTCTTTTTAACACATATTTTTCATTCAAGATCTATTATACTAAAATAATGCAAAGTTTTACGCGCACATATATCAAACGTGATATATTTACATAAATATTACGTTATCTTTAAATTTTAAAGAAAGTTAAATGTTTCGTAATAGGCGTCTTGTCATCGATTTTCCATGGTTTACTGGCTTTCACAACTGCCTAACACGCAGAAGCTCCCATGTACGAGTATTGGCTGGAAAAGCTCTCAATGTGCCAGTTTTATAACGGACTTCATATTTGCCAAGCTCTTAAATTAGTTTTTTCAAAATCTTAAATGAAGATAAGTTCGTGTACCAGTGATATTCCATATCAAAAAATTCATCGTTTCTTTTAAACTAAAATTTTGCATAAAATATCTGTTTTTCCAAAAATAATGCATTGCGATACGTGCAAATATTACAAAAGTGAAATACTTACAAATATATTGTTTTTTTTAAAATTTTATAAAGTCTAAAGTTTCGTCCTTGATGATTGCCATCAAATGCCCATTGTGCAGAGGTTATGAAATCCGCCTAACACGCGTAATGTCATGAATTCGAAACCACATTGGCTCCGTTCTTTTTGTCATACTTTTCAACACACTTCATATTGTTTAAGGTCGCTATAATTTTCTATACTAAAAATCTTATATGAAGATTTTTCGCTTACCAGTGATAATACTTCTCATAAAATTTATCTTTTCTTTCATACTGATATTTTTCATTAAGTATCTACTTTTCTAAAATAATGCGATGTGCTACGTGCAAATATTTCAAAAGTGAAATGCTTACAAACATATTGTTTAATTAAAATTTATAAAAAGCTAAATATTTCGTAATAGTCAACCGGTAATGAGTGTCCATGGTGTAGTGGTTATCACGTTCGCCTCACACGCGGAAGGTCCCAGGTTCGAAACCTGGTGGGCACACATCTCGATGTGAAAGTTTTTTTATGTGCTTCATTTTGGTTAAGATAGCATTTATTCTTTATTTTAAAAAGTTGAATAAGAATTAATTTGCTTACCAGTGATATTCCTAATAAGTATAATTTTTCTTTCTCTTAAACATCTATTTTTCATTAAATATCTGTTTTTCCTCAAGTAATGCAATGTGTTTCATGCAAATATTTCAAAACTGAAATTTTTCAAAAAATACTTTATTTAAGTTTTATAGAATGCTAAATATTTCGCAACGTTCAGCCCTTTTTCGAGTTCCCCTGGTGTAGTTGTAATCACGTCCGCCTTATATGAGGAATGTCCCGGGTTCGAGACCTGGTGGGCATAGTTTCGATGTGACAGAATATTATTGCACTTCTATTGGTTAGAGTCGCCTTTTAGAATTTTCAAAATCTTAATTTATAATAAGTTCGCGTGCCGGTGGTAATCCTCCTCAATAAATTTTAACATTTCTTTTAAATCCATACTTTACATGAAGTAACTGTTTTTCTAATATATTAAAAGGTGTTACTTGCAAGAATTTCAAATCTGATATGTATACATAATTATTATGTAATATATAAATATTATAGAAAGCTTAAAATTTCGTCTTTGATGATCTGCCAACGAATGCAAATGCTGCAGAGGTTAGGACATCCGCCTTACAAGCATAAGGTCAAAAATTTAAGCCACATTGGCTCCGCTCTCTTTGTGATTCTTTTTAACGCACTTCATATTGTTTAAGCTCGCAATATTTTTCTATTCTAAAAATCTCATATGAAAATTTTTCGCTTACCATAATCTTTCTCAATATAATTTACCTTTTCTTTAAAACTGATATTTTTCATAAAGTATCTTTTTTTTAAATAATGCAATGTTTTACGTACATATGTTTCAAATGTATTGATATATTTACATAAATATATTTAAATTTTATATAATACTAAATATTTCGTAACAGTCAGGCTTCGTCAACTTCCCGTGGTTTAGAAGTTGTCACGTCCAGATCACAGGTAAAACGCTTAAAGTTCGAAATATGATAGGAGCAGCTCTCGATGTGTTAATATTTCCCGCATTTCAATGTGTTCAACCTCGTAATATCTCTTTATTTTAAAAATCTTATCTGAAGTTTATTCGCGTACCAGTGATATTCCGTCTAAATAGTATTTATATTTTCTTTTTAACACATATTTTTCATTCAAGATCTATTTTTCTAAAATAATGCAAAGTTTTACGTGCACATATATCAAACGTGATATATTTACATAAATATTACGTTATCTTTAAATTTTAAAGAAAGTTAAATGTTTCGTAACGGGCGTCTTGTCATCGAGTGCCCATGGTTTACTGGCTTTCACAGCCCCTCAGTGGGTTTACCTTCTTTAGGTAAACACGGGTGTCACAATCCCGAGGTACCCTAGTGATCTTTCCTCATCTTTATTTTCTTCTCTCCTTTACACAGCTGCTTTTTCTTCCTTTTCTCCCTCAGTGTGGTTGCCTCGAAAAAGGTTGAGGGCTCCCCTTGAGTAGCTATTGCCGCACTGTTGCTATTAGCTTCTTTTGGGGACTAAATCACCCGCGTGTTTGCCGTGCGTGGAGACCCGTGTCCCTGGAAAAGAGGATCCTGGTGATTGAAGCTCTCAGAGACCAACACATCACTTTGGCCTCTGCTTCAGGTAAACGGGAGATGTGTTGTGGTCCTCAGCATGCCAATCGGCTTCCATGGATTAAGCGATCATATATCTGCTGTGTGACTCGATAAGGGTGGAGGCCACGTCAGGGATACATCGAAAGCGTATAAGGTCTGGCTAGCACTGATGCGGGTATACTGCATCCCCTTGTTGGGCTCGATGTTGGGTGGTGCAGTCAGGCCTTGAAGTAATTAACCTATTTCTATGGAATGTACTTCTAATTCTATATTCCCTATGGAGCAACAAATGATACAGGATCAGAAATATTTTGTTATTAAAAAAACTGAGGGCAATTTTGACAATGTCTCTCCTTTCTTAATTAATAAGTGTCTTATTGGTACTGTTGGAAATGTAAAAAATGTTCACAAGATGAAATCTGGTGATCTCTTAGTTGAAGTTTTATCAACTGAACAGGCCAAAGCCACCCTAAAACTAAAATGCCTTGGTAATATAGATGTTATGGTATGTCCTCATAGTAGGCTAAATTCTACACGGGGAGTAATTTCAGCAGATGATCTATATAATATTTCAGAGGAGGAAATTTTGGATAATCTTGTTGACCAAAAAGTACAACGTGTGCAGCGCATTCCAATCAGAAGAGAGGGTAAAATTATAAGAACTAAACACCTTATACTCACGTTTGCTACTCCTATATTACCTCAATCTATTAAAGCTGGCTATCTAAATTGTAGTGTTCGCCCCTTCATACCAAATCCATTACGTTGCTTTAAATGTCAGCGATTTGGCCATGCAAAAACTACTTGTAGGGGACATTTGACTTGTGCTCGATGTGCATCTGTTGGACATGACAGTAGTCAGTGTCAATTACAAGAAAAATGTGTCAACTGCAGTGGTGAACATCCTTCATATTCCCGATCATGCCCAACCTGGATATTAGAAAAGGAAATTATATTTGTGAAAATAAAACAAAACTTATCTTAACCTGAAGCCAGGCGAACAGTGTCATCCCGTACCCCTAATCAAGGTATTAGCTATTCACAAGCAGTTAAAAAAGTCATGAAATCTTGCAGTACCCAAACAGATTTCTTAAATGTTTCAAACTTATCCTCAAATATTTTTAACATAAATGTCTCACCAATTCCAAAAGGAATTTCTTCACTGTCTTTCGCAAAATCTAAGTCTCAAAGATCCCTAAAGTTAAAGAATGCAAAAGAAGGGCTTCATAAATCATATTTAAAGAGTAAAAGAAGCTCAAATGCCTCCAAGACAGATATAAAGAATGTAGACCCATCAGATGATGAAACACTCCTAAGTGGAGATTCATCTGAATCACAGATGGCGTGCTCCAATGCCGGAGCATTCAGCTGAGCTTAATGGGAACCTTCGTTTCTGGGAATTGTCGAGGCTTTCGCACTCTTATAGAAGATATAAAAACAATTATAAATCTGTATAATCCAATTTGTTTTGCCATCCAAGAAACATTTTTGAAACCTCAGTACAGTTTAAAATTGCATGGATATAATTGTGTGAGGAAAGATGTTAATCATGATTCAATTTCTGGAGGTGTATGCATTCTTGTATCTTGTAATATTCCTAGCACTATACATTCCCTTAACACTTCATTACAGGCTGTTGCAGTACGCATACACTCTACATCTCTCATTACTATTTGTAGCATATACTTACCTCCCCATGCGATCATCCATGAAAGCGATTTAAACAATTTGCTGGATCAACTACCTTCACCCTTTATTCTAATTGGTGACTTCAATGGTCATAACACCTTATGGGGAAGTGATAATATGAATCCTCGTGGCAATATAATTGAACAGTTCATTTCTAATAACAATATCTGCCTTCTAAATTCCACAGAAATAACCTTTTTCCATCAACCATCAAGAACTTTTCATTCATTAGATTTAGCTATTTGTTCTCCATCAATTCTACCTTCATTAAATCTTAATGTTGATAAGGATTTATATAACAGTGATCATTTTCCTTTAATTATAAATCAAACTGGTATAAACAGACCACAAATCTTCCACTCCTCTTATTCTTATCATCGTGCAGACTGGTCTCTCTACACTCATTTAGCAGCTATTACTGACAGCATGGTTAGAAGTGATAATATCAATGATGCTGTGCAAAAAGTAACTAATACACTTCTAGATGCCGCCAAAAACACAATTCCCAAGCGCTCCCCAATTCCACGCAAATATCATAAACCAGGGTGGAACCGTGAGTGCCAAGTATCATACAAAAAACAAAAGAAGTTTTGGGCAATTTTCCGCAGGTGCCCTACCATGGAAAACCTCATGGCTTTCAAAAAAGCTAAAGCTTTTGCTCGTCGAATACGGTGAAATAGTCAAAAAGAATCTTGGATAAGATATGTTTCCTCCATCACATCGTCAACTTCCAGCAAAGAGTTATGGAAGAAAGTTTTATGGAAGAAAGTTAAAGCTTCCAGTGGTTTATATAGGGACTTCTCTATCCCAATACTACGCACAGGAGCTGACACAATTTCTTCTCAATATGATATCGCCAATCTTTTAGGTGAAACTTTTGCAAAGGTATCTAGTTCAGACTCTTATAATCCTAAATTTCTCAGAATCAAAGAGCAAGCTGAAAAGAAACCTATAAAGTTTCATGATAAAGCCATACATCCATATAATTGCAATTTCTCTTTGCTGGAATTGCAGAGAGCCCTGTCCCAGACTAAAAATACTAGTCCTGGACCAGATGGTATCTCATATAAGATGCTTTGTCATCTTAATCATGAATCTTTAATGAACATTCTTTTTCCATTCAATAGAATATGGAATGAACATGTCTATCCCAGTCTCTGGTGCAAAGCAATTATTATTCCAATTCTTAAACCTGGGAAAGATCCAGCTAACCCTCAAAACTATCGTCCAATTGCGCTTACAAGTTGCCTTGCTAAAACTTTTGGGCGTATGGTCAATTCCCGTCTTGTTTATGCAGTTGAAGACAATCAGTACATATCACTTTATCAAAGTGGTTTCCGGAAAGGTCGATCTACTGTGGACAATATTGCATACCTAGAAACACAAATTAGGAATGCTGTTGTACGGAGACATCATTTGGTGTCTATAATTTTTGACATAGAAAAAGCTTATGATAAGACATGGCGTTATGGAATTCTTCAAACTTTGTATAATTTTAATTTCAGAGGAAATTTACCCATTTTTATTCAGAGCTTTTTAAATTCTCGCATTTTTAATGTCCGTATAGGATCTGTTTTATCTAATCCATTTATACAATGTGAGGGGGTTCCTCAGGGAAGTGTTTTAAGTGTTACTGTTTTTAATATTTTCATCAGCAACATTCTTCATGTATTGCAACCATCTGTCCATGGAACTTTATATGTTGACGACCTCCAAATTTCTTGCCAAGGTTCCAATATGCGACTGATTGAACGGCAATTACAAACTGCTGTCAATAATCTAGTTGCTTGGTGTAATGAAAATGGGCATACTTTGTCCCCTTGTAAAAGCAAATGTATCCATTTTTGCAGAAAAACTGGGCCTCATCCTGATCCAGAAATTAAGATATCAGGCACAACTATTCCCGTAGTTAATCAGGTATCATTTCTTGGGCTTATATTTGATAAAAAGTTAACCTTCCTACCACATATCTTAGATTTGCGCAAAAGATGCGAAAAATCACTAAATATTCTGAAAGTTCTCTCTAATACCTCTTGGGGTGCAGATCGTAAAGCATTACTCCGAGTGTATAAGTCAGTTATTCTATCGCGAATTGACTATGGTAGCGTAGTTTATGGATCAGCCAGATCATCAGTTTTGCGCAAATTAGACCCTGTTCATCACTCAGCTTTACGAATCTGCTCTGGAGCATTCCGGATATCTCCTGTCCATAGCCTTTATGTAATTTGCAACCAGTTACCTCTTGATCTGAGACGTAAGCAACTCTCTCTACATTACTATTTTAAAATGCTATCAGTATCGCAACACCCTTTGAAATCAATGGTTACTTGTCCCTCTTTAGGAAGGCTATATAATGCACGACCACAAAACATATTACCATTTTATGAACGTACAAATTCATTCCTGTCTTCATCCGAGTTTCCTGATTTACATGTTCAAGCTACAGATGCTCTAGGATTTCCTCCTTGGAATATTCCTGTTGTCAATATAATCAAACCCTTTACTGGATACAATAAATCAGCTACATCTCCCCTTATTTTGCAAAAATTATTTTCACACATTCATTCTCATTATTCCTCCCACATCTCTGTATATACAGATGGCTCAAAATCAAGTAATCATGTTGGTTGTGGTATTGTTGTTGGAAATACAGTTTACAGCTATAAACTGCATGCATCATATTCTGTGTATACAGCCGAAGCTGTTGCTATTAAACGTGCTCTAGAAATAATACATTCTAGCCCTTATCGAAAATACTGTATCTATACAGATAGCATGAGTGTGGTCATGCAATTAGATCATTTTAATGATAAGTGTCATCCAATTATTATGGAAATATTGGATATATTAAATATATTGAAGAATAAAGGATTTGGCATCTTGTTTTGTTGGGTTCCAAGTCATGTTGGTATTGCTGGGAATGAACTTGCTGATAATGCTGCTAAAAATGCCTCTGACATTTTGCATACTCCATTAACATTATTTGACATTAAGCAAATTATCAAAGATTTCCTTTTTTCCCACTGGCAAAAAACATGGGACTTGCAGAAAAACAATAAATTATATAGTATATCCTCTCACATCCTTCCATTCCCAGTTGCTCCCATGCGAAGAGTTGAAGTAAAACTCACACGGCTTCGTATTGGACATACTAGATTTACACACAAGCACTTATTCTTGTCTCGGAGTGCTCCAATCTGTGACATGTGTAATGTACCATATACAGTACATCACATTTTAATTGTCTGTCCTAATTTCAATGATTTACGCATTGTATTTTTTAATACCACAAATTTAATTTTATCCGACTTGATTGGGTTTAAACCACATAGAAATTTGTTTGCATTTTTACGTGCAATAGGTTTCTTGAATTCCATTTAAGATTTTTTATCCAAAATAATCTTTACATATGCTTTTCTTAAACTTTTTACACATTCCATTATATACATATGACTAGTCTCTTAACACAGAATTTTCACCTTCAGTGTTAAATATTGTACGGTGCAGAAATGTCCACTATTGGACCTTGCATCAGTAAACCTTACAAAATCAATCAATCAATCAATTACTGGCTTTCACAACTGCCTAACACGCAGAAGCTCCCCGGTACGAGTAATTGTGGGAAAAGCTCTCAATGTGCCACTTTTATAACAGACTTCATATTTGCAAAGCTCTCAATTTAGGATCTTCAAAATCTTGAATGAAGATAAGTTCGTGTACCAGTGATATTCCATATCAAAAAATTCATCGTTTCTTTTAAACTAAAATTTTGCATAAAATATCTGTTTTTCCAAAAATAATGCATTGCGATACGTGCAAATATTACAAAAGTGAAATACTTACATACTGTTTTTTTTTTAAATTTTATAAAGTCTAAATATTTCGTAACGATTGCTGTGTCCGTCAGAGTCCTGGGTATAGATGTTGTCACGTCAGCCTCCCAGGTATAGGGTCCCATGTTCGAAACCTGGTAGGTACTGCACAATATTTGGTAGTCTTTAACGCAGTTCATAAAGCATTTTTTCTTCATGTTGAAAATGTTAAGTGGAGAGTAGGTCGCTTACCAGTGATAATACTTCTCATAAAATTTATCTTTTCTTTCATACTGATATTTTTCATTAAGTATCTACTTTTCTAAAATAATGCGATGTGCTACGTGCAAATATTTCAAAAGTGAAATGCTTACAAATATGTTTAGTTAAAATTTATAAAAAGCTAAATATTTCGTAATAGTCACCCTGCAATGAGTATCAATGGTGTAGTGGTTATCACGTCCGCCTCACACGCGGAAGGGCCCAGGTTCTACACCTGGTGGACACATCTTAGATGTTAAAGGTTTTCAATTCACTTCTTTTTGGTTAAACTCGCTTTATAGAATTTATAAAACCTTAAATGATGACAAGTTCGCGTGCCAGTGATATTCCTCCTCAATAATATTTATCTTTTGTTTTAAACTGTTACTTTATATCAATTATTGGTTTTTTCTAAAATAATGCAATGTGTTCCGTGCAAATATTCCAAAAGTGATATACTTACATAATTAATATGTAATATTTAAATATTATAAAAATCTAAGTGTTTCGTCCCGAACGCCCTGCCATCGTGTGCCCATGGTGTAGTGGTTATCACGTCCGCCTAACACGCGGAAGGTCCCAGGTTCGAAACCTGGTGGGCACAGATCTCGATGTGAAGTTTTTTCTATGTGCTTCATTTTGGTTAAGATAGCATTTATTCTTTATTTTAAAAAGTTGAATAAGAATTAATTTCCTTACCAGGGATATTATTAATAAGTATAATTTTTCTTTCTCTTAAACATCTATTTTTCATTAAATATCTGTTTTTCCTCAAGTAATGCAATGAGATTCATGCAAATATTTCAAAATTGAAATTTTTCAGAAAATACTTTATTTTATTTAAGTTTTATAGAATTCTAAATATTTCACAACGTTCAGCCATTTATTGAGTTCCCCTGGTGTAGTTGTAATCACGTCCGCCTTATATGAGGAATGTTCCGGGTTCGAGACCTGGTGGGCATAGTTTCGATGTGACAGAATATTATTGCACTTCTATTGGTTAGAGTCGCCATTTAGAATTTTCAAAATCTTAATTTATAATAAGTTCGCGTGCCGGTGGTAATCCTCCTCAATAAATTTTAACATTTCTTTTAAATCCATACTTTACATGAAGTAACTGTTTTTCTAATATATTACAATGTGTTACGTGTGAGAATTTCAAATCTGATATATATACATAATTATTATGTAATATATAAATATTATAGAAAGCTTAAACTTTCGTCCTTGATGATCTGCCAACGAATGCCCATTGTGCAGAGGTTATGAAATCCGCCTAACACGCGTAAAGTCATGAATTCGAAACCACATTGGTTCCATTCTTTTTGTGATACTTTTCAACGCAATTCATATTGTTTAAGCTCGCAATAATTTCCTATTCTAAAAATCTTATATGAAGATTTTTCGCTTACCATAATGTTTCCCAATATAATTTACCTTTTCTTTAAAACTGATATTTTTCATTAAGTATCTATTTTTTTAAAATAATGCAATGTATTACGAGCACATATTTTAAAATTATTTTAAAAGCGATATACTTACATAAATATTATATAAAAATTTTATATAAAGTTAAATATTTCGTAACAGTTAGTCTTCGTCAACTTCCCGTGGTTTAGAGGTTGTCACGTCCACATCACAGGTAAAACGCCCAAAGTTCGAAATATGAAAGGGGCAGCTCTCGATGTGGTAGTATTTCCCGCATTTCAACCTCGTAATATCTCTTTATTTTAAAAATCTTATCTGAAAATTATTCGCGTACCTGTGATATTCCGTCTAAATAGTATTTATCTTTTCTTTTTAACACATATTTTTCGTTCAAGATCTATTTTTCTAAAATAAAGCAAAGTTTTACGTGCACATTTTTCAAATGTGACATATTTACATAAATATTATGTTATATTTTAATTTTATAGAAAGTTAAATATTCTTTAACGGGCTTCCTGGCATCGAGTGCCCATGGTTTACAGGTTTTCACAACTGCCTAACACGCAGAAGCTTCCAAGTACGAGTATTGGTGGGCATGGCTCTTTATGTGCCTATTAAATAACGGACTTCATATTTGCAAAGCTCTCCATTTAGGATTTTCAAAATCTTAAATGAAGATAAGTTCGTGTACCAGAGATATTCCCTATCAAAAAATTCAACATTTCTTTTAAAGTAAAATTTTGCATAAAATATCTGTTTTTCCAGAACTAATGCAATGCGATACGTGCAAATATTTCAAAAGTGAAATTCTTACAAATATATTGCTTTATTTAAATTTTATAAAAACTAAATATTTCGTAACGATCGCTGTGTCTATCAGAGTCCATGGTGTAGTGGTTATGACATTCACCTCACAGGTATAGGGTCCCATGTACGAAACTTGTAGGCACCGCACAATATTTGGAAGTCTTTAACGAAGATCAGAATGCAATTTTCTTTATGTTGAATATATTAAGTGGAGAGTAGTTCACGTACAAGTGATAATAATTCCTAACAATAATTAAATATTTAAATATTAAAAAAATCTTAGTGTTTCTTCCCGGACGTCATGCCATCGAGTGCCCATGGTGTAGTGGTTATCACATCCGCCTTACACGCGGAAGGTCCCAGGTTCGAAACCTGGTGGGCACAGATTTCGAGTACACTGTTTTTTTATGTTCTTCATATCCCTTGAAATCGCAATTTTTTTTATTTTAAAAATCTTTATTGAAGAAAATTCGCCTACCTATGACATTCCATCTCAATAAAATTTATCTTTTCTTTAAAACTGATATTTTTCATTAAATATCTGTTTGCTCTAAAATAATGCAATGTTTTACGTGCAAGTATTTCAAATCTGATATATTTACATAATTATTATGTAATATTTAAAATTATAGAAAGCTATATGTTTCATCCTGTACACGCTTCTATCGAGTTCCCATTGCGTGGTGGTTTTCACGTCCGCCATACACGCGGAAAATCCCAAGATCGGAACAGGATTGGCACAAGTTCGATGTTGCAGTATCTTAATGTTCATTTAATTGGTTAAAATCTGGTTGTACCATTTTCAAAATCTTAAATGATGATAATTTCACATGGCAGTGATTTTTCTCCTCAATAAAAATTTATCGTTGATTTTAAATTGATAATTTGCATGAAGTATGTCTTTGTTCTAAAATAATGAAATGTGTTGTGTGGAAGTATTTCAAATCTGTACATTGACATAGTTATTATGTAATATTTATATATTATAGAAATCTAAATATTTCGTCCCGGACGGCCTGATATCTAACGTCCATGGTGTAGTGGTTATCACATCCGCCTGACATGCGTAAAGTCACAATATCGACACCAGGTGGGTAAGGTTCTCGATGTGTCGGTAATATAAAGCGCTTCATATTCCTCAAGCGCGTAATTTTTCTTTATTTTAAAAATCTTAAATGAAGATTAGGTCTCGTACCAGTGATATTCTTGCTTATTATAATTTATCATTTCTTTTAAACTCATATTCTTCACTAAGTACGTATTTTTTTTAAAATAATGCAATGTATTAATTGCAAATATTTCAAAAGTGATGTACATACATAAATATTACGTTATATTTAAATTTTATATAAAACTAAATACTTCATAACGGTCAATCTCAGGTCGAATTCCCGTGGTTTAGTGGTTACCACGTCCGCCTCACAAGCAGGAAGCGCCAGGTTCGAAATATGGTCGGCACACCTCTTGATGTGTTATTACTTAACATCGTTTATATTGTTTTAGTTCACAATTAATATATATTTGAAAAATCTTAAGTGAAGATTAGATCTCGATATAGTGATATTCCTTCTCAATATAATTTATCATTTCTTTTAAACTGTTATTTTTCTTTAAATATCTACTTTTCTAAAATAATGCAATGTGTTACGTGCAAGTATTTCGAAATTAAAATACTTACAATAATACTAAATTTAATTTAAATTTTATATAAAACTAAATATTTGCAACGGTCAACTGAAGATGGAGTTCCCATGGTGTAGTGGTTATCACGTCCCCCTTACACGCGGGTTCGAAACCTGGTGTGCACAGCCTCGATGGGATAGTTTTTTTAATGCACTTCTTATTGGTTCAGCTGGCACTTTTTAATTTTCATACACTTAAATGATGATAAGCTCGCCTGCCAGTGATATTCTTCCTCAATACATTTTATCGTATTTTTTCATCGATATTTTGTATGAAGTATCATTTTGTTTTAAAAAGAAATGGAATGTGTTAAGTGCAATTATTTAAAATCTGATATATTTAAATAATTATCATGTAATATTTAAATATTATGATGGCCATGGTGAAGTGGTTATCACGTCCTCCTAACACGCGGAAGGTCCCAGGTTCGAAACCTGGTGGGCACATATCTCGATGTGGCGTTTTTTGATGTACTCCATTTTGGTAAAGATAGCATTTATTTTTTATTTTAAAAAGTTAAATGAGAATTAGTTTGCTAACCAGTTATATTCCTAATCACTATAATTTTTCTTCCTCTTAAACATCTATTTTTCATTAAATATCTGTTTTTTCTGAAATAATGCAATGTGTTTCTTTTAAATATTTCAAAAGTGAAATTTTTACAAAAATACTGCATTTTATTTAAGTTGTATTGAATGCTAAATATTTCGCAGGATTCAGCCTTTTACCGAGTTTCCATGGTGTATTGGTAATCACGTCCGCCTTATATGAGGAATGTCCCAAGTTCGAGAACTGGTGGGCACAGCTTCGATGTGACAGAATCTAATTGCACTTCTTATTGTTTAGAAAGGCCTTTTAGAATTTTCAAAATCTTCAGTTATAATTAGTTCGTGTGCCGTTGCTAATCCTCCTCAATTAATTTTAACATTTCTTTTAAAACCATACTTTTTATGAAGTAACTGTATTTCTAATATATTACAAGGTGTTATACTTGCAAGAATTTCAAATCTGATATGTATACATAATTATTATGTAATATATAAGTATTATAGAAAGCTTAAAATTTCGTCTTTGATGATCTGCCAACGAATGCAAATGCTGCAGAGGTTAGAACATCCGCCTTACAAGCGTAAAGTCAAAAATTCGATCCACATTGGCTCCGCTCTCTTTGTGATTCTTTTTAACGCACTTCATATTGTTTAAGCTCGCAATATTTTTCTATTCTAAAAATCTCATATGAAAATTTTTCGCTTACCATAATCTTTCTCAATATAATTTACCTTTTCTTTAAAACTGATATTTTTCATAAAGTATCTTTTTTTTAAATAATGCAATGTTTTACGTACATATGTTTCAAATGTATTGATATATTTACATAAATATATTTAAATTTTATATAATACTAAATATTTCGTAACAATCTGTCTTTGTCAGCTTTCCTTGGTTTAGTGGTTATCACGTCCACATTGCAGGTAGAAGGCCCGAGGTTCGAAATATGAAAGGTGCCGATCGCGATGTGGTTGTATTTCCCGCATTTCAGTCTGTGCATGCTCGGAATTTTTTTATATTAAAAATCTTATCTGAAGATTATTTGCGTACCAGTGAAATTCCATCTCAATAGTATTTATCTTTTCTTTTTGACACATATTTTTCATTCAAAATCTATTTTTCTAAAATAATGCAACGTTTTACGTGCACATATTTCAAATGTGATATATTTTCATAAATATTATGTTATCTTTAAATTTTATAGAAAGTTAAATGTTTCGTAACGGGCGTCTTGTCATCGAGTGCCCATGGTGTACTGGCTTTCACAACTGCCTAACACGCAGAAGCTCTCAGGTACGAGTATTGGTGGGCAAAGCTCTTAATGTGCCGGTTTAAAACGAACTTCATATTTGCAAAGCCCTCCATTTAGGATTTTCAAAATCTTAAATGAAGATAAGTTCGTGTACTAGTGATATTCCATATCAAAAAATTTATCATCTCTTTTAAACTAAAATTTTCCATAAAATATCTGTTTTTCCCAAAATAATGCAATGCGATACGTGCAAATATTTCAAAAGTGAAATACTTACATACATATTGTTTTATTTAAATTTTATAAAAATCTTAATATTTTGTAACGATCGATGTGTCTATCAGAGTCCAGGGTGTAGTGGTTATCACGTTCGCCTCACAGGTATAGGGTCCCATGTTCGAAACCTGGTAAGCACCGCACAATGTTTGGTAATCTTTAACGCAGTTCATAATGTAATTTTTCTTTATGTTGAAAATCTTAAGTGGAGAGTAGTTCGCGCACCAGTGATAATACTTCTCAAAAATATTTATCTTTTCTTTCAAACTGATATTTTTCATTAAGTTTTTTTTTTGCCTCTAAATAATCCAATGTCTACAAAAATATTATGTTTTATTTAAATTTTATAAAAAGCTAAATATTTCGTAACCGTTAGCCTAACGTCGAGCGCCCATGTTGTCGTGGTTATCACGTCCGTCTCACAGATAAAATGTCCCTAGTTTCGGAACGTGGTAAGCACTGCTCTCGATGTGGTAGTACGTTACGCCCTTCATCTTGTTTAAGCCTCCAAATTTATTTATTTTAAAAATCTTATAAGCAAAGATTAGATCTCGTAATATTCATATTCCTTCCCAATAAAATTATCTTTTCTTGAAAACGATATCTTTCATTAAGTCTCTGCATTTCTAAAATAATGCAATGTGTTACGCGCAAATATTTCAAAGGTAAAATACTTACAATAATATATTTTTTTTTAATTTTATAGAAAAGTAAATATTTCGCAACGGTCAGACGGTCATCGAGTGCCCATGGTGTAGTGGTTATCAAGTCCGCTTTATACGTGGAAGGTCCCAGATTTGAAAGCTGGTGGTAACAGCTTCTAAGTGACAATTTTTTTTATTGCACTTCTTATTGGTTCAGCTCGCGCTTTCAAATTTTCAAAATCTTAAATGATGATAAGTTCGCGTGCCAGTGATATTCCTCCTCAAAAATATTTATATTTTCTTTAAAACTGTTAATTTTCATCAATTATTGGTTTTTTCTTTAAAAATGCCATGTGTTACGTGTAAATATTTCGAAAGTGATATACTTACATGAATATTATGTTTAACTTTTAAAGAAGATAAATATTTCGTAACGTTCGCCCTGGCCAAGAGTGAGTGTAGTGCTTATCATATCCGCTTTACACCCGAAAGGTCCCAAGTTCAAAACCTGGTTGGCACTAATCTCCATGGGACGGGTTTTTTTATGCAGTCCTACTGGTTAAGCTTGCCTTTAAGAATTTTTAAAATCTTAAATTATGATATGTTCGCGAAACCAGTGATATTCCATCTCAAAAAATTCATGGTTTCTTTTAAACAGATATTTTGCAATAAGTATCTGTCTTTTTCTAAAATAATGCAATGCTTTACGTGCGAATATTTCAAAAGTGATATACTTACATAAATATTATATATAACTTTTTAAGATTGCTAAATGTTTCATTATGGTCGCCGTCTCGTCGAGTGCCCAAGATGTAGTGGTTATCACATCCGCCTAACAATCGTAAGGTTTTAGTTTCTAAACCTGTTCCGCACAGCTCTGTGAATACTTCGAATATGGTTTCTTACATTTTCAAACGAAAAATATCGACTACGAAGTTACGCTAAACATGGCTTTATTCTCACTTATTATATATACATACTTACATTTAACTCGTTTACTAAGGTGGCGCAGCGCCATCTGATGACAAGATTCAGAAGTTTCTCCACACACTTCCCACCTGAACTCTGTGAGGAGTTCACGATCAATATCAAATTAATCAAATAAAAGAATCAAATTCGTAACTTACCGTTTCAATTCTTCAAATTTAAATGTAATATTTAAATAAAAACACAATAATAAGAAACATAAATATAAACTAAACTAAATCATACAATCATAAGCTAATTGAACAAATTAAATTGTATTAAATTTAAGCTTATAAGATTTAGGATCAAATACGAAAAAAAAGTAGAATTTTAGAAATCTAAGATATTTTTAAAGATGGTCTATAGTTCTAAAGGATATAAATACTGGATAGATCTTTTTAATAGATCTCTCTCTGTCGACGTTTTGATTTCATACGAACAAACGTTATTATCACGTCCACGAATAACTCTCTCGATTTTTCCGAGTTTATTATTTATCGATTTTTCCGAGTTATTTATTTTTAGAAAATCTTCTTGTATTAAAACAACACGTCCTGCTTTCAATTCTCCTTGTCAGTTTGGATTTTTTAAAGTATGCGCAGTTCGAAAATCTAATAAGCAATGTCTTTTCCATTTGAGCCAAATTTGTTTCAACAACAGGGATTAATATTTCTTTCTTCTAAGGAGAGAAGATCTGTTCTATCCGTGTTTTATTAATTGTGCAACATTGATAGGAAAACATGGCTCTTTGCCGAAATTCAAAAAATGCACAGGTGTGAGGGGCAATGGTTGCTATTTTTCACTGTAAACGAATGTTAAAGGTCTCATATTCAGGACGGCTTCTACCTCTACAAGTAAGGTTGATATTTCCTCGAAATTCAGTAGAGCCTTTGCGGTAATCTTTCTCAAACAGTCTTTTGTGGATTTTACTAAACGTTCATAGAACCCTCCCCACCATGCAGCTCGCTCTACTATATTCTTCCAAACAATTCTCTCTTTAGTGAAAAATTCCGAAATCAATTTATCTGGTAATATCTTCGAAAGGTCTTCAATTTCCCTTTTAGCTTTTTTAAAGGTTTCCGTGTTATCAGAGTAAATAACTTTGCAGTCTCCTCGTCTGCCTAAGAATCTTCGAAGTGCAAGTAGAAAGGAATTTGTTGTCATATCACTTACAAGTTCAAGATGTATCGATCTAGTTACGGCGCATGTAAATATAACTATATAGGACTTCTTCAATTCTTTAACATTTTTCTCGTAGATAGGTGCGGTGAAATCAAGTCCACAAACTGAAAATGGTGGCGTGGAATTAATTCTGTCTTCTGGCAAAGGTGCAGTAATTTGATCAGCAGATTTTGCAAGGTATTTTTGACAAATCAGACATTTTTTATGACGCTCTTCACTAACTGAAGTCCTTTGGGAATCCAAAAATGCTGTCGAATTCTTGCCAATGTGTAAGCTGTTCCACTGTGCATCACCTTTTCGTGTTCTTTACGAACAATTAAAGTGGTCAATCAGGAATGTTTCGGAAGAATAATAGGATTCTTCTCTTCCGTTGATAAATCCCTGAACTCTAATCTTCCTCCTAATCGTAAGATATCGTTCTCATCTAAGAAAGATATAAAGCTGAACAAGATGGAGTCTTTCTCTATTGGATCGCCGTTTTTCAAATTTTCGTATTCTTTTTTGAAAAATCTCCTTTGTTCTAATTTTATGAGAAGTTTTCTGCTTTCAATAATTCAGCAGTGGTTAATCTACTGCATACGTCGGATTTCTTTAAAAGCTTTTAAACAATTTTCTTCACCCAAGAATAGACTCTTATCAATTTTTCAAGATTGCTAAAATTTGTGATAAGATTTCCTTGTTCTTCAACCAGGCACTGACCTTGGAAAACGTCACCTGGGAGTTTTCTAAACTCTAAATCTTCAAAATATATTTCTTCTTTACCTTCAGACCTTGGCCAGCATTCTGGAGGATTTTTTAACCATTTTGGACCAAACAACCAGGTTGGATCTTCGATCAATTCCGAAACCTTTGCTCTCCTTGCGACAATATCAGCGGGGTTGTCCTTCCCAGGACAATGATGCCAATCTGAATGATCAGCCAATTCTGGAATTTCTTTGATTCTATTTTTGACGAAGGGCTTGTAGTTATCGGCCACATCCTTTATCCAACACGCGCATATATTCGAATCAGTCCAGAAATAACATTTCGTTTCGAATTTTAAACACTTACTCACCTGTTTAGTTAATCTGGCAGATAATAAATATCCTATCAGCTCCAAACGGGGCAAAGTCAATGATTTCAAAGGAGCAACCCTATTCTTCGAGCATATAGAACTTACAATTACTTTGTTATCACGAGTAGTCCCTCGGAGATATAATACTCATCCACATGCTGCTACTGACGCATCTGAAAAAGAATGAATTTCAAATGAGGTAAATTCATATACACTAAATTCAGTAAGATAACATTTAGGGATCTTGATGCTATTTAAGTGTTCCAAATCACTACACCACAACTACCACTTGTGGTCTAGTGAGAATGGAAGTTTATCGTCCCAGTCAATATCAGCTGCCCATAGTTCTTGGAGTAGCGTCTTTAATCTGATGATGAATGGTTCTAAAAATCTTATTGGGTCAAAAATGCGACCCAGAATATCCAAAATGAATCTTTTCGGATAGCATCCACTAGAAAGAAAGTTAATCAACTTGCTGACGTCGAAAAAGATAATAGCTTTGTCTGTGTCCCAGGATAGTCCCAGAACCTTTCTCGAAGCACCACCTCCAGCCATGATGGTTTTGTCTTCGTGAGTTTCAATACCTGCTCGAAGTTTTGTGGAATTAGTTTGCCATTTTCTAAGCACCATTCCAGCGTTTTTCAATATTCCCACGCTTTCGGTGGTAATTTTCAGAGCTGCTTCAACTTCTTCACTTCCTCCAACAAAATCATCTGCCCAGAAAGATTTTAAGAGTGATTCGCAAGTTTCTAGGTATGAATTTCTATTTTTTCCCAAATGATATTTCAACGTAACGGCGAGTAGGTAAGGACTAGTTTTAAGTCCAAATAAAACACGCGTAAAATTTAACACTACAATCTTGTCCGAATTCAAATTTTCTGTCCAATAAAATCTGGTGAAACGTCAGTCTTCTGCATCTACTGAAATTTGCAGAAATTCTTGCCGAATGTCATCTATGCATGATATATAATTTTCTCTAAATTTGATCAAAAGCTCAAATAAATTCGGATACAGATTTATTCCTCTTTGGAGACAGTCATTCAATGAATATTGTCCTTCTGCATGAGCTGCTCCGTCAAACACTATTCTTAGACGACTGCTGACTTTGTCTTCACGAACGACAGCATGGTGGGGCAAATAAAATGAAGACTTATCAGCTAACCCTTCCGACGAACAAATCTCAACTATCCCTTCCTTCAAATAACCATCAACAACCTCGCGATACACCTTATACAATTCCGGATTTCTTTTAAACCTCTCGACCAAACCCTTAAAACGCCTCAATGCCACTTCCCTATTATTCCCCAAATTCTCTCGCATACCTTCCTTCCAAGGCAACTTAGCACAATACCTATTTCTAACAAACTGAATCGATTCATTAAACTCTTTCAAAACTTCTTGTTCTCTCACACCTGTATCTATATCGTCACCTCTAATTCCTAAACTTTCCAATTCCCAAAAGCGTCTCATTTCCGCAGATACCGATTCCTTTTCACTAAGAACAAAATTGACTAACGTACACTCATCAAATCTACCTTGAAGCGACCAACCAAACGCAGTTTCTAAAGCCACCATTGACGAATTCAAACGCTGAAATCCTTTCACCAAATCCCAGCAATAATCAGCTCCAACTAACAATGAAATCTGACAATTGCTAGGCAACTCCTTAAAAGTCAAATCAAATCCCCTATCTTCCATTTCAGCACACATATCCAGATCTGGAATTTGAATCAACGTTTTCGATATTTCATCAATTTCTAACGGCTGTGTGAGTGAGTGAGTGAGTGAGTGATTGTCTTTTTTCTGGTGCAAAATCCAAAAAGGACATACTGTGCCATTAAATTCTATCAGATCAGAATAAAATATCCATTATAAAATTGGCGAAACAAGTTTCTTGCAGTAAAAAATTGTAAATTTGAATCTTACTTAAAATTTAATTTGGAGTAAAGAGAATGCGTTATAAGCAGTGCAAAATTCCTTAAGAAAGCAAAGAGATTTGAATGAGGTATTTCCCCAATCAAGTCCAAGTAAGAGGAAGATGGTTAAAATTAGGACATTCAATTAAGATATGATATACAGTTAAAACTATTTTATAGCTCCAACATAGGAGTAGAGGTGCAGGTTCCTTAAATAAAATATAACTATGTGTCAAACGAGTATGACCGATTCGAAGTGTGGATAAAATAACGTCAGCACGTCTGTATGAGATATTACTCCAGTTCCGAATGAGAGGTTTAACACAGTAAAGTTTGTTTGTTACTTGCGTATTCCAAGAATTCTGCCAAATAGAATGCGTAAATACAAAGATTGAATGCTTGATATCGGCGTAAGGAATTGCTTGGTCTACAGGGTCTTTATCTTCTTTAGCAGCTAAGTCTGCTAATTCATTGCCAGTAATACCGACATGACTAGATATCCAGCAAAACAATATTTCGAAACCATTATGAGACATTTCATAGAACAAAGCTAAGATTTTATAAATCAGGGGATGAAAGTGTTGAGGAAATTTGAGCTGCTTCATAATGCTCATACTGTCAGTATAAATGCAGAATTTGCGGTTGCGAGAGCACTTGATTAAGAGCTTTCAAAATGGCAACAATTTCAGCAGTATAAATAGAACAGATTGACGGAAGACAATAACTATAGATATTAGTGCCATAAATTATGCCACAGCCGACGTGTCTTTCTGTTTTTGATCCATCAGTAAAGATTGGGAAGTAATCCTGAAATTGATTTCAATGAATAGCATAAATTTGTTTGAAAATTATGGGATCAGTATGTTCTTTGTTAAACAGAGCAAAGTTGCTTAAATAGCGTATTTGTGGAAAAGCCCATGGGGAAATACTATTGTAGTCAACAATCTCAACTGGAGTTAAAAGATCACCTTCCTCGATAAGAGGTTGAATCCTAGTATAAAAGGAAGGAGTGAAAGAAGGGCGAGCTTTAAAAAGTCTCTTTAACGTAGAGTCAACTCTAGCAGACCTTAGTGGATGGTTTAGAGTAGAAAAACTCTTGAAATATTAATTAAGTGAAAGCTTGATGCGTCGAAGTTTTAAAGGAGGTATGTTGCAGTTAACATAGAGACTATCGACAGATGAGGTGCGAACGCTCCACTACAGATACGAAGTGCAGCATGATGAATCAGGTCTAACCATTTTAGGGCAGACTTTGAAGCTGAGCCATAAGCCACACTCCCATAATCGATACGGGATAATATAACAGACTGGTATATTCTGCACAATGAGGTTCGATCTGCACCCCAAGAAGTATTGGAAAGAACTTTTAGTATGTTAAGAGATCTTTCGCACTTCTTGCGCAAATCTAATATATGGGGCAAGAAGGTAAGTCTGTTATCAAAAATTACCCCAAGGTATCGTAACTCTTTAACAACAGGAATGGATACCTCCTGAAGTTGGATATTGGAATCAGTGTGAAGGCCACGTTTCCTGCAAAAATGGATGCATCTGCTCTTACTTGGTGAAATGGTATAGCCATTTTTGTCACACCAGTCAGTAATTTGATTTATAGCCATCTGTAGCTGCCGTTCAATTGAATGTATATCTGAACCTTGACAGGAAATCTGCAAGTCATCCACGTAAAGTGTACTTTTAATACAAGAAGGTAATACAGATAAAATCTTGGAAATATAAGCAATAAATAATGTTACACTAAGTAAACTACCCTGAGGAACGCCCTCAGTTTGAACACATGATCTAGATAAAACAGACCCAATGCGCACTTTAAAACTTCTTTTTTGTAAGAAATTTTGAATAAAAAGTGGTAGGTTACCACAGAGATTAAAGCTATGTAAGGTCCGAATAATTCCATAGCGCCAGGTTCTATCGTAGGCCTTCTTACTATTTAAGAATATTGATACAAGATGGTTCCTACGAACGAAAGCGGTTCTAACGTCATTTTCCAAATTAATAATATTTTCTAATGTATATCTACCCTGACGGAAACCACTTTGCTGCTGAGGTATATACCTATTGTTTTCTAAATAAAAAACAAGACAGTTATTTACCATGCGTTCCATTGTTTTACAAAAGCAGCTAGTTTAGGCTATAGGACGATAACTTAAAGGGTCTTTAGGATCTTTTCCTGTTTTTAGGATGGGATAACTATTGCTTCTTGCCACATAGAAGGGAAAATATTTTCCTGCCAGATTCTGTTGAAGAGGAACAGAATATTGGTAAGAGAGACTGGGCTTAGATGGTGGAGCATTTGATAAGTAATTCCATCTGGACCTGGGCAGCTATTATGGGTCTTGGATAGAGCCTTTTGTAGCTCATACATGTGAAATTCGTAGTTGTAGGGCAACTGTTCAGAATTATTAAAATTTATGCTGATCTGCTCAGTACGACTCTTATACTCTTGGAAAAAAGGTGTGTAAGAGTCAGATTTGGACACACCAGAGAATGTTTCGCCAATTTTATTAACTACTTCTTCGGGAGAAGAATAAACTCCAGTGTTAGTATTCAATATCGGGAAAGAGAATTCTTGGTACAAGCCATTAGCTGCTTTCACTTTTTTCCAAACAAGTTTGCTAGGAGTGCTAGATGTAATATTTGATGTATATCGCATCCAAGAGCCCCTTTGACTTTGACGACAAATCTTGCGGACTACAGCCTTTACTTTCTTAAAGATAATTAGATTATTGGTAGTAGGATGTCTTCGAAAAATGTTCCAAAACTTTTTTTGTTCACGGTAGGCTTTTGCACAGGTTTCATTCCACCAGGGTTTCCGCAACTTTCGAGGATGAGAGGAATATTTTGGAATGGATATTTCAGCAGCTTTCATAATAGTATTTGTGGCTTTAATAACAGCATCATTTATATCAGTGTTTGTAATCATTTCTTCTATAATAATTGCCAGTTCTGCAAAAGAATGCCAGTCTGCCTTATGATACTTAAAGGTGGCAGGTTGTAAGCCATTAGAAGGTGGATCAGCAAAAATAAGGATTATAGGAAAATGGTCACTGTTATACAAATCATTCTCAGTGGTCAGGTCCAGATGAAGAAATAAAATAGGAGAGCAAATAGCCAAATCTATGGAATGAAATGTTTTCGTAGGAGCATGAAAATGAGTTTTTTCATCGTTATTTAGCAGACAGAGGCAGTGATCAGTTATCAGTTGCTCGATCTGTCGTCCTCGAAAATTTGTATTAGTACTTCCCCATAGAGCACTATGTCCATTAAAATCACCTATTAATACATAAGGAACGGGAAGTTGTTGCAATAGTTTATTTAAGTTGCTTTGGGAAATGACATTACGTGGTGGTAGGTAAATGTTACAGACAGTGATTCGAAAATTAATATGTATGTCAACTGCCACAGCTTGCAGCGAAGTACGTAATGGGAATATTGTGTGGGGGTAGTTATTCGAAGCAAGAATGCACACCCCACCTGATATAGAATCATCAGGTATGTCCATTCGATAAGGCGTGTAGCCTTTTATTTTCCAAGTAGTATGAGATTTCAAGTTGGTTTCTTGGAGTGTTAGACAAGCAGGAGAGTATTTATTTATTATGTCTTTAATGTCAGATGTATGCGTGCGGAGTCCATGGCAATTCCAAGAAATAAGAACCACCATTATGAAGGGTTCTTTTTACGATGACGTGATCTGTTCTTCGTAATCAACTCAAAGTTATCAGTATCCATATCGCTATGGCTGTCTATAGGAAGGCTGGCTTTGAAAGCAGTTACATTTCATTGATCTTTAATTTTTTTGATCACATTTTTTTTGTAGCGACCCACAAAGAGTTGGTGGCATCGCCTTTTCAAAAGAAAAGTGTCGTTTGGGTTTATCATTGAAAAAGCAACTGTTCCGTTTCAAATTTAATACAATCTCAGCCGATTCGGAAAGTCTATTCCCAACAGTGTGTTGTTTCCTTTTGCCTCAGGGATGGCAACGTACGGCCTCCAAGACGAATTTTCACCTTTATTGTGTGAACTTCTCTCTTTATTTTATTACTGTCTGCTAAAGAGATTATTAGGGTACTTGTGGCAAACATTGCACTTTGTTTCTTCAGGATGTGGTAAAGTGTTTCTCCTGCGATTGAGTGGGTTGCAGCAATTTCATAAATTTAACTTGCAGCTGTGCAAGCCGTACCAATAACTCCATTGATTGATATTCTTAACGTTGCCAACTAGAAGCCGATTGAAGAATAACGCTGCTTAGAGTACCAGAAATTTTCTCCTCGTTTCCTTTTTCAGGTAGGACATTTAGGTTTAATAATTCCTGGACTGCCACATCCATAGCATGCAACTTCGCTTGACTCTTTCTTAAGATTCGCATTTCTTTCATGTCGTGGTTTTCTTTCTTGAGTAGTAAAGTGCTTAAGGGGAAACTATTTCTTTTGATGTATTGTAAGAAGAGATTTCTTTACACCACGCCGAACACTTTTGTAAGCATCTAATTTTTCAATAAGATCAACCGGAGAAATAAATTAATAATCCTCTAGCCTCGTCTCTGATCATATTATCGATTTCTGAATCTTCATATATGCTGTACAAAGCATTGAATTCGTGAATCGGACCAATTTGAAGCATCAGAGTTTTTAATGAGTTGACTCGGCTTCCACATCGCGTATCACTCAACGGTTTTAGGGTGTAAGTATCAATATATTTCTCTAATATTGCCCAACGAAAAGAAGAGGAAGAAAAATGTGTATATAACTTTTGAACAATATTGAAGAAGTTGGCTGCCTCAAACGAGGATTTTGCTATATCGTTTACGACCAAGTTTAGCGAATGGCTGCTGCATGGAACACATGCTCTGGGGTTTATATTTCTAAATCTTGTTTCTACTCCCAATTTTTCTCTTCTCGTACTGGAACCGTTAGCATTCCCTCGACCGCGCATGTCTTCCACTTTAAGCCTATTTTTCTCTAGCTCTTCTAGTAGAGCCTCCAACAATTCCTTAGCTGCTGATCTCTCAATGGGTAGAAAACCCAAAAAATGTTCGTTGATATTAACTTAAACTTCAGACTGATTCCTGTATGGAGACAAATCTTACCACAAATGTCATCTGTTCTACTTTACTTGCATCGGGAGTACAGTCAAGAATCAAGGAATAATACTTAGCCTTTTGAACTTGCTCATTGATGTTGTGCTTTATGTTGTCATGCAATAATTCATTTATTTCATTTTGTATAGTTATATCCCTAGATATTTAGCTTTGATTTCTTATTTATTGAGGACTCTGCGAACGTGTTCTTCCATTTTTGGATCAAACCCAGCCAATAACTGAATTAACTTCAAAAAGTTTCCATTATTGTGTTCATACAGTTAATCGCTTTTTCCTCAAAAAGCTAGAGAACTCTCGCCTAGCATTTTAACGACTGATATAATGAGTAAAAGAACTTCAGACCAGTGATTTATTTCAGAATCAATCAGTCTCAGAAAAATTACATCTATTGTTTCTCCTATTTTCATTATTTGTTTCAATTCTAGCCATGATTTCAAACAATATATATGAGTTTTGGCATTTTCATGATGTGCTAAGGAGTCCCCTAAATGTTTCCAGTCTTTAAATCACCGATTGCCAAGAGCGCTCCAGCTAGATAGTGCAGCAAAAAGTTGATATGGAAAACAGTACAAAGCGTTTTGAAATACGGAATATACCATCCATTCTCTTAAAACTTTTCTCTATTTCTATACCTTTTCTTGTAATATTTTGGTGAGAATCTTCTATACTGATCATCAAAAGGAAAATCAAAATTATATAAAGGTGCATTTGCACCACGTTTAAAAAAATCTATCTTGCATGCATGATTTTGGGCCATAATCCTGGGTCAAAAAAGATACTTTGGATGGTAGCCTTTTCTAAATATTTCTCTGAGGTCTGCACAACTTGCGAATTTTAATTTTTGGAACTGCATCACTACTTGCCAAACTCGTGTGAGATGACTTACCCAGCTCATTAATGCTGACGGTTGTGTCCAAAGGGAGATCTATATCCGGAAAGTCAGTATCTAGGTGCTGGGTGTTGTTCAAATGTTGGTCGCTTGTGGGAACGTTGAAACTACCTTCTTTCAAGAAGTTCTGCAGCACATCAGACTGTTTTTGAAACTGTGTTTGCTTGTTCAAACTCCACTTTTTAAATTCCCTCCCAGAGGGTTTTCTCTTAGCATCGGACATTTTGGTTTCTGAAACAAATTAATTAAAATAAAAATACTGATATAAAAAAATATTAATTGGTTTTTTGTCTCTTAGTTTTGTGTAAAATATACTTTTGTTAAACTTACGCCTGTGGCGCATTTTTAATTTTTTTTAAATTTTTGATCAAGATAAAATATTGTATAAATCTCATGCCATAGCTCGCTTTTTTATACTCGCTACTTCTAAGCACTTCCTACGCTGTGCTTTGAAAACCGCTTGTATAAAGCAGCTTGCTTTTTGACATTTTTATAAACTACTATTTCATTAGTCCTCAAAAGAAAGGTCAAACCATAACAACCAAGTCACACTGTGCAGCAACGGATTTACAATTTATGTGGCCTTACGCTATATAATTTTAAGGGTCTCTACTCCCTACATTTTACTCTTTTATATTTGTAATATTTAACTACCCAATTTTTTTAATACGAACGACAAACTAAAACAAATAAAATGAAATATACTCTGCCAATTAATGAGCACCTAAGCTCATACGATTAAAAACAAATCCCCCCTTCATTGTAGGTATCTCCACTGACCAATAAAAAAAATTTATACAACATAAGACATTTTTTTATGTAAACTCTGATTTTTGAAATCTCCCCCTTGTACGCCACTGGCTTCAAAAAATAAAATGCATTTTATTCAACTCCAGACTCAATTACCTTTTATTTGATACCACACGAGACAAGTTTTGATCTAAACTCTAATTTTTGAAATCTACCCCCACTCTTTTTTTAGATTATGTCTGATGGGTTTTATTCGTTTTTAAAAATGAATACAAAAATCAAAACACTTAACCTTCGCAGAAGCCAAACGCACTGGACAATTTACGCAAGCACTTTTCTAAAGCTTTTTTGCACTAACAATTTCAACAAATTATTTTATTTCGCACCAACCGAAGTCTAGTGGCAAATAATGCATTATTTTAAGTCTATTTCCTTTTTATATGCAGTTAAAAAAGGCTGTTATATCTTGTTTCTCTTGGTTTCAAAATCAAAATCAAAACTATCAGTCAAATCTTGCAACGTTTTTTTTTTTTTTTTTTTTTTTTTTGAGAAAATTCCTGGGAACCGCGATTTCAATGAAATTTGGTATACTTACAATACAAGGATCCGATGACATTGCAATATAATGAAAAATAATTTATTCATATGATATCAGAATGATAAAAAAATATTCTTTACTTTTTTAGTGCATTTTATAAAAGTCTGTAACTTAATTTTTTTTATCAGTTTATTTTCATTTTCCATGATTTTGGCGCCCCTAGATAAATGCGCTCCGAGCGGCCCCCCGGATCACCCTACCTGGGGCCGGCCCGGCCACTATACATGCAAATTGACGTACATAAAAAATATATATCAAATACATTCAGTATTAGTAGCCAAACTTATAACATTCATGCACACGTCTGATCAAAATTTAATCAAAACAGAATTTATAACGACTAATGATACAAAAACAAAAACTATGTTATTTGGATAAGTTTTAATACAAAACATGATATTATTATAGCATGTCAACATTATAAGAATGATAATAAAATTTGTTAGAACAAAATAAAACGTACCTGTTTTCTGGGTGAAAACGATATAGCTCGGCGAAATTACGATATGAAATGCATTCGTTCCCTTTCTGGATGAAAACGAACGACTCGGGGAAATTCAAAAAGGGAATGTATTTAGTATGAACACATAATCATGAAAATTCTGACGTGGGATTATAACTAACAACTCAGTAGAGCTAAAACTCAAAACCAATTAAATGGAAAACAGTGGGAAGGGCCACTAGTTGAAGCGCCATTGTAGGGACGTAAGAAAATGGAAGTTAGAATTATGCAAAAGTTTACATTTATTACGACATTACACATGATTAAAAATAGTTACAAAGAAAATACTTAATAATTATTAATAAGGTTACATTAGTACTCCTGTACAGTACAAAATTATAAACAAAGTTAATTACGAACCGGGTGGTTCGACTTCCATTCCTCACACCTCTTTTCTTATTTCTAATTCAATTGGATATTGAATATTTTGTATTGGGCAGTAACGCCATCTATTGTTAGTAGAGTTAATATGGATGTGTGTGTTATAAATCTCACTAAGACACTTGAAAATTTATACCAAAATTTACCATTCAATTGTATTTAAGTTTAACTTTTCAAATGTTTAAGCGATAGGACTCAAAGTATCGTGATATTCTGATTTTGTTTTCGTTTACGATGAGCTATTTCGTAGTTAAAGGACTATAAAATCTAGGCTCATCGTAAAAGCCTAGGATTAGTTCCAGTATATTCTTTTCCAACCACACTAGAGGATTATGAGGTGTTTGTATTATAACTCTTTGTTGATCATCCCAGTAATACTGTAATTTTTGCACAGCAAAAACAATAGAGGTACATTCTTTCACGGCAGTGCGTGGTATTTTTGTTCCGTAGAGGAACATTTCTTACTTAGATACATAATGGGATGTTCTTCATTTCCAATCACTCGGGACATCCTGACAACAATTGCAGTATTTGAAGTGTCACACTTAATAATAAATTGTTATGTGAAGTTAAGGTTATACAAAACAGGTTTATTAGAATTTTTTTTTTCTTTCAATTCATCGAAAGCGTTTAGACAAGAGCTATTCCAATCGATAGTCGCCTGGCATTCTCCACCCTTGTTTAACCAAAAGCCCAAAGTATTTCACGCAAGCTTGGGCAAATTGGTACTTCTATGGTTTCATGTGCAACTTCGCCACTTAATGAAAATATGTCCTCTAGATGTTTTAAATTATCATCCCAGTGTTGGGAAAATATAGCCACATCATCCGAATAAGGAATTGCATATTCTTCACATCCTTTTAATATATTAACCATAAGTCGCTGAAATCATTTGGTGCATTTTTCAATCCAAATGGAAGCGGCAAAGGTCTGTATGTTCCAAAACTGGTCACGAATGCTGCATATCTTTGAGCATTTTTACTCAAAGGTATCTACCAGTAGCCTCTGGTTAAATCCAGAACTTTGATGTATTTCGCAACAGATACTTTTGATATCAACTCTTCTATATTAGGCAGGGGGAAAAACTTTGTTCTGGTCGCTTTGTTTAATCGTTGATAATCGATGCATGGTCTTGCTTCCTTTCCAAGAGCTTTTACCAAGATAAGAAGAGACGTAAACTCAGTTTATCCTGGCTGTATCACTTTTAACTTCCGCATTTTTTCTATTTCATCTTTCAAAGTTTCAGACTGTCTCTGTGAAAGTCTATAACGTTTAGTACAAATGGGTCTTTTCAATGCCATGTTCAGTCAGATCGGTACAACCAGGGTCATTTGAGAAAATGTTAGAGTACTCTATAATCAGTTCACATAGTTCACCAATTTCACCTTCAGATAATTGCGTATTTGATTGTATTGACTGCCACACTTGCTTTAAATCATAATCTGGGGATTCTAATTCAAGCTTAGGAATTTCGTCGTCTTCTTTGTTATCGTTTTCCTCCAAACACATCAAGTTAACATTTTCTTCTCTCTGAAAATACAGCTTCAGCATATTCACATGATAAACTTGACTTTTGTCAGTATGTAAATTGCATACATTTCTCCATCAAAATTATCTGAGTATTTTCCCAAAGGCTCTTTGAGTTTTTCTATTAACTTTCAATGTCACAAATACAGTAAATCGAAACACGTACTCAGCACTTTATTTTCTGAATCGAAATAAACACTACAATCAACACAATTACACTACATTCTATTCATAAAATCAAAACAAAATACACACTGACTGCAGTAAAGAAATGCTATCGATCATTCATACATTTAAATAAAATATATTCATATTTTTAATCACATATGCAATTAATTTCTCATTTAAATTGAAACAAAAGTTGCGTTCTAAATTCTAATCCCAAGTTATATAGAAATAAAACTACATATGCACTTCCGTTGTGTCATAGAATGTTAATAAATAATTATTAAATATTTAAATATACCAACCAAAAAATCTTGATATCTATCAGATTTTTTTTATAAATCAGTATTATGAGCATAAACTATTCACTATATTTTATAATGAAAACATTTCAGAAAAGGGAAACAGATATACACTACTGGCCATTAAAATTGCTACACCAGGAAGAAATGCAGATAACAAAATGATATTTATTCGACAAATATATTATACTAGAAATAACAAGTGATTAAATTTTCAAAAAATTTGGCTGGATATAGATCCTGAAAAATCAGTACCCAGAACAATTACCTCTGGCAGTAATAACAGCAGTTATACGCCTGGGCATTGAGTCAAACAGAGATCGGATTGCATGTACAGGTACAGATGCCCATGCAGCTTCAACACGATGCTACAGTTCACCAACCGTAGTGACTGGCGTTTGGTAACGAGCCAGTCGCTCGGCAAACATTGACCAGACGTTTTCTATTGGTGAAAGATCTAGAGAACGTGCTGGCCAGGGCAACAGCCGAACATATTCCGTATCAAGGAAAGTCCGTACAATACCGGCAACATGCGGTCGGGCATTATCCTGCTGAAACGTAGGGTTTCGCAGGGCTCGAATAAAGGGTAGAGCCACGGGTCGTAACACACCAGAAATGTAACGTGCAGTGTTCAAAGCACCGTTAATGCGAACAAGAGGTGACCGAGACGTGTATCCAATGACACCCCATACCATCACGCCAGGTGATGGGCCAGTATGACGATGATGAATGCACGCTGCCAGTGTGCGTTCACCACGATGCCGCCAAACACGGATGCGACCATCATGATGCTGTACACAGAACCTGGATTCATCTGAAAAGATGACGTCTCGCCATTCGTGCGCCCAGGTTCGTCGTTGATCACACCATTGAAGGCACTCTTGCCTATGACGCAGCGTCAAGGGAAGCCGCAGCCATGGTCTCCGAGCTGAGAGTCCATGCTGCTGCAAACGTCGTCGAACTGTTCGTGCAGACACTTGTTGTCTTCCAAACGACCCCGTTTCTTGACTCATGGCTCGTGACGTGGTTGCACGATCCATTACGGCCATGCGGATAATATGCCTGTCTTCTCGGCTGCTAGTGTTAGGTGGCCGTTGAGATCCCGCAAGGCGTTCCGTATTACCGTCCTGAACCCATCGATTCCATATTCTGCTATCAGTCATTGGATCTCGACCGACGCGAGCAGCAATACTGCGATAAGATAAACCGCAATCCCGGTAGCTACAATTCGACCTTTATCAAAGTCATAAACGTACTGGTATGCATTTCTCCTTCTTAGCCGAGGCATCACAACAACGTTCAAATGCAATTTGTGTATGAGGATCCGGCTGAACAATTTCCTCATTTAAACGCAATGTAGGTGTCGCTACTGGCGCCTGCTTTGTCTAAATGCGTTGAAAAGCTAATCATTTGCATATCACAGCACCTTCTTCCTTTCGTATAAATTTCACGTCTGTAGCATGTCGCCTTCTTGGTGTAGCAATTTTAATGGCCAGTAGTGTATATATATCAACTTTATAAATATTTTCTTTCAAACATCAATAATTATTCAACATAATTTCGATTTCATAAAGGTTTTAAGCCAACAATCAAAATACCAAAGGAATTAAACATATACGTTTACAGAAGCATTCAATATTCTTACTTTTTAGTAGGAATAAGTGAGTACCATAAATATAGCATTCCTGAAACAAAATATGAATTTTGAATATATATCCGTATTTCATTTCCCAAATTTTAATACAAAAACTGAGATTAAATTTAAATACCAAGGCACTACCGATAGCAAAGGTACTCACCCCTATTTTTCATCTGTTTTATCAGTAATCCTACAAGATTCCTGTTAGAATACACAAGGCACTGAATTTTGCGTAATCCGCGAAGCTGCCACCAATCTTCACGTCTGTTATAACGCTGAATTAAATTTACGCCGTGAATTTATCACACAACATATTAGCAATCAATTTTTTATTATCATTTATTGCACATAACGCAACATTAAATTTACAGGAACATTTTATGAATGAAACACCCCACCATAACATTCTCAACAAGGCAGTTCTAAAATCCCTTTTTAGAATCCAACCGAATAGCCCGCTATACTCTCATATTTTTTTAAAAAAAATCGCTTTGATGTCTCCGCAGAGCCATCTCGTGTCGCCGAAATCATTACACCACCCAACACGCCGCAGATCCCAGGTTCGAAACCTGGTGGGCACAGCTCAGAATGTGTAAATTTTTCAGTGCACTCGTATTGCTTAAATTCGTCTTATCTCAGTATTTATAAAATCTTAAATGAAGATCTCATCGTACCAGCTCTTTTGCTCTTTAATAAAATTTATCATTTCATTCAAACCGATATTTTTTACGAGGTATGTCTTCTTCTTAAAATAATGCAATCTGTTACATGAAACTATTTCAAATGAGACATACTTATTTAAACTAAATTTGATATTTAAATTTTAAAGATTACGAAATAATTCATACCGATGGACCTATCACCGAGTATCCTTGAGGATTCACACACGCGGAAGGTCCCAGTTTGGAATCTGGTGTGCACAGCTCTCGGTGTGTAACTTCTATAATGCACTCATACCGTTGAAGTTCATCTTCTTTCAAAACATTCAAAATCTGAATTGAAGATCTCATCGTACCAACTCTATTCCTCCTTAATAAAATCTACATTTCATTTAAGCCGTTTCACTTACCAGTTATGTATGCTTCCTAAAATAGTGCAATCCATTACATGCAAATATTTCAAATGAGACGCACTTAGATAATATTTATTTTATATTCAAATTTTAAAGAATGCGAAACCTTTCATTCTGATCGGCTTATCATTGCATGGTCAGCCAGTTCCTTCGTGAACGAACGCACTTGATTTCAGACACCGCCTGATGACATCACAAGAGACTGTTCTGGCTTTCCTTGCTATAGAGGGTAATGACCCAGGGTGTAGTAGTTCTTATATCTGCCTCATCAGCGGGAAGTTCCAGGTTCGAAATCTGGCAAGCACAAAATCTCATTAATCTGAAGTTAACAGATATTCACTTTCTCCCGCTTTCTGCCTCTTACCATCTCTCTCTCTCTCTTACGCGATGGACAGATATTAACTAAGAGTTAATATAGTCTACTCATTTTATCAAAATTAATTTTTCTATTATAGAAAAGCCATTTTTGTATACTTTTCACAACTTGATATAAGAATTTTTTGTTTCTTGTATTGATATATATACCTTTCAATCATCTCAACATTCAAATCTTACTTTTGACACCAACTGAGCCAACTGGCGCCAAATGAATATTGAAATTACAATATTAAAACAGCACATTTAATAATTAAAATTATTTAACATAACTTAATATTGAATAAGTATAAAATTTGATTCGATTTCGTGTGACACAAGTTTTTGTTATGATTGATTATTTTATTCCTTATACACATAAATGTGATATTTCAATTGTTAAAAAAAATTTTTTTAATCACCATTCTTTAACGGTAAATGGCTTTACTCGTTAATTTGAAAATGTAGCAACTTTATATTATGATCTCAATATTAAGTGATATTTGGGAAATGAAAAAAAAAAATTTCTTCAATATTTTGCAAATGAAATATTACTAAATTAATGGATAAACCAATTAAAAAATTGGAATTTGGCTTAGGAATTATGAAATTGTCACTTCTCAGTATAATAGAAATTTTGGAAAGAGAGTACAGCATTTTGTAGGAATATAGCTATAAGTTTTATTGATTTTATTCTCTTATTTTTAGGCTGATACACTGAATAATGAATAAATACAAAATACCTAAATATTACAAGGAGGATTTATATATTATAATAATAATATTTGCTTATACATAAATTGTAATATTCTTCCTCTTATTTCCTGAAATATTAAAATGCAGGAAAAAAAGGTTTATTTAATAAAATATTTCACAAGAATATGAAAAATGTAATAACTTTGTGAAATGTAAATTAGATAGAGGGAAATAAAATATATAAACCTTATATCTAAATATAGTACAATAGTGAGTAAATATTTGTAATTTTAATACAGTACTTTAAAATATAACTTTTTTTTATGAAAAAATTAAGATATTTCGATTCTAAAAATATTAAGATATTTTTTCAGTAATATTTACTAATTTGTTACTAGCACCAAAGTTTATTTCTATTGCTTTTTCTTTCTGTAATAAAAATAATATTGGACAGAAACTTAAAAAAAATGTTTGTTTCAAAATTCCCATCTAATTTTAAGTGATTTGCGAAAAGACGATTAAATCGATTAATTTTCTTTCAAGAGTTTTAAGTCAACAATTTATTTGAGCAAAAATTTTTGATTTTCTGTTTTTTTTTTTTTTTTTTTTTTTAAATAGTAATGACCTACACTTCATCTCACGTTTAAAAGTTTTTTAATTTAATTTATCAATAGTTAAAGTACGTAAAAAAATAAGTAAAATATGTTCAAAAATATACATTAAAAAACGTGTGATAAATTTAAAAAAAATCATAGAAAAAAATTTTTATTGATAAAAATTTATTCTCAGAATTTTCATTCATAAGAACACTATTTTTGGCTTTAATCAATATATTTCTGCTTTTTTAACTGTTTATTATCTTTTTAATAAGGTGAACATAAAGTTTAAAACGATATTAAATACGTATAAAAAAATATTTATTTGAGAGGTAGCCCTTTCTAATGGTGAAACCGAAAAAATTTCTGAAAGATCAAATGAAACACAAGAAAGAAGGGATGTTCTTTTCGGACACACTCTAATTATACAATAATAATAAATATGTATATTCACCAGAGCACATTCAAAAATTAAATTTGGCAATTTTTCTCTTCCTCTTCATGAATCTAATTTATTTTTACTTTAATTAAGATGCTATACAATTAAAGTGTGCTTTCATTTTACCTAAAAAACTAAAAACTAAATAACTAACAAAAATTATTTGTGTATTATTTTGATTTAAAAAGAATTTTCCTCTAGAATAAAAAATAAAAGAATGTAACATTCGATAATTAAGACACACAAACCGAAATCTAATGTCTCCATCATTCATTATTTATTCTTTTTAAAATTTTTCAGCGTAACTATATATATATATTAGAAAAACTAGGCATTCATTGTAGTTTCCATTTGAAAATTGACATAAATGTTGGAACAATTTTACTGTCAAACAACAAATTTGTATACCACGAAATATTACATTAATATATTAGAAAATAAATCACCTCTTTAAATAAAGCTTTTTTTTATTTTTTTTATTTTTTTTTTTTTTTTTTAAATCGTAAGTTATTCAAAAAATATTTTAGATCACACAGCTCATGAATATCTTTATAATATTTGTATAATAATTTGCAACTAAATTAATATACACTATATTGTCTTTACTTAAAAGTAGTTTACTTTAGAAAAATAATTTTAATACAGGAGGTATAATTAACAACTTAGAGATATTACTCTATATTTAAACATTTACAAATTAAATCTCGTTAATTTCAATTTAAATAATTTTTTGAAAATTTTGCTTAGAATTTTTAATTTTTTATGTATATATTTGCTATATTACAGTTTTTTTTCAAAATAAATATTTATATACATTTTTTTATATTATAGTGTGTTTTGTAAGCAAAATACAAAATTATTTACATTAATTTCCCTTCATGAAGTATAATATTTGCTTAAACATTCTTTTGTTCTTAATATGTTGAACAGATGGCGCCACTAAACTAAAAATTCCTCATAGTTAACAATGTTTGAATTTTAAAGAGACCCAGATGGCGTACGTGCTATGATGAGGGGACAGGTGAGAGGAAGGGCAAGGGAACAGCATGAATGTGGTTCCGGTGCCTCTGTTACACCTGGTCTTATGTAGAACCTTCTGTCCAAGGTGAACCAGGATTCGGTTTTCTTACCGAAAGTTCCAAATATTCACTTGCTGTTCCTGCAAAACTTATAAACGAAACTTATTTAAAGAACTTTTCATGAGAACTGAACAAATGTGACAGTGAGAATCGCTCGCGAGTGACGTGACTAGGTGTTCGACCGAAGCTATGATCAAGGCTGTTATTCAAAATAAAGCTGCTGGTTCAAATATGCTACATTCCATTACCTTTGAATTACAATAAAAAATTTTATTATTTTTGTACTGTTTCCTAACAACAGAAAATAAGTAAACAAATAAGGATTATGCTAACAAAAATGATTATGAACAAAAAAAGGAATAAGTTTCGAATATAAAATGTTTTTTAAGAAAAAATGTTAAATTTTCTTCGTCAGAATAAAGATAGAAAACAGGTTGCCATCGAATAAACATTGACATAAATACAGCTATTTTTATCTGGATTTTCTCATTCATTAGAATTTAAATTTAAAAAAAAAGTTCTACTTAAGAAATTTTTAGATAATTTTATCAAAAAATGTATGAATTAAAAATTATTAAGACGATTTAAATACCATCTCAAAAGGAAATAAATGCAAAAGTCAGTTATTAATAACTATTATCAAACAAAATGTCATAAAATTTTGAGTCATTTGATAAATATTTTAGTGGATAAATAATATAAATCAATTATATAAATAAAAATATTATAAATAAATTTTACTATTAATGCAGTTATTATATTTACTAACAGATAAATTAGTACTAATTTTTGAATATGGTACGTTTAAGCTAGTTCCAGACCATAGTAACTTGAGTAGAGATTAAAAGTGAGAAACTACACAAGTAAATTCCAAGCAAAAATACCGCGAGAAAAACCGCAATTTAATGTTAAAAAATCGTTTTGTTTTTGCCCAGGGCGGCGAAAATGATGGATCCGCTTTTGAGTGCAGACACCAATTGATGTCAGACCTTGACAAATATTTAACGCATACAATGCCACACGTCAGCGTTCGAATCTCAGCACAACTTTCCAGCACTTAGCGCCATGTTTAAATTCTGATAATGCTTAATACAGTTACGGAAGTTATAGTTCGTTTTTTAACAGAATAGTTCCTACGAACATTTATTTCTATGAAATATTGTGTTAAAAAAATGATCTCCCTTTTTGTTTGGCCATTTTTATTTTGTGTTGAAAAGTATTCTTAAAATATATTCGCAATGAAAGGAAATCGAGAGGATGGATACGGGAGCAGATGTGACATCGAACGTTGTCAAATGATTTTTCAATAACGTCGAAAATAGAAATATAACTTTTTTTCTATCTGCCGTGGGCCATTCGAAAAATAAAATTAAACTTTATAAAAAAAAAAAAAAAAAAAAAAAAAAAACTTGTTTTAACGAATTTTGAAAACAGCGCAATATACCACTAAGTTTTCTATATTGTCTTATTTCATTTCTAAATTACTTAAAACTTATATGTGGTAACTTTAAAAATGTAGAATCTTAGAATGTATTGTTTAATTCCTTTAATTTTAGAATCCTTGGATTTTCTTTGGAATTTTAAAAATTTATTTAAAAAATTTTTTATTAATATTGAATTTACTGTTTGCGGAAAGAGTTCAATACTATATATTTTTAAATACACTGATCTGCATCTTTATTCATGTTAATCTTACTCATTAAATTAAATCAAATCGTCCTGATTTTAAAATCATTTTCGTTGTGCGACGTTATGGAGTTGATATGAAATAAAGTCACAATTATGACATGTTTCAAAAAAATATTTTTTACACATGTGATAGTAAGGCACACGTGATTTCCCTACATTAAAGTGTTGAAAATAAATAGTTTTTAATAAATCAATTGAGTATTAAGTTATGCAAGTTTATTATTGTATATGTTAATAATATTTAAACAATTTTATGGAACCATTTCATTAAATACCAAAGAAAACTATTCTTAGAAAATAATTTGACCCAAAATATTAATGATTTTTAAGATAAATGTTTAAATTGAATAATGATGCAAGCGATTCAAGTTTTCGAATTTTTAGTTTTTGGCAGAACGGAAAACAATTCATATATAGAAAATTCGAAATTCTGATAAAAAAAATATTAATTTGAAATAATAAATTTTTATTCGCATTTATCGTTGTGTTCTCGTGGAAATTCCTTACAAAAAACTTGTGAGATAAATATACTTTTACACTATTAAGTTTAAAACTTTTCTTCCGATTTCTAGCCAGATGTTGACAAAAATTGTATACCATTTCAATTATTTCTTGCGTTATTCTTAAGTAAGAGAAAACTGACCATATTTGTACATGCAACTTCTCTTCCTTTTATGAATGAAAGAATTTACGCGCTGGTTGCCGGATACGAGAATTGCGATGTGTTGCCTCCTTTTGTGACGTCAGCTAAATGGGCGGATGCGATGGGACATTTTCATTGAAATGACTTACGTCACGTTTTTCTACGCTACCCGAGATGCCGGATTTTACGTCATTGGAACTTAAATCTGCGGATGTCACTGTATCAAAGTTCATTGTTCACGTTTTACAATAAGGATTTAGGTATCAAAGGTGATATTATGCCACGACTCATTGCAAATTTCCAAAAATATCAAAATAATAGTTTCAAAATAACATAATCAAAATAATATTTTCTTTACTATTAATATACTTCCTCGGTTTTTGTATACGTAATCAAAAGTACTCTCTAAGTAATACTCGGTGAAGTTTAAAACCTTAAATAATTCGATTCCTAGTGTTATGAATTCGAAGTAGTTCTTTTGAATTTGAAAGCAAATTTTAAATAGGATCATGAATACGAATTTATCTAAAGCTGTTCCTCAAAAGAATATTAAGCAAGTTTCTGATACATTATTAAAATTTATTTCCAATATGTTTTCCTTATGAACAAAGTCAAAGTTTTTATTTAATATCTAAAATCAAGATAACGATACTGCCAAACTCATAACTGTATGGTTAGTGCTCTGGCTTTCAGATCAGCAGGTTGTTGATTCGATTCCAGTCTTGGTTAGATGTATTTGTAGTGTGTTTCGAAATCTACTGTAAACTATATATCTCCGGGTCCAATTAGCCATCTTGTGCAAAAAGCCGCTGTAGAGGGACAAATCGGCAAAGCATTCAATCCTTGAAATAATAATTGCCCTCTAATTTTGTCATCCCCCAACTCGTCCCAACATGAACTGTTTAAACTAAACTATCTGAAATAAATTTTAAGAAGTATATCATCTAGGAAACAATGACAAGAATAATGTTTCTAGAACTAAAGTTTTTCAAATAATCTTGCCTAACGAAGATCTAACGTTTTTTGTATAACATTTCATAATATCCACATCAAGGCAGGGTGCTCATTCGATTTTCAATACTAATTGTTACATTTAATTTTAACGTTGTGCAAATCTAGCAGGAAACAGAAGTCTGTGTGCTGTAGTCTTTATTGCAATAGTTCATGAGTTTGATTCCTGTGGATGTTAGACTGTTTAGAATCACTTTCAAACATAAATCTTGGTCGAATTAATCATCATATGTGCAAAAAATTGTCGTCAAATGCAAACCATGAAAGAGATGGATAATTAAAGCAAGATTTAAAATTATTTTCGTAAAATTTATTGAAGCATTTTATGAAAAATTATTCACTTTATTCCATCAATTAAATTATGTTTATTCTCGTAAAGAATATTTTATTTAGAAAACTCGTAAAGAATATTTTATTAATAAAATTCTTTTTACTGTTTTGAATTTTTTTTCAAGTTTATTATTTAAATATTTTTAATGATAGTTTTTAATTGAATTTAATTTTTAAAAAGGCCAACCACAATTCGAAGGTTAAAAAAGTTTATCGTTGTAGAAGAGTCGAAAAAATTTATATTTCGTATCTTTCAGAATATATTTTTGCGTGTGTGTTTTTCTAACTTTCGAATGTGGAATTATCTCCCTATTCATAAAAAATTTTTCAAAAAAAAATCTGCTCTCAAAAGTGTATCTCAAAAGTTTTTACATTAGTTAGGGTATATTTTGATAAACTATATTTAAATTCAATTTATTATTATATTAATACAATAATAAACTGAATTTATTATGAGATAAAGCAAGATATTAATAATTACTGTATTATATTATTATTAATATCTTGCTTTATTTCATTCTATTGAATTTGACTACATTAAAACTTACAGGTAACAGAATGAAATTTGCACCTTTTCTCTTCTAATATCATGCGGGATTAATGCGGACAATTAATTCAAATTTAATGAACAATAAATTGGAAAATATTTGTTTCGTGTAATCGTATATCTTCTCATGGTACAAGCAACAAAATTTTAAACTGTCATTATATATTTAGTATTGTTTTTCGTTAATTTTCACGCTTATTTATAGTCAAATTTTGACTCTTTTAACAAGAAAATTTAAAAGTTTATTTCAATTATTCAAGATCTCTGCTTTCGTGGATTGTGTATAAAAGTATAAAAAGTGTACAAGAGTACTGAGCTTGATACCTAGAGGAAATGTTGATATTTAGAAAAATAATAAGATATTTATTATTTTCTTGGCTATGTGCCCAATAATCTATTTTCCATCGTAACATAAAATGAGATCTCATATATAGTCAAACTAACTTCAGTAATAAAGTACTTTTAACTAGTAGTAATAATATACTAATTACAGACTTTTCCCCTAAATTCCAATGAATTTTTGATCGGTGGCCTATTAGGAAAACCGGAAACAGTTTCGCTCCAGTAGAAAAAAAATTCTTTATCGAAAAACTGTAAAGAATAGTTTTTTTTAGAAATAATTTGAACATTTTTAAGAATACAGTGTGAACAGTAGTTTTTTTAATTAATGTAGAAAGACGAGGGAGATATGATGTTGTATATTAATTTTTTAACTGCGGTGATTTCTGAAAATATCAATTTTTAAAGACAAGAAAAATGTTACTCGGCTCTAATCTTGTAGGGAGCTAAAACGGTGTTACATTATTTTAATTCAACTGCATCTTTTGTCAAATGCATCATTACAATGTACTCATATCGATGCTATTTATGGTTTAAATCAATCCTACACGCTGCAATCATAAAATTTCGAAATGAAATAACCTAAGTTTTAAGTTGACAAGAAATCAACATACCATAAGTTTCATATGATTCCGTATCGCTATTCTCAACTCGAACATGGGAAAAAATTCGATCGATAAATAGAATAAAGATCTTATTTACAAAAAAAATAATCGAACGTTATTTAGTAATATTTTAAAGTTCAAAATCCAATTTTAAAAAAATCAGAACAAACACGAATAAAAACAAATTTTTATATTTAAGAATATAAGTTTGAGAATTGTATAAGATAATAATCAATAAAGATGATTCTAAAATCTCTGTTTCAACAGAAACTTGTTGTTGCGTAACTGATATGCCATTTTATCAGGAAATATACCGCAAAAATATGAATATTTTCAAAGGTATCAAATCCATTTTTGTGTGTAAGTGAAATAAAATAAATTTTATACTATGCCCTGCGAAATTAAGGAATAAATTGAATGATAATAGTATTGAATGATACAGATATGAAAGACCTAAAGAATATGAGATTAATCTATGCTGCAGAATAGTTGCGACTTTTAAATGAAGAATATTTATTTAAAAGCGCGCCTAGAAGATTACTTTTTAATTGCATTAAAAAATATATTCTTTTCTGTAAAATTATTCTGACTCTAAAAATATAATAAAATTTATGTAAAAAAATTTTCATAACATTTAAATTTAATAATAAAAGTAATTAAATAATATCACAATACTTTCAATTTAATGAATTTGAGTTTCAAACGAATACTTTTTCTAGTGCAAATATAATAAATTAGAAAAACTTTAATGTTGGCATAAGCAAGGCATTAGTCTTACGATTTAAAAGTCATTGCTTACAAATATAGCAACTATTAATTTAAAATTCTATTTATCAATGAAATTTTTAAAAATTTAAATCACGCGCGCCCTTGCCGATTTAAACTAACCATAAAGGGGTTGTTTTGCCTTGTCTTATTCATTTTACTTTTTCTTTTGCTCTTTTGTCAGCGTGTTAATAGCTTGAATCAATAGAAAACTGCTTCTTAAACAGGTGATTTGGTCTTTAATAAGAAACCGTTTTATTAACAAAATGAACTTTGACTATATTCTCAGATATTCGATGGCGAATTTCGCCTTGTTTGCTGCCACTCGATAAACTCAATTTAAAGGCAAGCAGCAAATGCATCGACAAGTTGGATGAACGACGCCGTCTTAATACGATATGACGTAGATGAAACGTTATCTGACGTCATTATAAAACAATGAATTTGTAATGAAGTGACGTAGTCATGATCACAACTAGAAAAAAAGAAACAACCAATTGATGGTTAATAATTAAACTTAAAATTATTTAAATTAAAATTTTATTTTCATTAAAGTTAGATTTACTTAATAGAATTTCGATAAATTACTCTACCATGTAAAAAAAAATTATTCAGAAAGCTAAAATGGAAAACATTTTACGACTGTTTACATATTAAATTCAAATTAATGAAACATTACAAATTTCAAGTATATGAATCATTATTTAAGTTAACATTTAAAAAAAAAAGTACGAAAAGATTCATGTATTTTGTTAAAAGTAATCATATAACGAAACACGAATTCGAATAACATGAATTAGAATGAAAAGTTCCACGTCTAAAGAAAAATCTCCTTCTAAAAGAAACACGAAGTAGAAGCATATTTAAATTTTGAAAAACTAACTTTCGTATTTTTACTGATAACACAAGTTTTCATTACTCAGTTGAATATTGATTTTAAAGAGAAAACCATATTTTTACTCCATGGAATCTGATTAACATTTCCCTTCGATAACAAGAACTGAATCATCTATAAACCTAACTCGGCAACTAAATTTCGATTCAACTCTATCACGATAAGAGTATTCGCTGTCAACGAAAAATGATTGATGAGAATTTTATATATTTATATCTGGCCGATCTTCAAGATTCTATACAGAAAACTCAATGAATTTATCTTGTTCCCCCACTTTATTTAACTTCAGAAAAAAAATTGTGAACACATATTAAATTCAAAACTTTAAAAAATGAAATTTTTCCTACTTAGAACAATTAGTATCTTTTTAATGATGTATAAACAATGCATTGAATTAGTGAACAAAAAAGTTCTTTATTATCGAAATGCATTTTATTCCACAGATGTTGAAAAAGAAAAAGACTGAAAACAAAATTTCCTTGGAAAGAACTCAAAATGGCGTAGCCTTTGGATCGATACATCTGGATACAAGATAGAAAGAAAAAATCGTAATAAAATGAAACCATGTTCTCCGAAATTGGCATTCTTTGGAGGTTCTTTTGATCGGCATAAAAAATTTTACGCAGACAATTTTTTTCCATACAAAATGAACACTTAATTCGCACTGATAAAAGTCCAATTTTATTTACAATCTTGACATTGCTATTTATTTTGACCGAGAAACATTTTATTTACTTCTAATTAAATAAAAAAAATACCTGTTGTTTTCAAACATTATATAGCTTAAAATGTTCTAATTCATGTAAAATTTTATTCGACTTTGATGTGCTGGAAAATTAAAAACTGTTAACTGTAACCAAAAAATTCCGTACAAGTAAAAACTGATTTTTCAATATACATTATTTTAAAATACACATATACCATTATTGCTGTTATACGTAAATTTAATCAACATTTATTTTTTAGAGTTTTATTAAATTTTTAATTAAGCTTAAAAATTTAATGGTGTAAGTGATTTGTGTTTTTGTGTTCGAGATTAGCACTAATTTAATGTTAAGAAAACAGCTTTTTATGAAGTTTATGATTTATTTATGAATTTTTTTGTTGGTTATTATTCTACCCTTTTTTGACAATTATTTTTGATAAAGCCTATCGAATCTATGATATTAAGTTTAAAATGATGCTATTAGAATAGTTTCTTTCGCTAACTGCACTAGTGCATTAATAAGTATTTCAGACTAAAATCTAAAATATTTGCATAAACAGGACAATGAATTATCGTTATCTATTAATTTGAAAAACAACTTTTGTTGCCTTCTAATTTAATACGGCTAATTTTTTAACATAAACATATTAGAAAACAGAATAAAAACTTTTAATGGCAACTATTGCAATAAAACAATCCTGTTAATGTTTTTCCTATTCATTAAAATATCGATATTTAGTATTTTTGTGCATCGCACAGAAAGAAAACATTTTATCCCCAGTGAAACAAGTATAATTAAAATTACGTGTGAATAATGAATATTAATAATAATTACCATATTTTTTTATTTGTATAAAAGCGTTATTTATTTTTATGAAAAATCAATAAAACACAGGGAGGGAACTTACATGTATTACAAAAGAAAAATAAGAGTTATTGTTTTTTATTATAAAAAGTCAAAAGCAAAATAAAAACCAGATAAATAATATATTAGTTTTTTGCGGTTTAACTTTTGTTTTTATTTTCTAAATTTAATTATTATTTAAATAACGATGTACCAATAGATTCGAGGACAATAGTTAATAATAAAATTAATATGTTTAACGTTTTAAGAAAAAAAATTTTTTTTCCAAGGCTTTTCGTGGAACAGTTATCGGAAACGATTTTAGGGAACCGTCTGCTATGACGTCTAGACACATTTTACGATATTTGTTCAATTTATTTAATTTTTAAAACAGTTCATATATAAATACATTTTTCAATTCTACACAACATAGATACTTAAATTTGAGAAAAAAAATTTTTTATAACTTCAAGTGTTTTAACCCCTTGACTGACTTTGACGAGTCTGACTCGTCATTGATTTCCTGGGCCATCACAGACTTTGACGAGTCAGACTCGTCAAGCGCTTCTTTCGGCGGACGCCGTGCAAGTTACAATTAGATTACATAGTTGCTTCACTCGTTCGACGATTCTCATTTAAAAAAGCACACTGAAAGTAAGAGTTCAGTTTAGCAGAAGTCTCGCACGGTGAATGTTATACTAGCCAATATTTAAGTTTAGTAAAGATTATAAATAATCCCCGTAACATATATAAGCCGGATGCATTATATGAAAGTGGGGATGATGGTGTAAATTGATGGTGTAGTTCAATTAAGCGAAATTAAATAGTTTTTTTTTGTCGCATCAAATTCCATTTAATTCGTCAGTCAAGGGGTTAACAGTGAAATGCAAATTTGATTTTTTTAAATAAATTTTATCGGAATAATAATTTTTAGGTCATATTTTGTTTAAATAAAAGAATATTAAATTTATTATAATAGTATTTTACAAAATAATACTTAGTTAATTGTTAATGAAAATATTAATAATAAAATATTTTTATTTTTTTATAGTTTCATTCAAACGCTACATTATATTGCAAAAACTTGCTTTTATTACGAACTCCATAATTATTTTTTAAATAAATGCTCAAAGCTTCAAGCATATTTGAGACCAAAGAATGATCCAAAATTTATCAATGGGGATTAAATTAGTATTTTTTTTTCTTTTTTTGAAATATTGATCAAAGAAAACTAATTCTCAATCTCCATCAAATTGCATCAATGGCGATCATGAAAATAGTATTATATTTAAATCTCTTATTAACAAATTAGAAGATATATTCAAATAGTTACTACTAGTTTTCATTTTCCATTTTTTTCTATTAAGTTCGGGAATAAGGTCGTTGCGTTTTTACCGAAGACTTTTATTTAAGCAAAAAACAATAATTATATCAATAAGTTAAATAATCATATATTCGCCTTTGCTGTTTACAACTTCTTCCCACCTCTCGATCCCTTTGTTGATGCCGTTCCACCAAAAATTGCTTGGTCTGGTGTCAAAGAAAATGTTGAGCCAGTTTTTAAGGACCTCTTTGTTATCGAAGGTAACGCCTTTATATGGTTTGAGAAGGAGCGGAAAAGATGGTAATCGGTCGGTGCAAGGTCTGGAGAATACGGCTGATGGTGAAGTTCCTCCCTTTCGAGCTCTTGCAGTGCGGCTTTGACGGCTTGTGCAACATGGGCCCTGATGTTGTCGTGAAAGAGAATGGTTTGACCCTGTCGATCAGGTCTTTTCAGTCGAATAGCCTCATTCACGCGGTGTAGCTGGGTAATAGGGAGTTTCTTGTTGACTATGGCATTCTTTTCGAGCATTTCCCAGTGCACCAAGAGGTCCTTAAAAACTGGCTCAACAACTTCTTTGACACCAGACCAGGCAATTTTTGACGGGACGGCATCAACAAATGGGTCGAGAGATGAGAAGAGGTTGTAAACAATAACGGCGAATATATAACTGATTAACTTATTGACATAATTATTGTTTTTTGTTTAAATAAAAGCCATTGCTAAAAACGCTACGAACTTATATAGCCTAGTATTATTAACCTAATATTATCAAGTCTAGATTCATAAATCGGCAAAATCCTAGTATTTGATGGAAAAATACAGTACATAAAAAATTAAAGTATTCACCATACAGTTAAAGTTAATATAAATCTAAGGGAAAATAACCGATAATTGAAAATTCATCTCTAATAAGATTTAGGCAATTGTTTTGTTGAAATTGTTGCAGAGTTTCAATGCTTCCAATTTTATTATTCATAATAAAATTTCGGGGTGAAATTAACACCGCAAATTATTATTCCACTAATGAAAATGTCGATTAAGCAAGTAAAAAAAATGATTACTCTTGGCGATTTGGGCAAAATATTTGAAGCGGCGAATATAAAACAGAAAAATATAACTTTCTTCTACTCATACTACAAATTAAAATTTTTTAAATATTAACAAAATTTATTTCACGAATATTTTACAAGCCTTGTGGAAAATATTGCCATGTTTAATCAGACTCACAAATTTATAGTAAATAATCGAGGTAATTAAACGCGAATTGGACTTTCATCAGTTAGTCAAAAACATAGAAACTTAAATACTTTTGCATACAATGTTTAACTCGAATAAATGCACTTAAAAAATCAGCAATTAAATCTTCAGGCATAAGTAAATATAAGTTAGCAGCACACGACTGTATCATAACAAATAGATGGCAGGCTAATTATGATATAACAATGCCATTTTCTTCACTTTAAGTTTGACGTAAACTTAATACTGTAAGAATAAATTTGTTTGTTTCTGCCCTATTTTAAAAAAAGGTAAATCTTTAAGGAAGCTTATTCACACTATCCCACATTTTGGATTGCACATTAGAAATATTTTGCCTAATAAATGCATTTTAGTAAGATTTAAATGTATGTTGTTTTTAATATTCGTTTAATGTTCTATAAGTCAAAAAAATCATATAAAAATACAATATTAAATAATAAGAAATAAACTTTAATTCGGAAACCACTATACATAGTTTTTTAAGTAAAATCAATCTAAATATTATTAAAGAATATTATTAAAAATTATTTTTAAAAACTATTAGAAATTTAAATTGCTTCAAAATGAAACAAAACAACATTCACGACATTTAGCCATGCAAAAACTAATTATATTTAAAGTGATCCACAAAATTAAATTTGGATTAATGCGCATGCGTCGCATTTACACACATGTGCAAAATAGAATATTATTCACTCGAAGGAAAAAAAAGCAGTCATTTGTTTTATAACGAATATTAACGTTCTATATATATTATGTAAGCTGCAAACGAAACGATAAAAATATTGAAAATATTAAACAATATACCGCTAAATTGTTATACATTATATCCCAATGGTGGTTAATTAAACGATACAATAGAGGAATAAAAGCTATACCGCACACAAATTTTAATTATTTTTTGTAAATAAATTCGCTAAGATCCTCTCTAAAGAATAGTAAACATAAATTCGCAGATAAAAATTAAAAATTAAAGAATTTTTCAATGGAATTAATTACACTTGTAATTACAACATTGATGTCATTCTTCCTATGAAATTCAATTCAACACATTTAAATTTGAGTTGCATACGCATGCGTGAAATCTAAACTGACTCTTAAGGAAAAATCATTAATGAATAAACAAAAAGAGCATATATCGTGTTTTTAAGCATGTTTTATATCTTTAGAATTTTCGTGTGGAATAGAAAAATTTTTGACATAAAGAAATACGGAAAGAAAAAATTACTGATACATCTGAAAACGATATAAAAAATTACGCAGTCAACCATCTCTATCTTTCAGTTTTTTATGTCAGAAAAATTGTTTAAAAATCTTGCCTTCAATATTAGTCACAGGATTTTTAGAGATTATGTATAACAGCTTTCGCGGTTAATTACATCCCTACATTAGCAGTAATTAACTTCAGTTGGTTATTAAGAAATATTTAGTTGGAAATATCATACAAGACTTAACAAACATTTGATAGATTCAGAGGTAAGATTCTATAACATCAACCGCGCGATAAAAATTCGAACTGTTTCTGAGCCATCAAAATGGCTTGTTTTAAGATATTATGTTCGCTACTCTTACTCAGTATTCAACTTACTTACTCAGTGTTTACTATTCTTATTCATATTCAATATTTTTAATCAGTATTCACAACATTCTTATTCAGTGTTTACTATTCTTATTCAACATTTCAAATTCTTACTCAATATTCCAAATTCTTTCTCAGTATTCCGTATTCTTACTCAATATTCAAAATTCTTAATCATTGTTCACTATTCTTACTCAATGTTCAATAATCTTTATCAATATTTAATATTCTTACTCAATGTTCAACACTCTTATTCAGTGTTTTCTATTCTTACTCAAAATTCAACATTCTTACTCACCGTTCAACATTCTTACTCAGTGTTCAACATTCTTCTTCAGTGTTCACTATTCTTACTAGACGCATAAAAACATTCTTAGAGCATATCAAGCTGGTTAACTTATTTCATTTTATATTGTTTTGGTTGCCTATCAATAGTTCCCTTTTTTAAGAAAAAATTTATAGTCCGCGTTCATCTACAAATTATCCCTTATAAACTACTTGACAAAAATAAAATAGTTATCAAAAATCTTGTTTATCTTTCTAGGTTGCTTTTTTTGCACTCGAGGGACAATTCAATCAGTGCCTTCGTTTAAAAAGGAATTTCGAATCCATGAACTGCTGAACTGAACACAGAATTCAAACTCGACTGAAATATCAAATGTCAAATCATTTTTGAGAATCCACTTTAACCATTTTATGCATGCTGTTATAATTTAATACATATCTATAATTCTGGTTCTATTAACTTATAAAAATATAAAATTCATTATTTTAATTTAATGATATACATTCCTACATAATTCTGAGGTTAGGTAAACATTTTTTTGTCTCTTTCAACCTGTCGATTTAACTCAATTCCGTTAGATTGGCAACAGCTATTATCTAAACAGCTGTATATTTCTTTTTTTTCAGACAGAATGGAACATTTATTACTTCACCGGCGTAAAAAAAAAAAATAATAAGAATAAGAATAAAATAAAGAAGAACATGAGTTCGTGCGCAACCGACGAGTGGCGACCTGGTTACAAGGAATAGGAAAACAGCAGTTCTTTTTCCTCTGTGGTCACCCAGTTGTTCAATGAGGCAAAACTGGTCGCCAGCTTTCACTGCGGCGATAGATTTCAATATTAATGAGCCAATGAACACCGCCAAGTGACAAAAACCCTCGCAACGCTTCACTGGCAGATCACGACGACCCATCTTGAAACTCTACAAGTAAATGGACACTATCAAAATGACGGTTCACTTTGTGGTGATTCCATTGATTGTGATTGTGAACAACAATGAAGAATTGAAAAGCATCAATGTGAGAATAACTTCAGTATTGTTTTTCTTAGGGATTATAAACTGAAAATCTTTCGAACACTAAGAGATACTAATGTTGGGCAATTAACAATTTAATTCTTGCATAAATTCAACTAGTATATAAACATCCCAAGAGTTTGAAATCGTCTTGGAAATTTTATTTTTCATTTATTAACACTTTATATTAAATATAGAAACGAACAAATAGTAATAAGCACTTTTTTAAACGCGTACAAGTGAAAAGAGTAATATTGGACCGCTATAAAATGAGAGGAAGGCTATTTAATAAAACCAAACTCATTTGGTCACGACAGACCATATGGAAGTCAAGACTTAGAGTGTCCATATCTGTTTTCATAACCTATGCTACGAAGCATATGTCCTGGTTAAGTGGTCAGCCTAATGTGAAACCTTCAAGATTAAGTCCCCAAGCATGCTTTGGTACTCAGTTTCATCGACCCAGTGAAATGAGGATCGAACTTCGATACAAACTACTTTACAGCACCCTTAGATTATTAAATAATTTATTAAGCGATGCCAAATAATTTAATTTACTTTCTACTTGGGCTAATGAGTATTTTAATTCGTGTCCTTTAAAACCTCAAAAGTTGGATTTATGGATTTATTGAGTTGATTTTTCTAACCACGAATCGATTAACATTATTATTTGTCGAAACTCCACGCTAAAAAGGGCAAGGAAATCATTCCATATTGCGTTATAATTCAATTTCCTGTCTACAAAAGAAATGGACTCAATTCTACAACTCAAAACGAACAGCTTATACAAAAACATTTGCTTAGAAAGAGCTTAATTGTGAGATTTTTATATAAACTCCATTGTACCTCAAAAATATTCGAGTGTCTAACTAAACAGGAAAACAACCATTTCAGATACTAAAGAATCCAATCGATATTCCTTCTGATATCCATCGCTATTTTCGAGCATTTACTTAACTTCTAAGAAAGAGAAGAAAAATTCTAAACAATCCAGATTATCTAGGAATCATAAAGGCAAGCTTTTTTTTCTGGCCATGCGTGACATCATGTAATGCGCCTAAATGCGGAAAGGTCAAAAACCTGCTCCAAGCGAAGAACGCAAATGCTACCGATTGGTGTTAAAGGGGGGGGGGGAATTTCCTTTTCCCACTTGTAGTAATAAAAGGAAAAATTTTTGATAATTCTGTCTTTTTTAAAATAAATAAATAAAAGAATAATTGTTTTTTTAAAGTGCAATTTAACTATACTGAATCAAGGAAATAACAAAATAGGTACACTTTACTTTCATAATCCGAATATTTGATGTGCTTAAAAATAATAAAGGAAGTGAATAAATTTAATTTAATGCTGGATTATTTAATCGTATGAGTATTAAATCACACTTGTATATAATTGTCGATTTCTTCCTTTATAGTATGATGTGCAGTAGACAATACTAAAAAAAATAGTTTTTTATTGATAAAACAATTTTTATTTCTTATTTCATTATAGCTATAAGTTTTTAGGTGACTTACATCTTTTAGAAGCTATACAACTAGGTGTCATTTCTTTAAATAATACAGGCACCCTCTGTCGAATGCGCATCATATCACTGTAATTTTAATTGAGGTACAGAAATTAATGTAAAATTTTTAAAAATCTTATTTAATTTTATAATTTTGCAACAATTAATCAAAAAGTTTTCTTGAAGAATTTCTTCCCACAAATCATTGCTTTTTAGCACTAAAATAAATATAATATACTAATTAGTACTATTTAATATAGTTAGTTACTGTTAATACAATTAGTTACTATTTTTCAGCTCTAACCTGAAACGATTGTAAAGAGTTTTTTGAGCAATATCTTCCCAAAAGTTCAGCATTTATTGTGTTCTACAGCACTATATAATATATATGTACAATATACATTAGTTAGTTTCTGTTTCTCAGCAATACTTTTTGAAGCAATTAACTGTGAAAAGTTTCTTGAGCAATATCTTCCCAAAAGTTCAGCATTTACTGTGTTCTTCAGCACTATATAATATATATACAATATACATTAGTTAATTTCTGTTTTTCAGCAAAAATTTTTGAAGCAATTAATTGTAAAGAGTTTCTTGAGCAATATCTTCCCAAAAGTTCAGCATTTATTGTGTTCTTCAGCACTATATAATATACACTACTGGCCATAAAAATTGCTACACCAAGAAGGCGACATGCTACAGACGTGAAATCTATACGAAAGGAAGAAGGTGCTGTGATATGCAAATGATTAGCTTTTCAGCGCATTCAGACAAAGCAGGCGCCAGTAGCGACACCTACATTGTGTTTAAATGAGGAAATTGTTCAGCCGCTTCCTCATACACAAATTGCATTTGAACGTTGTTGCCTGGTGAAAAGTTGTCGTGATGCCTCGTGTAAGAAGGAGAAATGCGTACCAGCACGTTTCTGACTTTGATAAAGGTCGAATTGTAGCGTACCGGGATTGCGGTTTATCTTATCGCAGTACTGATGCTCGCGTTGGTCGAGATCCAATAACTGTTAGAAGAATATGGAATCGATGGGTTCGGAATACGGAATGCCATGCGGGATCTCAACGGCCACCTATCACTAGCCGCCGAGAAGACAGGCATATTTTCTGCATGGCCGTAATGGATCGTGCAACCACGTCACGAGCCGTGAGTCAAGAAACGGGGTCATTTGGTAGACAAGTGTCTGCACGAATAGTTCGACGACGTTTGCAGCGGCATGGACTCTCAGCTCGGAGACCATGGTTGCGGCTTCCCTTGACGCTGCGTCATAGACAAGAGCGCCTTCAATGGTGTGATCAACGACGAACCTGGGCGCACGAATGGCGAGACGTCATCTTTTCAGATGAATCCAGGTTCTGTTTACAGCATCATGATGGTCGCATTCGTGTTTGGCGGCATCGTGAGGAACGCACACTGGCAGCGCGCATTCGTCATCGTCATACTGGCCCATCACCTGGCGTGATGGTATGGGGTGCCATTGGATACACGTCTCGGTCACCTCTTGTTCGCATTGACGGTGCTTTGAACAGTGCACGTTACATTTCTGGTGTGTTACGACCCGTGGCTCTACCCTTTATTCGAGCTCTGCGAAACCTTACGTTTCGGCAGGATAATGCCCGACCGCGTGTTGCCAGTATTGTACGGACCTTCCTTGATACGGAATATGTTCGGCTGTTGCCCTGGCCAGCACGTTCTCTAGATCTTTCACCAATAGAAAACGTCTGGTCAATGGTTGCCGAGCGACTGGCTCGTCACCAAACGCCAGTCACTACGGTTGATGAATTGTGGCATCGTGTTGAAGCTGCATGGGCATCTGTACCTGTACATGCAATCCAATCTCTGTTTGACTCAATGCCCAGGCGTATAACTGCTGTTATTACTGCCAGAGGTGATTGTTCTTGTTACTAATTTCTCAGGATCTATATCCAGCCAAATGTTTTGAAAATTTAATCACTTGTTGTTTCTAGTATAATATATTTGTCCAATAAATATCATTTTGTTATCTGCATTTCTTCCTGGTGTAGCAATTTTAATGGCCAGTAGTGTATATACAATATACATTGGTTAGTTTCTGTTTCTCAGCAATAATTTTTGAAGCAATTAATTGTGAAGAGTTTCATGAGAAATATATTCCCAAAAGTCCAGCATTTATTGTGTTCTTCAGCACTAGTGTTTAAACAAAATATATTTGTTTATTTGCTATTTATTATTACTAATCTGTAAAAATTAGTCACTAAAATTTTTATAAGCAAATTTTTTCACGAATAGCACCATTTATTTGGATTTTCATCCGTAATTTACAACAATCAATCATGAAGATGAATTATGTAACTTCGTCCCTGGAATGGCAGCAGTAATTTCATAAATGTTATTGCTGTTTATCACCACAAATCTGAAACGAACATTTTTTTTTCACTTCAGCACTGTAAATCAATAGCTATAAATGATTTCTTGCAATTAATTTTGTATTTATTACATTATTACCAAGTGTCTTAACAGCAAATGTCAACTTATATTATAGTCATGCATATTTCCAATACTGTTATAAAAACACCCTAATAAAAGGAAAGCAATCTAAAACAATAAAATAGTGTCTACAAAACGTATTGTTTTCAAAAATATTCTTAAACATTCATTTCAAACATAAATATAGGATCACTATAGTATTATCGTTTTTAATAATGTAATCACTTTTTTGTTTACTATTTTCTTAGTAATTTAATCCATCCCTTTGAATTAAGACTATCACCTTATGACTTAAGTCATTTCATTATTTAGTTTTTTTTTTTTTAAACGAGTTACATGGACACGCCGTTTAAACATCTTTTCATCATATTCTGTTGCCAGCAATTTACGAAAACTTCAGAATAAGAGGAGGATCGTTGAACTATTGGGTGAGCATCTAAATTCCTCTCTTCGCAGAAAATAAAAATTACGAAAAAGTGTGCCTATTTGGCATCAATCCACAAGTCTTTGTTTACGTTCATGGTCGGGATTTGTCCTTTATTTTAGCGGGACATGACGCCGATGAATTTTACACTTTCGCTGTGTGTTCCAGTTTGGAAACGATGATCCCTCCGTTTGCCTGGAGCAGGTATCTTCCTACCATCATCGCATCTGACCTCGGGGGATGGGTTAAGAACTCGTTTTATTTATTTATTTGCTTTATTTTCCAACCACTGGAGCCGCTCAGCTAGGGCGGATATTGGAGTGGCTGCACACGATTCTAATGATTTCGGGATCGGTCACCATTTTCTGAGTGTCATTGCTCGTGCTAAAGCTTTCGGTTGTTCGAGGTAACCGGCGGATATTTCGCAAAGGTGTTCGACCGCCTGATGGCGTTCCTGATGAATTCTTTCGCTCGGACCCTCCCCCGCTACCCAGGCTTAAAAATTGATACGTTTTGAAAGTTGCGTGAGTTAAAAGGATGGTAGGAAGCTGCGAAGAATCTTTTGCAGTTTGATGACTGTTTGACAAGAATGCGTCCCTTAAGTGCCTGGAAGTTTACTTTCACACAAAGAATCTTAATAACTTTTTCCCACCCCCATTTTCGGCGCTAAGTAATTTAAAAAATATATACCTCTTAACATAAACGAAGTAAAATCTTTTTTTGACAATAGACAGTTTAATTATCTCATTTCCAATGGGAAGTAAACAGCAGGAAAGGCTATAATTTGAAAGGAACAGTAAGGACAGATCAAGAGTTATGGTTCATTTAGCACTACTTTTTTTTTTATTTAAAGTTTATTTGAACAGAAAAAATTAATTAAATTCTTTTAAATAATCAATATTCTATTTTTATCTGACGTAGCGTTGGGCGAGTATGTCAAATAAAATTCGATTATTATGAAAATATTCTAAATATTTTTAAATTTGATGACCGTGAAAATATTCTTTGTAAAATGATTTACCACAAAGAAATTAATTTAAATATATAATTTAAAATTAAATGATAAATGTAAAAAGAAATATAAAAGAGTCTACGGTAAATATATCAGCATACTTCATAACGGTAGAGAAGGATGTATAATTCAAATGAAAAAAAAATCATTCCCTCTTTCCCTATTTATGTTTCATGTTAAATTATATTCATTAAATAAAGTATTCAATTCCATTAGATTTTGCTCAACCAGTTTTCTCTCCGGACCTAAACCCGACTGAGCATGTCTGGGACTCACTCAAATGAAGCATTCATGAGAGACAAAGGTTTCCTTTTACTGTCTGGGTTTTGGAGATATCATTTCTTAGTAACAGAATAATATTCTCCCAGGTCTAATCGATAACCTTATTGTATTTGTGTAAAACAGATGTGCAATGATGTTGCCTGCTTAAGAAGACCAAATGTACTATTTAATATCTTACGTCATATTTTAACAATAATTTTCTGTCATTTACATGTAGCCGAATAATTTTCATGAGTTACATGCTCTTTTAATCTTTTCAAAAAGTTAAAATTCTCATGTAAATATATTGCGTCTTTTTCCCATATTGAATTTTGGTACAAACATAATCTCTTATGTCCATGCTTAGCTATAGCGCAACAGATTTCTTCATTTCTTTGTCACATTCCTAATTTTTAAACAGTGTATTTTATTACATAATAACAGTATAATATATCCTTTTACTTAAAATTTCTTTTAAACTTAAAGTACATAAGGATTACTCCATTATATTTGTTCCTCCTTTTTGAAAAACACAAAAAGTCGATGCTGCAAAGTTTTTCCGTTTCTAACAGGAAAAACCAGAGGACTTCAATGACCTTCTGATTGACGCTTTACCAACTGACCTTTTATACCATAACAAAAGAGATGTTTGCCCGTGATCGAGATTATTTCTGAAGGTCAAAGTCCTGCCCATTCTTTGAGTAGGAAATTAATAACAGTGCGCATTTATCCATTAAAAAAAGCGTAAATGGATATTACTGACCATAAATGAATAGAAATTGATTTTCATATTATTTGATGAGAACTTTTCCTCAAATATATATGACTTTAAACTACAGAAATAATTATAAAAATATTTCCTCAAAAAGTTATTTATTTATTTGACTGGATTGAAAGTAATTCCGTATTTTGATTGGATTGAAAGAGTTCCTTATTTTAAAATTATTCCTTCAGCTTCTTTTTGTGTAACTAGTATCTGGAATGAAACACAACATTCCAAAATGGAATACAATAATATATGATAAATTCCATATTCAAAATCATTAAGTATTTAAAAACAAAAATCTACTTCTGGTCATCTGCGAAATTGTGATTCTATGTCAGTGCCTAATTTGATTCGAAAGAATACAGTTCTTGATCAAATGCTGCACTTCCACAATAAAATTATGATACAAGCAGTTAAAACTAATGTGTACTTTGACTTGATTCCGTGAATTGTTTTTGCATCCAAACAAGTCAGAGGATATCAGAATATGTAGTCCAGGATTCAATCTGTATCTAGCATAGAATTCTATCTGTATCTAGCACAGAATTCTATCTGCATCTATCACAGAATTCTATCTGAATCTAGTCCAGAATTCTGTCTGTATCTAGCCCAGAAATGGATTATCAGTTTGATGGAAATTACTGAAAGTTAGTCTTCATAATTTAGAAGGAGAGACCAAGCAGAAAACATTTTAATATTTGAACTGCTGCCTCTCGAGGTATTATTATTTCACTTGGAGGACATTGCAACCACGACGTATTTAATGAGTCTTTCTTCGGTTAAGTCGGTATTACAACTTCCGACAGTAAAAACGGCTCAATAAGCAACTAAGCCTCAAATGCTTGATTAAAAAGTTAAAGTCGGTCATTATTGGACAACTTTTAACCCAGAATTAGATTGATATCAAAAAGATAATTATTTTACAGAATTTTATAACATGCATTAATAATAAACTAGATTTAAAAAATCTAACTTTTTTATTAGTTTACCATGTAAAAATTAAATAAATGTTATAATACAAAAAACTGAAACTTGTAAAGAAATTATAGAAATATTTGATAAAAAGCGGTTAATAAAAAACAATCATTCCTTTATAAATAGACGGAAGGTCCATTTTTTTAATTATTATCATTTTTCCTAATTGAGTTACGAGATGAAATTGTTGAATTTAAATTGTAATACTTTAACTTACGCAAAATTCCTAAATTAAAATTATTAATCTGTCCAAATTAATATACATTTGAACTAAATTACTATTAATATTATATGATAATTTTATTAATTTATTCTACATGGTCAGCAGATTCGTCTTCAAATGCCTCAGTTTCCAGTCTGCTTATTCTGAAATAAAATCATTTGTCATTCCATTATAGATTTCGCATCAGATTTCCTTACTCCTTCCATTATTCAAGATCTAACGCTTAGATAAAATATTGCAATAATATTATGAGTAATCGACAGATGGCGTTAGTGTGCGTTAGTTTATTTTATCCTAATTCTTTTTAAAACTTATACAACAAACTCCCAAGTTCATAAGTGGAACAGGACTTAACGGAAATAAATACAATTCGCCATCAACATTTTCCTTTGCACTAAAATGTATACATTTGATAATATTCACATAGGCCATTAATTTACTTTGTACATGTCATCGTTATCATTCATATTAAGTAACATAGTACATTCAAACAAGACATATAGCATCATCAGAATGACTTTTGGTAGTCCTAGAGTTCTTCATATAATATTCAAACTTAGATAATACTATTGAAGCTATTACTGGTAGAAATGGAAAGTTAATTCATAGAAAGATCTATTTTCTACTTTAATGGCTTTATAACGGAGCTGAGAAATTAAAAACACATTATAAATGCAGGGAAATCTCACCTTATTTTCTACGCTGTTGAACACAAAAGAAATGCAGTTGTGTGAAAACATCTAGTGTTTCCGCGAGTTCATTTTGTTGCTTTCCCAATATCACGTGACAAACCTTGGAATAAAGAACAAAACAGAGAGACCTGGACGGCCTTGAGAATTCCAGCTGATGAGATGTCGATGTATCATTTCGTTATACTAGTTTTCACCATTTTAAATTTTTCATAATGCAGGCATGCATTAAAATTTAAGAGAATGAAGCAATTCATTTGAATAATAGTCTCCATATTTACAACTAAAATCATTTATCCTGTTGTGTACTAATGATCATTTCCATTTTAATCTAGTAAATTGCGTGTTTCTTTTGTAAAATAGGTATAATATATGGCAGTTCATTATTAAAATATTTTTCCCAAACAAAAATGAAAAATTTTTTTTCTTTTCTTTTCAAAATGAAATTTGCAGTCTTATACGAGGTTTTATTGATTGATTTAATTTTAATATATGGAAAAAACGTTTGGAAATTTTACTAGCGCATTATAAACACTCGAATCCGTAGAACAGAATATCTATAAAAGTAATTTACGTTGAAAAAACGGTTTTAGTTCTAATTCCAATTAAGTGTATGGTTTAACAAATATTGCGTTCTTTTTTAATTTATCTGAAATTTTTTTGTCGCCAGTTAGATTTTGAAGATTACGTTCCAAATTCTTGTTAATAGTCGATAACGCAACTTTAATTCAAAGTAAACACGCAAAATAAAAGAAGAAAACACCGTTACGTAAAAATCCACTATTGATATCATTTAAAACTTTGAAAAGAAAGATAACAGTTCAGACATCAGATACTAATTCTTGGTTCAGAACAACGATTTATTGTCTGTGGACTACATGCGTCGCCGAACTCAAAACCACGTAATTGCTCTACATATATCTGCAATTTATTGTATAATCGCTAGACATGATGCCAAGCACAATATTAGAGTCTAGAGCCTCACAATTTTAGATTTGAGACCCATATCTCACACTAAATCTGAAGCATCCTTTAAAAAAAAAAAAATTCTACTTCAAGTCTTTAGCAAGAAAAATAAAATTGATAAGCTTTTTGTGCAAAATAGTAAATGGAATCAGAGAGAATATTAATATAAATTAAAATATTACCCTTGAATTTTAATAGTTTCCATTTCCATATTCTATTTTAATAGATTACACAGGCGTCCTATCACGTTTTCCATTAAAGTTACAGCTATATACGCTGCTCTAATATACCAAGTAAATATTAAATTTTTTTTACAATAAAGCCAAGACTATTTATTACGCGTCAATATAAAATGAAATTAATACATGAGATTCTTTCTAAAGAGAAATTCAAAATAACGTATTCCTCTTCATGATGGATAGCAAATATAATTAAAAATCAAATACAAATGTCCTATACGGTTTTGTTCGGATAAGCTCATTATTATGCTCAAATTATCAAACCCATATATAATTACCATTTTATTTTTTTTTTATCAGATTGGTTTAATCAGTATGCTACCAAATAAATCATGTTTGGTAAAAGAAAAAATTGCTTGGTAATTGCTTCAAATAAATTATCTGAATTCAGACATTTTTTTTGTACTTTTTATATCCATTTTAAAGCGATACAATTTTAAAAAATATAAACATTAAAAATTTATTGTGATTATAAAATCTAATCAATTTGCTACAAATCATTCTTGAAGGAGTCATAAGTAAATCTGGTATCAATACCACGGGCAGTATCTTTGGAAAATCTGTTCAAATGTTGGCAGATTTTCCAAAGATACTGCAACCAGTGCAATGGCAACCAGTTCAATGTCGTCTGCATATATTTAAATTAATATTTGCAGACGACATTGCACTGGTTGCCAGAAGTAAAAAATACTTAATAGTAGCCTTTGAGGCTATTGAAGGGGAGGCCAGACCGGCAGGACTTGTTGTTAATCAAGTTAAAACTAAATATTTCCCTGTAACTAGAACCTAATTTACCCAAACTCATCTACTCATTGGTGATTATAAATTTGAAACAGTTGATGAATTTAGCTATCTTGGCTCAATGGTTAACAACATTCTCTCAGAGATAAGAAAACGTTTAACTGCAGCTAACAAAGCCTTTTTAGGCCTAAGACATTTATTAAAAACTAAATTTTTATCACGAAAAACTAAGTTACAGATCTATAGAACGCTTTTCCGTTCCGTTTTGACCTATGTCTCGGAAACTTGGACTTTGACTGTAAGAGAGGAGAGGCTGTTGGGCCTATTTGAACGTAGGATTTTAAGAAGTATCCTTGGAAGTACAAAGGAAAATGGTGTCTGGCACAGAAGATACAATACAGAAATCTATCGAATGTACAAGGAGCCAGGTACATCACATTAAAGTAAGCTGTCTCAATTGGGTTGGACATGTTATATTAGAATAAAGAACAATAAAACACCTAGGGAAATTTTTGTTTTGCAAAACCCATCAGCGTAAGAAGAAGAAGAAGACCAAAGCTGAGATGGGTGGATGCAGTCGAAGAAGACTGTTGGGTCCTCGGAACAAAAATGGAGGAGTTTGGCTGCCAGTAGAGGTGGCTGGAAGAAATTTGTTTTGAAGGCCTTGGCCCATTCTGGGCTGGCACGCCATGAATGAAGATGATAAAATCTAATCGTCTAGGATTTAGTAAATGCAGCATATTATCAATAAGTTTTAATTCATTTGTAAACAGAAGAAAATAATGGATAAGAACCGATTTGCCAAAATTTCCGACGGAATATGTAATATAATTTGTCGCCAAATTTCTTTCTTTCTTTTTTTTGCACGAAAGGGCTAATTATTTTGACACATAGGTAGCGAGTTATAGTTAAAAGTAGATTCTGCAACACTATAAACATCTAGGCTTGAAAAGGGAATCGAATCTACGAACTCTTGAATTAAAAGCGAGAATGCTTACTACAAGCTCGCCAGTTTGGTAATGAATATATAATAACAACCGAGGAATTAATGTTACTTCCAATATTATACAACATTTCTTTCGCGTATATCTAAAAACTACTTCTGTAGATAAAAAAAAAATCTCAAAAATAAAAATTAAATAGGAAATTTTTATGTGAAATCAGAATTGATGTATAATCAATAAATATTTATTGTAGAATTCAAAAATATTAAATTAGAACTAAAATTAATGAAAAAAAATGTTACAACAGGTGCATCACTATCGCTAAAATATAGATCAAAATTTTTTCATTGTACTTTAACTTTAATACGTTCCACGTGTAATTTTTTTTTAAGTATTTCCAAGTTGAATGTAAATGTTAATCAATGAGAAAGGCAATTTTCGCCTGCGAAGGTAGAAATTGAAACACCAAACAATCGCCAAATTATGTCGCCGGAAAATTGCTTAACACTCATCGCGCGTAACGTCTTCCTTGTAATGAGGACGCGGAAAACGAAACTGAACAAATTAAAAAAAAAAAAAAAGAAAAAGTAACGCAACGTTTATAAGGAACAAATGACGCGTGCCAACAAATCACACCGAACTTCGGTCGATAAAAAGCCGAGCTTCATTGGGCTTAGAAATTGAACGCCGAGAGAAAAGAGGGAAGGGGAGAGATGAGTTTCGGGAAAAATAATCATTTTAAGTTCGGGGCCTTTTCGTGACATGTCGGAGTCATTTATCAAAAAAGGGAGAGAGAACTCCGGAACTGGTAAAGCTACTGCACATGCACATAACTGTTATGTCCTCTTGTGGATGTGCGTAGGGAAAAAAAACGAACCGTGTGTATGGTATGGCGAAAAAGGAGAAAAAGGCCTCTCGTACGAGGAAAAGAAAGTTCATGGCAGAAGAATAAAAAAAAATGGCATAGAAAGAAGACTGAGAAATATTGTACTGCTTCTTAACCTCGTTTCGGTTATTTTAGTCGATATATGTGTGCGCGTTCGCGAAAATAAAAATTTTTCAAAGAGCACAGAATATCGAGGTCGCGTCGACAACATTCCCTTTCAGTTCCTGGAACGATTCACGTGTGTGTGGCTTCACTTCAGTTTCATTAATAAAAAGGAAGAGATTATAAATGAAAGAAAGAAATCGTCCGCGAGCAGGAAAAATAAAAAAAAAAAGTAAAAAACTAGTTGGGAAATGGAAACGCCACAGAACGAGAAATCGAAAGTTTATTTATAGTTATTTTGTTTTGTTTATGTTTTGGATTGCGAGAGGTTTCAGAAGTTTTCGTGAAAGGTAACTCCGATGTAGTTGATGGTTTGGGTGGCAGATGGCGCTGCTGGTACAACTCTCGGACAAAGCAACTGAAAATCGAACACAAGATTAATAACTACATTAGGGCTGGAGCGATTATTTCACTTATTTATATTTAATGCAAGCACTTATGATAATTGAACTGTAAAAGATTAGGTACTTTTTTTGTCTATTGTTTGTTTGACACTCATTTATTTCTTTTGTAATATTATGAAATTAGCTTGCAGAATTTTAATTTTCATATTAACTCATAAATTCTCATCCCAATTAAGAATACAAATATATATTTAAATAATTATAACATATAATTACATTTGGTACTTACCAATAGATTTTGTTGAAATTCAACAATTACGGTTATTTCTTATAAAAATGCATAATTACATTTTTATTATTATTATTTATTATACATTTTTCCAGTTGCCTATTTCTCCTCACGAATGTTTCTGTGTTCAGGAAGGCCAACGCGAGTGACGAGGTCTGCATCTGAGCTGGCACTTTCTCATTACTGTATGAGTAAATGTGTAAGTGTTACAAAGACTGTATGTTTCATCCTGTGCAACTTATAGCACAAATACGTCATAAAAAAAAAAAGTATTCATTAAGTTCTTCTATCGAAATTGCTACCTTTTCCAAACCGTTTTATTTACCATGGGATCTGAACCAAAACCAGATCTGCCGGATTAGGAATTCAGTCCCATTTAGTATGAAAACATGTGGTGAGTTTGCGCGGAAGTAGTATAAAATCTCCTTAATAAAAGTAATAGTTGTTACTTTTAGCTAGAATATAAAAAATGTTTTTTGATCGCTGCTGAAAAGGAATATACGTTTTCTAAAACTTCCGTTTCTGGTAGTAGCACATTTTGTAATTCTAGTGAAATAGAGTAAACCTTATTTTGTAAATAATTATTATTTCAAATAAATAATATAATAATTTGGGTAATTTGCAGAAAGTAAAGTTAACTTTGATAAATTATTCTAAATCTTTTCTTACTAAAGTTTAATTTGAATACGAGCATGTAACAAAGACATAAAAAAATTGGGACCTGTATAAATCATAAAAATGCTTGAAATACATATATTAAGGAATGTGATTTATATATTAGCTCTTAACTGTTAAGCTATAATTGAATTCAGAAACAAATGTTATCTAAAAGATTACAATTTTTTCAGAGCATCAATAAATAAAATATACATTCACCATGTTATAAAATTAATTTAGAAAGCATATATTCGCTGATACACATATCCTCGCCACAGTTGCCGTATTATTCAGGATGCCAAATTCTGAGTTTGGTGATCTTTTAGCGGATTTTCTTATGTATTTTGCAACTTGGTTTTTATTACACCGTACCTAAAAAACTGGAAAAATCATAAAATTGTCAAAATAATTTCCAAAGTTGCTAACCCTGACTGCAGTAAGAAAAGAGTGTTATTAAGTAAAATCCCTTAAAATATGCGAATTTATACTAACATATCTGACTACATTTATAGCTTACATTGCAAAATGATATGATGACATATAAAACTAAAATCTTAGTTTAAAAAGCTAATAATTAAAAAGTCAGAAAAATATTAATAACATCACCAGCTGTTTTTATCAAATAGCAACTCATTTTTCAATTATTTTGTAGAAAACTTGGTTCACTCAACACGTATTCTCCTGGATTTTTTTTTTATTTTGGTTTTTTTATTTCATAAATTATGTATAAAGTGCCTATGGTAGATTTTAATAGCTCTTTTAAAATAGAAAAGCTAATGATGCCACTAAAATTATTCAATTTATTTAATTCAAATTTCACAATAGTCATCTGTTTTTTTCCCCCCATTTATTTTAGGTGAACGTTACAATATTTATAAAAATAAATAAATAAAATTACATGATTTTATCAAAAATCTTTTGACTCTCCTAATTCAACTAATTTTAAGCATTATTAGGGACATTTCTTTACAAAACCAACAATTATCAAAATTACTGAAATGATTAAAATTTTATTATTACATATCACTTTAGTGTTATTTAATAAGGTTTTTATATTTTGTTTTGAAAGAAAACCGTGTCACCTGTTCGTTTTAACAAAAATAAATTTCCTTTGGAAGTATTTTTTTTCCACCATTCAATTTTATGTTTCACTGGCAGGTGGCATAAGCATAAACATGATTAAATATCAAAATGAACTACATTTATTCAATGGTGCTTTAATCAACGTAAAAATATTATTCAACATTTCAAGCAATGTTTATTTCTTCTATCTATTCCATCCAAACAGAGTTCTATTAAGATGACACATAAATGATATCTTTTATCAATCTTGAAGAAATAATCTATAACTTAGGTAAGCAAGAAATTTGTTTTCGCATTACCATTGAATGAAGTGAGAATAAATATGCAAATTAATGTACGACATAGTTGAGACCTCAATCAGTCGAGATTAGGAATATCAGTCATTATAAGTGCAGGTCCACCAAGCACATTCATCAATCGTAATTCGTACAATAGCCAAAAGAAATGGACGTGTCGAAGGAGCTTGTTCGATGTTGTTTGCTTTACGACTTCAAAGTGGGTTTATCAGCTGCTGCATCAAGTCGCCAAATGTGTCAAGCGTTTGGGGACAGCGCTGTTAAGGAACCAACGGCAAGGCATTGATTTCATAAACTCAAGTCGAATATTTGTCCCTCTGAGTTGAAGCTGGTGTCTAATGAACTTATTCGTCAAGTAGTTCACTATGAGCAACTACCAACGGGCCATACGGTCTCTGTGGACCTGTGCTCGCAGCAGTTGGAACAGGCATTGCAACTGAAGGATATGGCATTGATTAATCTCAAGGATTTGATGTTATTGGCCGATAACGCGAGACCGCATGTCGTGGCGGTGGCCAAGAATACCATACAACAACATAGTTGGGAGACTGCCATCCTTCTTACTCACCTGACTTTGCACCATCTCTTCCATTCCCTTGACTATCATCTTCATGGAAAATCCTTCAACAACGAAGCAGGTAAGCGCCAGGCAACGGATTTCTTTGCGTCTAAAAGTCCCGACTTTTACGACAAGGGGATTACGCAACTGAAAACACGTTGGCAGATGGTACTAGATACCGCTGATCATTACTTTAAGTAAAGCAACAGACTATATTTTCTGTAGGTCATGCTCTTTTGGGCAATTTCTTAAAAACGTCAAGGACTTTCTTGCTTATCTTGTATAAGATTATTTTTTAACATTTATAATAAAGAGTTCGTTATAAATCATACAGATTATAAAATCAATTTTACATCTTCTTAAGCGATGATAATTATTAATTCTTATTTCGACAAACATTTAAAATATTCACTTGATTATAATACGCAGTGTTTTAACAATTTGTAATTAGCCAGCTAGATTTTATTTTGAAAATTAATATGATTAGCACAAATTCGTGAATTAATAATTTATATTTTATGCATTCAACACATATACATATTTTATTATATTTTTAATCGTAGAAATTTTTAAAAATATTTATGACAGGATAAGAAAAAATTGGTATTGGCTGGTGATCCAAAATGGTGCAAAAGTTATTCTAAATACCTTGTGTATGAATATATATTAAATTATCAAAAAACAAGCTGTAGAAATTTTTCATAGTATTTTCTCTTTTTTAATCGATTTAAATTAAATTCAAATTCCTCGAACAAATTTTCTCGAATTACACTTAGATATTCGATTTATAGTTTCAGTAATTTTTATAACAGGGAATTAAAGTCTATCACTTTAAAAAATAATAATAATAAATAATATTCTACCATGCCTTACAAACTTTTACTTACTTTTCATAGTATCTTAAATGAAAAATTAATAAAATTCCTAATGAATATTTATTTACATGGAACACACTAGTAAGCTAAGGACACTTTTGTAGTTTTATGTTAGCATCATATTGTTCTAAAAAATTAAAAGCTAAATAACAATCATGGTCAGTATCTTAAAGATGAATCAATGCTTCAACAGAAAATTTTTTGATCTTCAATTGCTTACCTTTCAATATTGATCTAAATTCCATCACCTAATAAAATTTATTCGATAATGAAAGCACCGAGAACATTTTCAGAAACATATTTTCAGGAAAAATATTTTTCAGTACTAAAATAAACCTTTAAAATACAACTATTTTAATATTTGAAAAAAAATTGCTTTTCTTATAGCATAAAATATTCAATGCTCTATTCAAAGAATTTTTAAAAAAATTTAATATGTTTTTAAAATTTTGTTCTATTTCTGTCACTTTTGTAAATATTTATTCAGAAAATTGAATATTTTTAAAAATTTATCCGAAATCAGCAATTTTAATGAAATAAATGTATCAAAAACTTGGTATTTTTTGTGACTATTCAAAATTAAAATTTGGAAAAAAATTTAATAAAAAATTCCGTAGAATTTTTACTTCTTGTATTTTTATCACTCGTAAGGGTATTTTCATTAAATTTGCATATAATTTTTTTTCAATGTTGTTAATTTAATAAAATTAAATTAGTGTGCATAAAAGGTTGCTTTTTTAAACCATCAAGTAAAAATCGCTTGAACTGAATACTTTGGATCGTTTTCTCCAATAATATAAATAAAATTTTAACGTTAATTTTACTAAGTAATATGGCAACAAAGTTTTAACTTGACAAACTGCGTAAACACTGTAATCTCTCTGATAATGGGAAAAACATGTGTGTACAAAAAAGGAGAACAAATTTAGTTTTACTCTGTTATATTTCAGAAAATCGGTTTCCTTAGCGATTATTATGTCTTTTACGTTGTAAGATGATTCTGTAACCTTGAACTGAAGGTCAATTAAATAAGCATCAATTAATACTCGATATTTGCTTTGAAAAGAACGGGATATTAGTCACATTAATTTGCTATCTGAAATGGAACTAAAAAACATCATTAGATCAAATGTGCTACTCATATGAAGCTGTTCTCTTTTAATTTCGTGTTCGGTTTATTCTCCTTAAACATATTGAAAAAAGTTGGCAGCACGCAAAATTTACTTTCGAATAAAAATATAATACAATTTCTGTGAATAAAACGAACCACACGAGTTGTATTAACAGCATCATTACCTATAATCGCATTGCGTTTTATGAAGATATTATCGCAGTTTTGATACATTTCAGTAAACCAGAATCACTGACGCAGTAATAGTTGCCAAAAAACAAACAGTATTTCTTTCGTGCGCGCGCTCGTTAGAAAATAAAAATCAAACGATATAATAAAGAGTTAAGAACCAAAGCGGTTTTTCATTTTGTTTTAAAAGAAAAATTTCAGCCTGAAAATCAAAAGCCAAGTAAAATTTTAAAATTTCTTTTTTCGTTTGTTTTTTTTAAAGAATGTCCTCTAAAACAGTCGTCTGACAAGAATCTAAACTATAACCGGGAAGCTAGGGACATAATCACTGAAGTGTAAGACATTATAATAATAAACAACCTAAAGTAATAATAAAGAGAAAAAAAAAAGAAGACTGTCTCTGGTTGGGAATAAAGAACTGTAGCTTTTTATTGAGGGCAGCGACAGGTTGGTGCTTTTTGAGCAGTCAGTAGTTCTGTTTTTAAAGCTTTCCAACTGCGATCTGTTACCTTGCCATTGTTCGCTTTTTCAAGCGATTAAATTGACCTCATTTTCAACAATATTTGATAGAGAAAGACATTCCTTAAATCTTTCGTTTATTATCGACGATTTCTTTCTTTCTGAAATTATTTTTCAATAAAAAAAACTTCGTAATATTTTTAAATCACGATTTGAGCAAATGAATGCATATAAAATATATATGTTGCAAAACTGTGAACCTATTTATTTTTCAATTTATTGACTATTTGTTTTACAGTTTAGGAATTTTTTTAATTTTACATACATATATATATATATATATATATATATATATATATATATATATATATATATATATATATCACAAGTGTATTTTATCCAATTCTATACCAATAACTACTTAACAAGAAAAGAAAAAATCATTATTTGCAGCTATAAAATTAAAAATTCATTTTGGTTTCGTGTTATGAAATCGATATTAGGGAAGGAATTTCTTTTTTTAAAACTAGGCGCAACCTTTTTAAAACGATAGAAAGAATATGAATAGATGTTTGCTTGAGTGGAAAAATTTGATGCATAAAATGGCTAGAAATAAATTATTTGGAAATCATACAAAGAGCTTAGTATGATGTATGGTCATTCCAAACTTCTAAGACTGCTGTAAAAGTATTTTGAATAGATGCAAAGAGATTATTGTAAAAATTTAAAAATTACATTCTTGAAAAACCCCTAAGTCTCTCTTGAGAATATACCAAGTGTGCTCGAGTGAACTTAGATCAAGACAATATGCTGGTCACTTGACATACAACACTGTTTCAGATTCAAGAATGTTCCATCTAAGATAGTAATATGAAATCAACAGTAGACACGTAAGATACCACATAAGATCACAGTAATCCAAAAAATTATCGTTTGGGATTAGGAACAGCAATCTAGAAAATTGAAGGAAACTAAATGAAAAAACAATGCGCCTCATTGTAAAGAGTGGGAAAAAAGGAGACTTGGAATTAGGAGTTAAGAACTACAGTGTCTCACAAAAGTGATGGGACACTTGTGCTCTTTACAAAAGGAGACTGTATTAAAATTAATTAAGAATACATGGACAAATTTTTGGTGGGCGGGTTTCATATTTAAAGTTATAGTAGCACTTATTACATGGCATACATTTTGTCAAAATATTAAAATATTAATTAAATAAAAATACATTTGTTTAGAACGAAGCAAAAAAGAAAAAAGCTCACATAGTGATGGGACACTTACTTTTCAATCAAATATTTATCCAAAAATTTTACTTTTTAAAAGGTTTTAATATTTTGTAGGATATCTTTTTACTTTTAAAACTTGATTTAATCTTCTTGGGATGGATTTGACTAATTTTTTTGTGATATCTGGAGTAATTTTACCCCATTCTTCTTGAAGTAATGATTTTAATTGTCGTTTTGAAGAAATGGTGTGTTTGTGAATTCTTGATTCCAATTCTCGCCAAATATTCTCAATGGGATTTAACGTTACAGATTGTGGTGGTGTTTTTATTATTTCAGGACAGTTATACAGCAGTCAAAGTCAAGCGTTCAAAGCAATGTGCTTGGGGTTATTGTCCTGATAGAATTTAAAATCGTTATGAAGGTTCCATTTTCGTGCTGAAGATTTAAAATTTTGCTTTAGAATGTCAATAAACTTGATCCATTTTACTGTCAATAAAAACAAGATTACTCCAACTCTGTCGGACAACATACACTCCGATACCATAAATGCTCCTCCACCTTGTTTTACTGTTGGCACCAAGTTCTGTTTACGAAATTCTTCCCTCGGTTTTCTCCACACCAAGATTCTACTATTAAAACAAAATATATTAAATTTACTCTCATCAGCAAATATAACTTTATTCTAGTAATCAGAATTTTTATTTATGTTAGATTTTGCGAAAGCCAGTCTGAGTTTCCTATTCTTTTCACTTAAGAAGAATTTTTTCCTGGCTACTTTACCGTGATATCAGATTGAATTACTCTTCTAAAAGTCTCAGGATTAACAATTACTCTTATATAATGCTTTTAAATCAGAAGCAACTTTAGGAACATTCATTCTTGGATTTTTTTTTGTAATAATTTAACGACAATTCGCTTTATTCCATTTGATAGCTTTGATGGTCGGCCATGTCTTCTTATATTCTGAATTTTATGATTCTTTTTATATCATCTTTCCTTATTAATTTATAATTATACTAAATTTATATTTGTATCTATTTTTTATAAAATTATTTATTTTAATAACGTTTATGTTTTTATAATATTTTTAAAAATTACTCAATAAACTAAATGTTCCAATGACAGCGTTCTAAATAACTACAATCTTGTTTGTGTTCTCTCATTCTATTTTAAATAATAGCATAGTAATTAGTAATAGAAAACCAATAAATTTAAGTACGTTTCTTCTTAAAAGGTAGAAAATTTTAAATGTAGAAGCTTAAGAAATTTCGCACAAACTGAATTCATTTCAAATCACAACAAATTCAATAAGATCAGTATTATTTTGCTTATAATGTCTTTTTTGAGCAATCCAGTTAAATCGGTCGTTAATCGCATTTAACGTCATATTTGTTGTTGCTGTTACTTATGACACTTGAATAAGTCAAGCTCATTATGCCGTAGGCTATGCGAAGTTGAATCAGTAGAGCGTGTCTTTCGTTTTAACAGAGCTCCACAAAGCTAAATGTATGAATTTGCTTTAAACTCCTCCGATAGATGGCGCCACCCAAGGATTCGGTCCCTTAATTTTGATATTCATTTGAAGGAAGAGCGTCATATTTAAATCACTAATACATGAGTATGATGCATCAGTTGGCACTCTCACTCCTCATCGCATGAGAGGTGGAATGTTACGCTTTGATTTACAGGAATAAAATTCAACTTGTTAATATGAGATTATTGATTATCAACATGCATACAATATTAAGCCTATACATATAAACGTATTTAATCTTGATGATATTAAAAATGTACTTTTATGACAGTTGTTTACGCTTGTAATTTAAAATCTGACAAAAATTAGTGAAATTTACGGTAATTTTATAAAAGAAATTTGTAATGATCACTAATTTAAATTTCTGGAATAATTTATAGATAATTAATTTTTAAAAAATGGTAATTGATCTTTGTTACATGAGCTAAATTATAACTCAAATGTACATCCGATTTGGCTGCTGAAATAAAAAAAATTACCATCTTCCAAGACCTAATAACGTTATAAGCATCCAATTACAATCACAGCAATATATTCTATCATTTAAGCAGAAACTCAATCTAAAACATATCTAGTTAAAACATAACACATATCCAAATTATATTATTTTTATTTAATCAATGGAACAGTTGTAGAAATTTTTACGAGGAACAAAAGAAGTCTGTTGATGGACTAGAAAGGTGCCTATTGGCTATTTGAGTTGCAAATGAGGCTAATAACAATAATTATCGTTAGCACATTTTGCAATAAATGAATCGGAATATTGGCTTTTAAAATAGCAGATTAAATAATTTGAATATAAAAAGAATAATGTGTTCAAATGTAAATTGAAAAAAAAAAATTTAATTCGACAATTATCTATTTAACTCATTTTATCTATTCAAAAATACGCAAATATAATTTTTTTATATCAATTCCTTTTACTTTGCATAAATGACGAATTCAAATAGAATGATTTTTTTCAATTATTCTTTTTAACTTTTTCAAATGGAATGTTATAATTTTAGTTTCAATTAAAGTTTTTCTATTTACTTTAATTAACAATCAATAAGCATATTTATTAATTTTAGTTAAAATATAAATTTATTCATTATCGTTGTTATATTTACCTGAAAATTATCACTTTATTTTCAGGCGAATTCTCAACTAAAATTGATTTTCTTCTGAAAGATTCGCCAACGTTTTCTTGTTAAATGAAGCTCTATTCAAATTACATTAAGTGAAGGTTCTTGAATACAGTCAAAAAATATCCATCACTTCTTTTTATTATGGTTCAAAAACCATGGAAACAAGTTTTGGTTTAGTATTTTCTAGATGTAAAACGAATGGAAGTCGAACTAGATATTCTAGATTAAAACGACTTTCTGTTTGTTCTAGTTAAGGCGTGTTGCGTGATGAAAGACAATGTCATCTGCTTACTTTTTCTTTCATTTTAAAGATCTTTAAAAAAAATGATCAGGAAAAATGGTTAATCATGCATAGGCAATCGTTCCATTGGATTCAGAAAGGAAAGTGTTTAAATGAAATTTTACGCAACTATAGATGAAATATTATACACGTTTAACCTCATTTACACGTATAACCTCATTTCTGAAAAAAAAAAGACTTATTTATTTACTGGGAGATATATTTTACTTTTGGAAAAAAAAATCTGGATAGAATCGGCACCAATTTATGTCTGAGAAATTTTCTAGGGAGTCAACCGTAGAATAAATTTTAATTCAAAAACTCGTGTTTCTAATTTCAAGTGTGGGTATTTTTAATAGTTTTCTTCAAACTATATTTTAAATTATAAGTTTTGGTTGAAAAAGCTTTAGTGTGAAAAATGTTATCCTTATGAAACAAACCAAATAACCGGAAGTTTTTCTGGTCAAGTGTATTTCTCATGGACTATATAATGATATTATTTTCAAATTCATTTCAGATTCCCTACATAAATTATAATAAATTAATTACATGCTTCAATTAATTATAATTAATAAATTAATGCCATGATAATTTTTCTATCAAATTTGAAACACTCTTACTAACCGGTAGCATTATCGATCCTCTCTTAACACCTCAGCGAAAAGAGAACAATGATAGTTTTATTATTATTCTTTAGACATATGCTCTCTTCAAAACATTAATAAAGTTTATCTTTGCTCATTTATTATATTATTATTGTTGTTATTATTTTAGAATTATAGACTTCTATTCCGAGTGCTCATTTGACAAACGACAAACATAACATTACTTTCACCGAATTTTGATTTATAAATCCATCTTTAATAAATGATAAAGATATTATTATATGATTTTGATAGTAAATCTCTTCTCTCTAATTCTGATACATATCTATCATTACCAGAATGAATTGGGCATGGTCTTGACTTACTCAAAGATGGGGCTGCATTGACCTGGTTGGTTAGGGCGTTCGTTATCTTAATCTGAAGGGGAATAAGTTCGAATTCTGATCCAACCGGAGATCCGTTGTATTCACTATTGGTGCTTGGAATACGTTAAATTGCTCGCGTCACAATGACTTCCAAGTGAAGTGATACCTCTTAGGGGACAGGTCAAACACTGAGTGTCTTCTGCTTGGTCCCTGCTTCTAAATTATGGAGACTCCCACCTGGTTGCCACCAGTTAGTTGGTAGAGCCATTCTCAGGGCTAGGGAAGCATTCTGATGCACAACAGCAATATACTCAATGAAAATGGTGTTGGTAAAATCCGCAGATTGATCGCGATCTATTTCAAAATGAAGTGGAAGATCTCAGAGAGAAATGTGCCTGCAAACATCTGAAATTCGTCTTTTGATAGTAGTTTTAAGCCATTGATCATTTGGCTGATTAACTTTCCTCCGCTTCTGTGGTGTGAAAGTTTATGTAAGAGGCGTCAGCTTATAACAACTTTATTACTCAATAGCACGTCACGGTTGCTTATGTTTAGCGATTTTAATTCTTCAAAAATAGGCATCCGTAAAAATAACGCAATGAATTTTCTCTAAGTGTAATCTAATAACTCAATATATTTACACCTAGTAATGCAGTGTAATTTATAAAGAACATGTAATATGAATACACATGACTTAAAAAGGAATTCTAGAATTTTAATTTATTTCTAAGAATTCTTAAGCCTGGTTTAGATAAATAGATGAATTTATTTCATATTTTAAAAGAAGATTTTGTCTCGAGTAATATTTATAAATGTAATATATTAATAACCCATTGAACAGTTTCAACATAATGTGCAAATGCATGTATTTTACATTATTATGCCACCCACCCCAGTTAGTGGTCAGCCTGTCTGACTACGAATAAAGAGGTCTTGGGTTTGAATCCCGGTTTGGGCACAGATGTACTTTTCCTCTCTTATGTCTTTGTCCTTTCCTTGTATAAATGGGTTGTGAATAGTTGCCTACCCTATAAATGGGTCCCTTTCGCAGGTGCGTATTGAAGAAGTCGGACTCCAAACCAAATTACGGTACAGTTGGAAAAGTGAAGCAGCGCACCCCATATTGCCTGCCTAGCTGGAACAAGATATATAACAACATACATTAATATATGCTTAGTATATTATTAAATTAACTCAAATTTAAATCTTCCATGAAAAGATAAAAAATACTGAGGTTAAAGTCTTGTACGTGGTATCTAAACGAAAGGAAATAAGCACTTCTTCATAAGAGGAGTTAGAAATTAATTAGTAATTAATTTAATGATATATTTTAATTACGTAAAATTTACTTTTCATTCAGAGATACAGTTATATTAATTATATTTACATGTAAAGAATTCAATAGTTATACGACGTGTTTTCACATTAATCATAGAATAATATCAAAAACCAATTTTATAGAAAAAAGAAACAAAATTATATAAAATCCCAGTAAACGCAGAGGATAAATTTATTGAACAAATTGGGTGTGTATGCTTTACGTAGTTAATTTTTTAATTATTTTTTATACAAATAGATAAATCTATTCCATCAGTTTTTGCAGGCTATTTCTTTTGGTTACTGCTTCATAAAATTGCAAGAATTAAAAAAACATTTTTTGCTTGGCGTCTCTCTCTCTCTCTCTCTCTATATATATATATATATATATATATATATATATATATATATATATGTATGTATATATATAAAACCTATTTATAATTTTATAAAGAAATATTGAAACAAAAAACCAGATGCGTTATCAAATAAAGAATCTAAAAATTAGAATACAATTCGTGTAGAACCCTTTTTCCAACCCCCCCCCCTCCATCATTTAGTTAATAAAGTATATTTCGACTTTTAAGTAAGCTTTCATAATCAAGAATTTTTTTTCAGACTTACGGAAAAGAAAAAGAAGTTTCCCTTTAAAAATTTTAACAAAGTTCAATTTTAAAGGGCTCCTACATTTTGTATAATATAATAGAAATATATTTCTCTATTTAATCGTTTTTATTCACGTCATTGGTAGAAATGAATTACTTTCTTTTAAAAAGTCCAAGAGCATAAAAATTTTTTAACTTGCTTAATTTTGAAATGCAGTATGAAATGTGAAAAGGCAAAGCATTCATTTGCCTTTTGGAAAATCCATCAGTTTAAGATGAAGAATATACTTTCCCGTTATGTAAGAACTCTAAAATTGTAAGTTGTGCCATGACTTTACTAGTTTAATCATTCTTTAGGTATTATATACATAAACACACAGATAGTTAAATAATATCGATGGACAACAGTACAATTATTACAATATTCGAATACCATTATTACAACGTTTGATTACCATTATTAAAATGTTTGAATACCGTTATTACAATGTTAGAATGTTCCATAGGTGCAAAGAGAACAAGCAATGAAATGCAATATGCCATTTCAGGTGCCTTTTTCACCATTAAATCGGGGCTAGAAGAATCACAAGTTAGAGGTCAAAACAGAGCCAAACATCTATTGCAAAACTTTAGAACAAAATTCTACAATTGACATTCAATTTAGATTACAATTCTACACGAATTGTATTCTTAAGAGAGCCAAAACTTATCACAAAACTTTGGAACAAAATTCTACATTAGAGATTCTCTCAATTTAGAGAATATATTTTAATTGTAAGTTTATTTTTAACGCATTATAATTATCGTGTTATTTGCAGAAGCTGAAGAATGGTTAGCATCATGTTTCCTGCTCCAAATCAATAAATTAATCGAGGACAATCACATCAAGTTGGAAGACTGGAATCGTCCGAGTAGAACAACTGTGCCAAGTACCTCATTGCAAAGAGGACAGGGAAAGAGGCAGTGAGAAAATACCATTTCAGTAAGTGACATACCGCGAACGCAAGGAACCCTGATAACACCTACGCCGTATATACGTTTTTATTTGAATGGAACAGTTCGAGCAGACGTCTGAAGAATTCCATTTCTTTTTTTCCCGTTCATTGGAGACAATAACCTCAGAATATGGAAACTAGACGAGGTCAAAAGCTAGAATACAAAGTTTTCAAGAAATGTTATTGCAAATGTTTTTTCTGTTTTTCGGAACAATATATTTTCTTTAGCATTATCAAACAATGTAAACTATATTACGATTATTAAATTTTGGAGATTTTAAATTTAATATTTGATATAGTGAAGTAGTTCCTATTTTTGGAAAACAGACATTGAATGACCAAAATGACAATAAGCAATTCAGCAAAGATTATTATCGAAAGAAAGAGTAGCGGCACAGGTGCCAATCCATAATTACAAATTCTAAATTTTTTTTTGCGATGAAAAAATGTTGCCAAGATGACATCGTAACGTGCGCGATGACGTAAATACTAGGGTTATCAAAATAGAGTTTCTGCATAATTGTTATAGATCTCCAATATAAGACGTAATAAAAACGAGGTTGTCAGATACATAAGAGAATCCGCCAAAAAATCTCCAATCTCAGAATTTGGCATCCTGGATTGTATGGCACCTGAGCCAGAATAGCTTTAATTTGTGGTAACAGACTTACATATTGATGCAAGTGCAGCAAAATGTTATTTAAAAACTAAAAAAAAAAACAACAACAAAAAGTAAAAAAAAGAACACAATTGCAAATTTCGCTACACTATATATTCTTGAGACGTGTTCCTTTTAAGTCTTAGAACAATCAAAAACAAGATTCAGAACTTTTAGTTCTCAATAAAATCAAATGATGTGTCTAAAAAATTATGTTACCATTCGATTCCATTAGTGTTGAATGAAAAGAAATAGAGATTCCATTTTTTTTCTTTTTGCAGATAATCTGTAGGCATGAAAACTTAGACGCAAAAAATAAATAAATAAATAAATAAAATAACAAATGCCGGAAAAACAAATTATCGAGATACAATTCGAAAACTTACAGCTGGTTTTTCCGCGTTCATAATTAGGACAATAGAATATAGCACACTTAAATAATTTCAAGATAGCCTTATTATATTCTCTGTGCTATTAATATATGAAGCCATGAGATGATTACCATATTTAGGATAAAACAATATAAATCAAACTAATATTATATCAGAATATAAGAGAAACATTCAAAATAACTTTTTATTTAAAAAGAATTGGTGATGCATTATAAAGCGATTTCATCATTGTAAGATGCAATACAACTGAGGAGGGAAAACGTGCCATTGTTTATGTTTTTATCTAGTTGATGTAGATTTTTTATTTGGTTTGACATGATATGTAGCCTCTGATACGTGATCATGAGAGTGCCTCAAGTATACCAAATATTTTTCAGGGTATCATAAGTGTAATGAAAATTATTTATAATCTTATTTTAATTATGCATGGATCGAAATTTTCAATAAAATAGAAAAATTACTATTTTGTCGCCATATTTGATAATCTCATTATATTCTATGCAGAATCAATTCAGCCGAAATGTTTGCATAACAAAGAGCGTTAACATTAACTCTACTACACTGAATATGGTGCTTAAAGGTAGCATTCTTGATAAATTTCAAGCTCAGTTTTCAAGTGAAAATAAATTAAGTTTTTGATATTCATGCAAAATTATAAATAATGAAATGTTAAACCATGAAATATATAAACATTTTTTGTAAAGAGCAAGGATTTTCTTGATTTTACTTAGTCTAAAAAAATAAGAGGTTAAAGTGTGGATATTTGCTTAAATTGTTTTGCAAAAATTTCCCTTTTATTTCAACGTATGGATATATTAATATTTCCATTAATTTTGAAGGTTTTGTGTAATATATCATTCATAAATAATAAAATTTTCAACAAAAATTGCTTATTTAATAAAAGAGAGAGAAACAATTTAAAAAATACTCTTAAAATATATTTAAAGAATATGAATTTAAAATTAATTTTAAATAAAACATTGTAAATTATAAACATTGTAAATTATAAAGATATACTAATTATCCTTTTTGAAAGAACCATAAATTATATTCAATCATAATAACTCACATAGTTTGACAAATAAACAATTTTTTATCAAAATACTTACTAGTGTGTTTTGATAAGTTTCAAAAAGCAATGGAACTTTTTTTTTAAATCACAGATTTAAAATCACTAATTTGTTATACAATAAATCAAAACTGATTTTAGAAAAACATTCCAATTTTACAAGCAAAATTAAGAGGATAAACTTTAACAATTGTGTAACACATAATTTCTAAAGAAGAAAAAAAAAAATCAAAATTTAAAAATTCTTTCCTTTTTTGGTGAAAATAATTTTTATTTAAATAGAACAAGCAACTCTCAAAATGACTGAATGTGGGCAGTCAACCATAAGGAATAAACAAGAAAAGTGAAGTGAAAGTGAGCAAAAATCGTTTCCAGTTAAAACTTTGGCATGATTTAGGTAGTTTCTAGGTTTACAAAGAAGTTTCGCTTACTCATACTTGATAATTCACAAATCACAGATTCATATCTGATATACTATCGTTTGCAATGTATGAAAATAAAGTATTTTCAACAAATATAGGATGACATATCATACCTATAAAATTTACCAAAATAAATACTAAAAAATTAGAAATTTCATCTCACTTAATAATCCTGATTTGAACTATTTGGATAATTTAGAAATTTATTCAACAAAATTGGAAATATCAATTGAGGATATCAATTTAAGTATGAAGCTTTCACGAGGGTTTTTGGATGTAATTTAAATTTTTGTGTGTGTGTCCTTCATGTTAGCAGCTTGTAGGTTCGATACCTACTTCCTAGCAACCTTAAGCTATTCCACTAAACAATCAGCAATATGCGAAATTAAAAACAAAGACGTAATAAAAGTATTCTCTTAAACATAAGAAAAAAATTGTTCATTTTTAATAATTTCTACTAATTAATATATAACTCAGTTATACGAGCTCTAGTTATCCGAATCGCTTCCAGAGTTTCAGGAAAATAAATTAAAGTAAAGAAGAGAAGGAAAATGAGAAAAAGCTCAAGAAAAGGAAAAGTAAGAGAAAGAAGATGAGAATGATGAGTCACTTGAGGAATTCAGAAACACTCTTTTGGAAAAGTCCTGGGTTTTCAGAAGTTAGTGCTGAAGATTAGAAATTAGATTAAAGATTACTTTAGTGATGAAGATTAAAAATTAGATTAAAGATTACTTTAGTGATGAAGATTAAAAATTAGATTAAAGATTACTTTAGTGATGAAGATTAAAAATTAGATTAAAGATTAGATTAGTGATGCGGAGAGAAAATGATTTATGAGTGAGACCTTAGATTTCAAATAGCAAATGATGTGGTAAACTTATTTAAAGTGTTGATTAAGACGATGACCTTAATGTCCAAGTTTACGCAGACATGGGACTATCAGCTGGTGAAGCAATTTTAGTCTTTGAAACTGATTTAAAGTGGATGGAGCCTCGAGTATGACCACATGCAAATTCTCACTGACCAGTGGATGCGCGACTTGGCTGACTGAAAATGGATGAAAGGAGTCAAACACTTTACTCTGACTAAAGATGTTCTGCAAACAATGGCTTTCCTTTATTGAGCTGTATATTGCATATTGTATTAGTGTACAACACTTGTAAGTGCCTTACATGTAAAAGTCTTGCATTTTCATTTAATTGATTAAAAATTCTCTTTCTTTTAAAAAAAAATAGGCAGTTTTTTCTCACGTTTTCATCAACAATTACTAATTAAAAAAACTTTTTTCGAAAAAATCCAATCATATAAATATCTGTTTATCCGAATGGAGTCTGGTCTCAGTTTATTCTGATAATTGAAGTTTTACTGTACACGCAGTTAGTTACATAAAAAATTTGAAACACTGCTCATTCATTTGTTTGAATGAAATAAAACAAATTTTGAGAGTTTTACACTTTAATAGTTGTATGTATATTTTTCAAAAACTCTGATTTGTGAATGGCAGAGCTGTGTTAAGATAATGACAAGAAAAACAAGGGAATAACTTTCACAAAATTTTAAAATAAAAAAATTCGTATTGCAAAACTAGAAAAAGCTATCACTTCGGTTTTTCATGTATATATTTAGCAAACGTAAAAAGACAACTGAATAACATGCATTCATGTACCTTCTTTATAGATACGTTGTTGTTACTTGTTGTTACACGTTGGCACTTGGACAGGCCAAGCTCTCTATTTTACTGGCTATGAGAATTTAAATAAGTAGGGTGCGTCTTTTGTTTAACCAGTACACCACAAAGGTGGAAATACGACTTTGCTCTAAGCTCCTCCGATAGATGGCACCACCAGAGTATCCACTCTCTCAAATTTGATATTGGTCTCGAGGAGGAGGAAATTTTCTCCAGATCTTTGCACCCATGGTAAAGGCTCAATACAAAATGTGCAATATGTATTACACTTTAAAGAAATCTTTGGAAAAAAATCACAAAAGAAGATCTAATATTTAAAAATTGCTTAATAATATTTGTAAATAAATTAAATATTAAGTAAACGTTTTATTCGTTGTTCTTGTAACTAAATTAATTCAAAGGAATAAAAATATTCCAAGTGGAAGTAATTTCCAGCTGTGTAGGCTGTCCTGGTCCGAATTGAGGATATGCACTGGGATATCATCTTCGTGAGCCCTGTCATCTGTAGATGGACAAGATGGTTAAAATGTTTCATACAGATGTCATCATAAAAAATGAAATTGCTTAAATCGATATTCATATTTTGAGTTCTGTAAAATATGTTGATATTGTTACTTATGACACTTGGACAAACTGAAATTGTTATGCCATTGGCTATGCAAATTTAAGTTAGTTGGGTGCGTCTGTCATTTGACCAGAGCACCCGAAGGTAAAAATACGACTTTGCTCTAAGCTCCTCCGATAGATGGCTCCACCAGAGGATCCTCTCCCTCAATCTTTATAGATGTTCACGCACTTACAAAATTAAACTTGCATATATTGTGAGAAAATTACACTGAAAAAATTGCCATCTTAACTACTCGATATTGTTAAAATTATGATATTATAATTGAAAATAAATTCCATACAAATTGTTGAGTTATCGAATATTCAAGAAACGTATTGGAAAAAGTGTATTCCTGGTATATGCAGCATTCAAGATTAAATAAGACGGAAATTAAATAACTAAACGAGTTAAATTGCATAAATCAAACTATTTTTCCAGAATATTCAGCTATTTCAAGAACTTTTTTCAAGGTAAGTAACTTCGTTGGTTTACCAGATATGTAATACTATGATTTAAATGATGAAAGCACGTTTTTGTAATAATAATTAAAGAACGATTTCACACTCTAAATAAAACTTGTGTTTTTTGATAAAACATTGTTGTGAAAAAAGAGAGAGGTTACTGAAAAAGAAGAATATAAGTCTCTTAAATGCTAAATTTCAGTCTTTCTTATCAAAGAACTATTTCTGCTTAGTCATAAAATGTTAATGTCTGTCACAAAAAAAAGACGTGATAAAAGTGATTCGATTCTATTTACCAGAAAAATTGTACCAGAAAAATGTTTTTTATTTCTCTTGGTAACAAAAACTTGACTCTGTTTTACGCTTAAAATAAAGGCAGCTTTCTCTTTCAAATAATTTCATTTGAATCAAAATTTCAAATTTATTTTAAAACTACCGGAATAAATATCAAGCTAAAATGTATTATTGAAATAAACTTAGATCATATTACGTCAATTTAACTGTTGCAATTTGTTGATTTTAAATTAAAGCAAAAATATTAATTATTTATCATTAAGGCATCAGCTATGAATGTAGAATTTTGTTTTAATTAAATTTATTATATTAATTATTTTGACGTTAAATAATATTGTTATGCATCAATAAAAGCTCTCAATTAATAAATGTAGATATTTTAATTAATTTATTTATTTATAATTGAAAACATTCCTATTTGTAATCCAGGGGATTTGAATTTGGAATTTGTGGTTAAAATTTTAATTGACCACTGGTCATATCTGCTGTTTAGCAAGCATTCTTTTAAATATTACAGTTGTCAATCTCTTGTGTTGCAATTAATATAGAAATTAATGAAGGACTTATAGCAGACGAAGGTGAAATATGATTTTGAACAAAAGCTGTTACGTCAGAGAAATATCATTTCTTTTATATTTAATAACCCTTAAATATAGGATTTCTATATATAATGTGCTTATTACAATTTGGCGAAATTAACCGTAAAGTATAATAATTGGTATATTTAATTTGCTACAGATCTCTTTCCCAAATTATTAAATTGAACTTAAAATAATGTAAATTATTTTGTACACCCAAATTATAGATATCAAAATTATTTTGTGTTGTTAATTAATCAAAATAAAAAAATGAAAACACCAACAGCATTCCCTTATTAGACAGAAAAATTAATATTTTAATTTTTGATTTATTTATTTTGTGGAAGATTTATTTAAATGCTATATACTTTGTGCATGCATACGTACATTAGAAGAGATGAAAAAAAAAGAGAATCCTTTTATCGCTCTCATCGATCACGTGATTACAAACAATCAAAACTTTTTGCAATTTCTATAAATACCAGTCGCAAAAGTTTTGCATTATGCGCACAGGTGGTTTTTCAGAATCCTTAAAATATGCGTCAGCTATCTTAATTATTTCAGATACAAATCAACAACTGGCATATTGGACATGAAAAGTTCATTTTTAATCGCATTGGGAAATTAGTCTTATGAATATAGCATCCTTATGACATATTGCACGATTGTTTCTGTGAATATATCAGTATCGAACTTAATACCTTTTGTTCACGGCAATATATTACCTTATTACAGCCATATATGATAACTGAACAGATGGCTCTGACTGTAACATAAATATAAATATTCGTTTTTAAGTTCTTTTGAATAATCATTATTGATAACCGATGCATAATTGTTAAGAATCATATCGAGACGTGCTACATGAAATGGAACAAAATTTATATCAAAATCTAGATCTAGCTTTAATTAGTTTCATTTCGAAATTTTGATTGTAGTATTTATCAATATTTTAAGCCTTCATTAATGTTCATTTGAGCAAGTATAAAATTGTTAGGCCACGATGTAGTTTATTTAAAATGATGTAAAACTTTTCAGGAACTCAGTTCGCTTCAAGAACAAAGGCGTCTGGTTCTTTAGGCTCCTTTAAATTTCATTATCTATGCTTAATCGTTGAGAAGAGAAAAATATGCCGATCACTCGATCCCTCTTTTCTACATTCCTAGAATGCAGTTTAAAAGAAATCGCTTTTTTTCGATATTGAAAGTATTATTTTCACCCATTCCACCAATAGATTTTCGCTTTTCCTAATAACCTGCCTATAATATGGTGGACTGAAATTCCTGAATTTAATAAATTCGAAACAAGAATGAATTTTCAAGCGTTTAATACCATTCGATTGTTATTTAGTTGATCTCGATGTGAGATTATTTCGAGAACAAAAATAACATTACAATTTGTGGTAAGTGGAGATCAAAGGTTTTTATTGTAGCACCAACATACTTCTCTCTATACCTGTCCAGAAATACTAGATTTAGGATCTAGGAGGATCCAGATTTAGGAGGAAACAGCCAAGTTTTCGCCATTTTGAAGTACGGTCCAAGTAGAAGACTCCCCCCCCACACACACACACATTACTTGCTCTGTCCACTTCCAGAGGTATTGCTTCACTTGGAAGACATTGCGACCAAGGCTTACCTGCTTCAGCGACCTTCAGTAAGTAAACACGACGGACTTCTTTCAAGCGAGATTCGAACTCACTACCAACTAGAATGTCATTCTCATTAACGCTCAAACCAACCAAGCCACCATAGCTGCTATTAGTGCATGTGGTCAGAGAAAACAGTATTTTTTTTTAACGGCGGACACTTGGGTGACGAACCCTATACCACAACATGACAAGAAAATGCTACTCATTTGTCGTTACCCAGCGGGTACTTGTGAACCAAGTCACGGTGGCGAGTAGCATTACCGGCGGCATATCACCACAATCCAGGTTATAGGGTGGGCCACATTCATACATCATCACAGAAGAAGGAGCAGAGAAACACGGAACAGAGAAAGAAAGTAACATCCATGCCCGAACCGGGATTGAAACCCGGGATTCACAACACAGGAGTCAGGAGTGCTAACCAATTAGTCATCGGTTGGCGACAAAACATAGTATAAATATCATTATTTTCCTAAATCGCAATTCGTTCCACATAGTTGGGATTCCGCTTCCCTTTGGAAAAAACACATGGGGCGCTAGTAAATAATAATAATAATATTTATATTATTAAGAATTATAATTTACATTCTAAAATTCAACGTAAAAGACAATTTATGCCTATCTGTGGATTGTTAAATATTAGAATTTCAATCCGAGAATCTCAGAAAAAGAGAAACAGAAACAAAGGGTATGTAAAAATCCCCCAAAAACTATTTACTTGTGTGTTTTAACATGAAGTGCTAAGATTGCATAATCTTTTATTGAGCAGCACTGTGCATTCCTTCCAATTTCGATGCATTGGCGTAAATTAGAAGTGCACTGGCTCGCTTTTTTCTTTTTTTTCCATCCGCAAAATATAAATACCATGCCTCTCAAATCGTCTGCTTTGTATCTCTGCTTGTAAAAGCTGGCAAAAGATAAATAAATAAATAACGCAAATTTAGAAATCTTGCCAAGATGGAAAAAGGGTTTCTTTTCTTTTTTTTTTTTTTTTTTTTTTAATTCCTTACCATTTTTTTGTACTTTCTCTTTCTATTGCACTTTTTTTTTTCACCCTCAATCACAGTGAAGCCATTTTCCTTCATTTTTCTATCCCCCCTACCTCTTCAGGATAACTCAACCCCCCCCCCCTTTCTGCAGCACCTCCCTCCATCCTAGAAAATCTCCTTATTCATTTTTATTTAGATCATTTTTCTCTGAAGTTATCTCTCTTCTTGACATCTTGCTTTTTCTTTCTTTTTTATTTCTAATTCTTTCCTTGGGTCTCTTCCTGCCTTATCTTGCGGGGGAGAGATGCCCTGCTCTTAGTTTATACATCGAGCTCCAAGCTTGATCGTCCTGTAGCGTGGTGACGGGCTTTGCGAAGATCTTTTGGCACACTCGGGATTTTATTTAACGAGGGTGAGGGAATTGTTCTCGAATTATCTTTCGTGTACTAAGAGTGAGCTTCCGGATCGATTCAGTGGTAAAGAAAAAAAGAAGACTACACTACACCAAAAAAAAATATTTTTACTGTACAATTTATAGTAATTGTATTTGTAATAAGATTTTATAAAGAATATTTTACATTGAATTTTTATAAAAGATTGATAAAAGAGCAATATTATTTCAATCATTATTAATACAAGTGAAATCTTGTCCATCTCTTTTATCAACCCCTATATAATCAAATTTATTTAATATAAAAAGGTTTTAAAGAGAGAGTGTATATATATATATATATATATATATATATATATATATATATATATATATATATATATATATATATAAATATATATATATATATATATATATATATATATATGTATATGTATATATACATTAAGCTTAGTGGTAGCGTTTCACGCCACAAGTCCGAGGCTCGATACTCGAATTGGGCAAAGTCGACTCAGCAGTTCATCTTGCTAACAAAACACTGGGACTTTCACGTTAGACTGACCACCTAATCAGGGCGTATGCGTTGCAACCCAGGAACTCTCCTTCAAGAAACCAGAGATAAGCACTGCAGGCCTTGGCCCACATCTGTCGCACCATAGAGAGAGCGTATATATCTATGTATATATATATATATACATATATATATATATATACATACATATATATACATATATATACCTATATATATATGTATGTATATATATATGTGTGTATATATATATATACATACATATATATATACATATATATATACATATATATATGTATGTATGTATATATATATGTGTGTATATATATATACATTCATACATATATATATATATATATATATATATATATATATATATATATATATATATATATATATATATATATATATATATATATATATATATATATATATATATAAGTATTTCCGATACAAATACTGTTGAGGAAGATGTGATGGCCTGGTTGAAAACGGCGTCGTTTTATTACTATTATTAGAAAGTGATGAGCTTGAATCCCGGCTTCATTGAAGATCCGTCGTGTTCGCTATAAAGATAACTTTGGAACATTTAATAAATCGTGGTGGCAATGTCTTCCTAGTGAAATGATAATTCTGGGAATGGCAGGGCAAGTCTTTTGCTCGATCCCATGTTTCTGAATTATGAAGGCTCTCAACCGATTGATTTGTCTTACTGGTAGAATTAGTTCAGGGCTATATACAGGGAAGTTTGCTGGTGCAACAACAACAGCAATTGAATGTTACAGAATATATTAACCGTAGATAATTGATGTTAAGTTTAGTGGAAATAATAAAATAAAATTTTTTAAACAATCACCTTTTCGATATGGTTTTAAATATAATAGTCTCTAATTTTATCCATAAATTGAAGTATCTGACATCAGGAAAAATTAATAAGCGACCAATTCTTTAGACCTTTCCATATTTAACGCTTCGGAACATCTTTTAACTCGTATTCAGTTTGAAATGTTTTATTTTTAGAGACTCTGATTTGTAGATTTTTATATAATAAATTAAATACGTCAATAGATACAAATTATTTAAACTGAGCGGTTTAATAAATGTAGACAAATTAGCTAACATATTTCAGGAGAACTTAAACATGGATTAAAAGTTTTACGATCCAATAATTTGTATTTATAGACATGATCACTACATATATGCATATGATGATATTGGCATGATTTTTGAACAACCTCAAATAGAAAATTTGATTATCATCTACAGAGTGTTAACTACTGTGCAATTTCTCTATTTTGACAAAACAATTACCAACAAGTTAGTAGACTGTTAGAATCTTTTCCTCATCATCATCACTCTTCATAATTTTAGAGATTAGAGAATTACAAGATTCAAATGTCGCACCTCAAATTATCCTTTTAACAAAGCTTTTAAATATATATATGTGCTATAATTGAAATATTATGAATTCTAATTAAGCCTGCTCATTTTATCACCTATTATTTTTGCATAAAAGATTCAAAACATGCGATAATTTAAAATTTCAATCGTTAGATTCATTCGAATTACAAAATCTTAGGATTCAACCCGATTCCATGTTCAATGCCATAATTAAACAAAAAAAAAAAAACATTTAATGTAGAATTGTGAAATAAAATACGATATTTCAAAATGACAAATACTTTTCATATTAACTTGAAAATGTATGGAATACATAAATTTTCATTTCTCTTTTGCTCAATAAAAGTTATTTGAATAATGACTTCATTATATAGATATTTGTAAGATTTTAGTAACAAAATGCTGATTCTGTACAAAAATATAGAAAAAATTAAGATGTAAAACTAATCACTTAAAAAATAATTTTTTTGAAATTATACGCTAAATCCAATGAATGACAATCTAATAAATATTTAGTTTATACATTTTGTTCATTATTCAAAAAAATTCCGAAATGAATGTGCGATTTTCCAAGCCTGAAAAAAAGAAAAAATTAACAGTTAAATCATGCAAAATAATATATATTGAGTAATTTATAAATATCACACATTGTATATTATTTTCCACTACCTGTGTTACATCAATTTTATATTGACCTGATTTATTCAATTAACAAACTTCATGGAATATCAGGCGTTGCCTTGTGATTGATTCAATTAGCTCAACCACACTCATTTTTCTTGATCTTTTTTTTTCCCTCTCTGCTTGTGATCGCGCACTCCTATTCCCATCCTGTTGTAGTAAGGAGGACATGCCGGAGAAAAACCACATCATGGCCTTGACATTTGGAGGGAAAATAATATTTCCGATACCCAGTTCGCGCGCCCGCGTAATTAATGCGTCTTTTCACTTCTTTGTGTTACTTTGCTTCCGTTGAGAGCAAGAAAAAACGCAGACGATTTTTAGCGGCTAGTTCGAATTTTTATTCAAAGAAACAATAATGTAAAATTTTTTTGGTAGGACGCCACACATCCATTTCAAGAATGAAAAAAAAAAAGCTACCGGAGATTCTAATGACTCTTATGAAATTTAGTTTTAAGTGTTGATTTAATTGCAGAAAACACCAACTGAATACAAAAATTCAAATGATTTAGAATCATTTGAATTTTTTTTTTCTTCCATTTTAAAAAATTCTTGATATTTATAATGTTACTCTTCTTGTGAATCTTTTACATTAGGTTAATAGAAATTATAAATATTCCCTAATCCCTATTTTTGATAATAATAAAAAATATATGCTGGGTTAAAATTTAAAAACTATATCAAAGCAGGAACAAAACTCATTTTTTTTTAAAAAAAATAATAATAATTAGTTTACAGTCATAAAAAATATAAGAAAATTAAAACAAATTATTCTAAAAAATTTAAAATGCATTTAAAGAAAATATCGTATTAAAAGAAAATACGACATAAATTTCTTAAAACAAGCAAATGAAAAGTAAATATCGAATATCTTGTTAAATTTCCATATTAAATATTCTTATTGAAAAGTGTACTTTAGTTGTTGTAATTTTACATCCAAATCATGTACGTTTATTTATAAATTATTACGTTCCATAAATAAATGCATATGATTTGGATGTAATGTATATGATTATGATATTTTATACATTACACGTTTATATGTTTTTCTGAATATTTTAGAAGTTGTTACTTTCTCACATTTTTCATTAAATGTGTGACAAAATTTATCAGAATCACCAATAATTGTTATCATTTTATGTTATACTTTTTTATTATTCTAAAAGTATTCGAAATACAGTTGTAAATTCTGCTCCGTAAACTGAATAAGATTATATTTGTTCTGGATGTGAAATGTAAATTAGTGAAACTCACTATTTTAATAAGCCACTATTCTTACATTAATAAGACTATTGATGAAATTCTGAATTAAAGTATTTATTAATTTTACTGAATTATTATGAAGTGCATCACAACAACACACATTTCTGTATTCAGAGTATATAATATTTTATGGCGACAAAGCTCACAACATCGTAAAATTTTCCTAGGGTCTATAAACTATTTCCTCTGAAGTGGAATATTTTATAACACAAAACAATTAATCAGAAATTCTGGCCCAACAAATAATTACGGGACTCATATAAAATTTGTTTCAATAGAATTCGAATATATTGTTCCTAAGAAATTTATATTTTCGTTCAGGAAATAATGTTTCAAAAGCATCTGAAATTGAGTTCTTCTGTTTCATGAAAGTTGAAAGAAGTCAGATAGATCCGGAATTCAATGTTTTAACGCACAAATTCTTCAAGAATTTATTAAATATTTGAATTTTCCTAAAAAAATACTATAACTAATAGGCTTTCGCAAAAAAAAAAGGATCCTTAGAAAAAAGTCAGAAATACAACGCTGGGTATAAAAACAAAATTAAATTTTTTTAAATGTGAGAATATTTCTTAAAAACAATTTAATTCTGATATTTTAGGACGAGAAAATTATTTAAAAAAATGTTATCTGTGTAAAAAAATATGATTATTAGGTAGTTGATCGCAAACTTTATGATTAATGTTTTATAATTAAAGAGCAAAAAAAAGAGTCTTTCTTCAATAATAGTTTTGTAATATATTTTTACTTCAGCTATAGTTTGTCAAATACTTTGTTTAGCCTATGCATGAATTGTGAGTCTCTATGATTAAATTAGGAAGGAATTTTCATTCTGAGTTCTGTTGAGTCAAGTTTTCCCAATTAAAACGGATATAGATTTTTTTTTTATTTTTTATTTTATTTTATTTTATTTTTTTGTGCTTTATTGTTAATAAGTCTTACTTTCAATTTCTCACTTTTGCGATTGTGTAATGTCTTTTTACATTTTAGGAAATTATTTCTTTTGTTTCTTTGAAAATAAAATTTTCCCAAATATTTTCCTTATTGTTTTTGATTTTATATTACAGTAAATAAAAATATTATTTTATGTTTTTTATTAATAGAGATTTTTGAGGTATATATTGAGAAGTATATCCTGTATCCTTGAAATTTACCATTGATAATGAAGATGATTAAAAATAAAAGATACAGAATTTGGTATTATTTTCATGAACATCTCAATGTCTGTTTTATATTCCAATTACTGATCAAGCACCTAAATCTAGGCAAAGTACATTTCTTCACTGTTTGTCTGTCACTTTTTTCCTTCTTCCTTTTGTCATTTACATAAATGTACCTTTGGAATTTACCTTACCAATTTCTGCCTAGTTATAAGATTTAGAAAAGAATTTTTTTTTTTTTTATTAAACCAGTGTTGTCATATTTAAACTAAATAATACAGAAATTTTAAATAATTATTACTTTTCATAAATCCATTTAGCATTCTAACAAATTATATATATATATATATATATATATATATATATATATATATATATATATATATATATATATATATATATATATATATATATATATATATATATATATATATATATATATATATATATATATATATATATATATATATATATATATATATATATATATATATATATATATATATATATATATATATATATATATATATATATATATATATATATATATATATATATATATATATATATATATATATATATATATATATATATATATATATATATATATATATATATATATATTCATTCATACATGGAGATTGAGATTAATAAAGGAGTAATAAATTAATTACGTCACAAAAGAGAAATTCCTTGCATGTGTACACTCATAATATTTATGCATTATTCATAATATACACTCATTATCTGTAATATAACATAAATTAACACTGTACATTTTTATAAATTATAATTTTTACGAGACACACATTACGTAAATATTAAAATTATAAGTATAATATTCTACATAATTTTTAAATTCTTAGAACTTTTTTAAGTATGTGGGTGTGTGTTCGGAAATCTCACTAATTTATTATTCTTATTATTATACTGAACATTCGATATATTTGTGAAGTTTGTAGAATTTTTAAAACATCATTTTGAAATTCAGATATAAATTAATTTAAGGATTTCTTTATTTTTTGTTCTAAGCAATTTATATTTATTTTATTTTTATCTCTGAAGATTGTTAACCTATAAATTTATTTTTTTATAGTTTTCGCGGTGTAATTCTTGAAGTAGTTTTATATTTGATACAATTTTAAACCAAAAATTTATTTTGGGCTTAAGTGCAATAGATATCTTCTTAGTAAACTGAAAAACTTAATACTTTCCTTAAGAAAAAACATAAATTCTTTTACAATTCTAAGAAACAGGAATTCTTACCATAAATGCTAAAAATTATGCTTATTATAAACATAAATTTTAGTTTTAAAAATAATAAATATCAATATGTGGATTATTACTTTGCCAAAATATTGAGATAGGTGAGTACGATTTTCAACTATGTATATGAAAATAAAGGTCATTTTCATAGAAAGAGTATATATATATTTTTTTTTGAATTATATATGATCCATTCTGGTCGAGTACCTTTTTTCATATTTCTGACGATTACATGATTCTTTTCTCACAAAATATTAGGTTTTTACTAAATAAAACTAATTGAAGTGATTTTTTGAGATACTCGTTTGAATTAAAGATTTTACTAAGACACTTTGTAGGAACCAGAACAAACAGTAATCACAGTGTCTAGATCTGGCGAATAGGGTGAGTGGGGTAATATATCCCCTCCAAGCGATAGAAGGTTTTGGCGAGTTGAGAAATGTGTATGAAATCCCGCATTATCTTGGCGATACACTGCACATTTTCTATCGATCAATATTTGTCTTTCCAGTTTAAGTGAATCATTCAGCTTATGTAGATGGTGACAGCACACTTCAGAATTAATCACTGTGCTGTAAAGTTAAACATTAAAAAATAATTTTTTGAAATATTACCAATCAGAAAGCTTATTTTTTGATGAGTATCGAATTTTGAAGTGCTTTCAGAAATCCATTTATCGAGTTTTGAAATAAAACCAAGGCGTTTCAAATGATTATGAACACCCGAATTCGATAAATTTAATTTGTTTGAGATGTCACGAGTTGTTGTTAGCTAGTCTTTATTGTGTTTTCGTTAAATCTAAGTGACTCACGAGAACATGGCACATCTTTAATTTCAAAATTACTGGAATGAATTTAATTTTGTTAACTAGATTTAGCTTTGGTGTTCAATTAGCGCCTCTTTTCCATACAAATATGATCATTTTTCTTACAAGAACAGCAATTTTATCTTTTCAATAGTAAAAAGTAAAAACAGAAAAATACAGCTTTTTACCTTCTTTATTTGATTGGGCATAAACCAAAAACTCCTGAGCAGAATCCATCAGACATTTGCATAAGCAAGCCTTACTAGATTACCTGTCAAAATAAATGATTAGTCAGCTGAAATGTGAAACTAACTGTGAAATAATACTGGGAGAAAAAATGAAATCTCATTTGCAGAATAACTTCATATATATAAAACAATTAGAAAATTAGAAACTCCAAAAACGTTCTGAATAACATAAGTTTTCAATAATTACAACAGGAATAATTTAAAATATAAAAAAGTAATTTAGAATACCAAAAATACCAATTGATAGAGTTATAAGACAAAAATAAATTAAGTTAAAATTGAATTTAACAACAGAAAAATTGAGAAAAATAATTTTGAAAAAACAAAATGTAAAAATGCATCTTTTTTCATCAAGGCAACTATGGACTACAGGTAAACACTTCGAACTTATTTACCTAAAAATCCTAAAAATTAAATAATAAACACAAATGCATGTAATGTTTCATTCTTAATATATAGTAATGATTATAATAAAAATTCAAAATGTATCAGAGAAGTTAGTGTTCTTAAGCTCATAAGACTATGTATACAACTAAATATAGCTTTTGTACCTTCCGCAAGAATAGTGTGGATATGTTAGGTACATATCGAAATAATAGCTTTCTTCTGTAACTAATTCCAACTCAGAAAATATAGTTAGCTAATAGCCATAGAGCGGATATAGGATCCAGTGCTGAATCTATTTACGCCAGGAAAGCATTTGGGTTAGCGGGATTAACCACTGCATGCGATGGATTTTATCTCAACACAGATAATGAAGTCGGTGTTATTTAGAGCCATGTCGAGGATATTTACCGGGAAGATGGCTCATACGAAATTTCCTTTTCAAGATAGCGTTATCGCGACGAGTCAATAAGAAAATATTTAGCGAGAGAAAAGAATTGCTTTTTTAGAAGGCAGCTGGACGCCTTTGTAGCACCTGTGAAGTTGATGGTTTTTCTTCCCGCCGATAAAGCTTTTGTCGTAATTCATTACCCTCTAGTTGCCTCTGATAGTTGAAAAGAAATGCTGTGGAAACTGGGCAGAGAATATGTCGTCATCTGCATCTTTCTGTGCTCATCATTTACGAGGGGCCTCGCTGAAGAACCTAGTGGTGCAGGTATATTTGTTGCTTACTTTAATGCTAGTAGTGGAATTCTCTTAGCCAATAAATAATAATAAAGGTCAGTGAAAAAATAAATAATAGAGGATAGTGAAGAATTAAAATATTATGATAGTGAAGAGTAATAGTAAAAATAGAAGACGATAAAAAGAATAGAGAATAACAGAGGATATTAAAAATTATAAAGGATGGTGAAAATAATAGAGGATGGTAGAAATAATTGAGAATAGTGAAAATAATGAAGGATAATGAAGAATTTATAGTTCCATTTAAAATTACTAAGAGACATTTTTTGTTAAATTAATCGCTTATTCCTATTATTTAAATATAACATTATTGATAAATTTTGAGTTGATTCCAATTTGCAGTTTTAATCAATTTTTTGCTGATTATTTAATTTCCATGAGGTGATAATTCTGAGCTTCCAAATGTAACCTGGATGATTCATCTCTCTGATTTCCATCAATACAGGAGGAGATCAAAATTTATTCTCTCTACATTGGTATGATCAGTTACTAATCTTTATTAATTTTATAATACGAATATACAAACGGTGTAAAAGCATTCGGAAGCAGTCGGGACACAATTAGGAAAAAGTGTACAGCATTGATTTTATAACGTAGACTTCTTTTTACATTAATTCTAACTCAAACTAATAAATAAGAAAAATGAAATGACGCTCTTAATAAACTTTTTTATATTTCGAGTGAATTTTCTAAGATTTCTGTAATGTTTTTTTTAATTTATTGTTTTAGTATGCCTATTTTTTTTTCAGGCAAACGGATGATTTTTTTAATGTATTCATTTAGTTTTTTTCAAAATATTTTTTTAAATATATATATTTTTTAATTTTTACTATAAGAATAATAGTTTATTTTAATTTTTTTCTTACAATTATTGTAATTTTCTACATTCATTACCAATTTAATGATATTTGGATAATTTAAGAACGTAATTTAACTAAGACTAAGCGAAAAAATATCAATATATATTGGATTTTTTGAAAATTAAGGTAGGAGTACCTAACATTAAATTATTGAATATAATCTATTTGTTAACAACAACGTAGCGATTAAATATTTTAAAAATAATACATTACACATCTAGCAATTATCAATCATGAAATTTTAAAATATAATTGTAAGCTTTGAATATCATACCTATGTTCTTACCAGGAATATCTAAAAATCTATAATTTCATATCATGTGAAATATTGTTTTCCTGAGAAATAAATAAAAATAGTGTATTACAGGGTTATATTGCGAAATTGTTTTTAAATGGAATATTAAAACTATTTTTATTCAATTTGAAATGAATGTTTTCAAATGTATATATATATGATATTTTTCCTGAAAATACATTTTGCAGATTTACCATTATTTAACATGTATTATTCGAAAATTTAGCCTTTTTCCTATAAAGCAATTAATTTGCAAAGTATTAAATAGAAACTGTGTTATATATAGAAAATATAAAATCAAATTAAATCATAATAGTTGCATATTACATGAGGCGTTTGGCCATTTATATAAAATCTACTTTTTTATTTCTTTCCAAAGTTATGATGCGTTAAATAAAATTATGTTATTATTTCGAATAAGGTTATGTTTATATGCTGAAGAATTTTCTGATAGAATTTAAGGACGAAGAGAAGCTAACAAAACAATTTTCCAGCAAAAAAAAAGAAAACTTAATTTAATACTAAATAATTTTTAATATTCATCATTATTTGAAAATATTATTGGCAAAATTATTTTTATTGTAGAATAGGAATAGAATTTTAATGCTAAAAGTAAGTTGTCATCAGATTTCTTCGTTACTCTGGTAAATAATTAACGAAATATGACATTGGAACTTCAGTTAAAAAGAAACTGTATATGAATCCAATTTGTTTCCCTAAAATATTTAATTTTATTTCAATCATTTATTTATTATTACTTATTCATAATTATTTATTTAAAATAGACAGTCGAGTTTACAAAAATCTAGAAATTAAGATATTAAAGTTATTAGTAATAAGGCGTGCATAGAAAATTAAATAAGCGTTAAATTTTAATCTGATTGAAGTTGTTTGTAGAAAATTGTTTTAATGTAACCATTACTAATACAGAACATTTAAACCATTTTGTTTTTCTGATATCTAGTACAATCTAGTCATCGAATGGTGCCGGATATTTCAATCTAGTTGGATCTCATTACAAGTTTCACCATTTGTAAAAATTTAATCTTGCTTCATTTTACGAAAGCAACGAAATTTTTTGTAATGGAATTTCTGATTATATAACTGGATAGAAGAATGTTTTTTGAAGATTAGAGAAACTTTTCTGAGACTTTGGTTCCATCAGGTTTCGCTCTAATGAAACTCGACAACGTCCGTAAATCAATATATGTTTGTAGAAACATTATGTAAAATATTCAACATATTCTATTTCTGTTCAAAAATAACTTTTCTATTCAATGCGATAAATTATTTTCATAATTGCATAATATGTAACAGTAAAATATATCACTTTTTTTAGGAAAATTTTTATTGGACAGCGCTATTTTCGACTTCAATTAAAAATAAAAGATTTAATCAAAAATATACGATATTTTAAAATATTTAATTTCTTTTATAATTCGCAATATTCACAAGTAATATAAAAAAGGGATTCTGTTTCGTCAAAATCTAAGAATCATATCTACTTGTAGAGCATTTAGTGCTTTTTTTTTTCACAGATTTCAAAGCACATTTTTCGCTCAAATTTTGCAATAATTATGATGTTTGTCATTTTTATCTTTGACAGTAAAATTTGTGTGTATCCCACTAAATAAATTAAACGTTTTTAAAGAGAAAAATAGTAAAAACTAAAAATAATGCTAATATTGATGAAACAAATTCATAAATCTTTCAATCATCATCGTATATGGCTTGTAAATTTCAATTTTAGAGCAGTATTAATGAACTCGAGTTTTTTTAATGCAATATGGAAGGCCATTACAATTTTAAAATGGTTGCTTTTAATTTATTTGATTTATATAAAAAAATTAATTATTTTTAAAATTCTTCAAAAATAAAAATTATTAATTTTAAACATAGCAAATATTTATGCATTAATATTAATTAATGTAAATATATATTATAATTAATTATTTTTACTCTTTTTTATTCAACTTACTATGTGGCAGCAATAAATTAAATGAGACTTATCATTTTTAAACTCATGAAAACTCTCAAACTGTAAGAGATTTCCCTACAATTCTGAATAAAGCAAAATTTAGCAATTGGGTGTTCATGATGTTGCCAAAAATTTTCTAAAATTAAGTATTTAATTTTTTTATTATTCTACTAAAAGTAAAATTGCTCTTCAAATAAGAGAGCCTCACAATAAAGTTTTTGTCAAGAGTTAAATAACTATTCAATACAATTTTATTCTTGGTAGCAATGCAATAATTTGAATCAAAGAACTTTATGCAGACATATAGGTAATCCCGTGTATACAAATTACAAACTAAATTAATAGTATCATTCAAGCTATAAAAGGCTTAAAACCTCGTCAATACGAGTTTAATTATATAATAAGAAAATGTTTTCATTAGAATTACTATATATATTGAAAATAAACAAAAAAGCTTCAAAATACGCTAAAAAATTAGAAGAAAGAGTTCAGCAAATATTTGCTTATTCAAAAAATGTTCATTACGTATAATTATATAGTATACCATTTAAAAAAAAAACTCTTTTTATCACATTCTTTTATTTATTTATGCTTAAAACTCAATTTGTTAGAAGGCTGGTGAAATATAAGCGTGAACATTCAGATTTCTAGGAAAATATCGCAATATATTATTATTATTAGAGTTTATATCATATATCTAAAATTTATATGATATAAACTGTAATAATAATAATCATTTCAAAATTATAATACAAAAGACTTTTAAATTCATATTCTTATATTCATTTTATCTACCTACCTTAAAATGCTAATTTGTATTAAATCAATGTATCCAGTTTTGAAATATTTATGTGATATATAATTTAATCATAAATATCTCAAAATATGATATCATAAGCAGGGGGGGGGTTATATGAATTAATTTATCCCTCTAAAGTATCGAATGAATCCAGATACGATAAATTCAATCTTGGAAAGAATCGTTTTCAAAATCCATGAAACTTGATACAATATACCATATATCCTCCATGTTAAATTTGTCATCCCTAAATTTGAAATAATATGGCGCGATATATTAATTTTCAATTTTAAAATTAGTTATTTTCTTGAATTTTGAAAGATGAAACAGAATTAGTTTCAATATTGGATCGTTGATTGATATGGTTGCTTCGACATACGTAAACATCTCTTATAATGTAAAAATATCAAATCCTTTGATAATTTATTTTAAAACAATATAATACGGAAATAGACAAAGTATAATTTTTTATACCAAATTGGGCATTTTTTACGAATAAAAAATGTTCTTCACAAGTACAACAGCCATTTACAGGCCTTAGCTACCTCTACCGTATCCTCCTTCCAGCGTCTTTTATTGGTAGCGACTCCTTTTTAATTCTTAATTTTTAAAGTACTTAGGTCCCCTTCAGTATCATTTTACTAACTAGCAGGTGTTCTTTCTTTCACTCGGAATGTTAGTGAAACGTGGACCCTAAATAACATAAATAATAACCCAACGATCACTGAATACGTTGAGAGAGAAATCCTCAGAACAATCTTTGGCCCTGTGCAGGAAGAAGGACCGATGCAATTTTCAACTGCACAGGCTCTGAGACAATCTCAGATCACTCAAATCATCGACGATTAAGATGACTTGGGCCATGTTGGGGAAGTACAGATGATAATCCCACAAAATAGGGTTGTTAAATAGAGAATATTTGAGGAGTATAATTCTTAGAATACATTAAAAAATCTGTCAGTATTTAATTATGCTGTCTGTTTATGTCTATATTTAATCATCAATTTAAAAAAATCTAGGCCTGTATTTAAGCAATAAAGCCCACAGTCAAATGTATTAAACGAAATTGCATTTAGTATACTTAAGCAAATAAATAAACTTATATGCGAAAATTTATTATTTAATATAAATTTCCTCGTTAGATTTTTTTTTAAATCTAGCTTTTATTATTTTGCATGATAATATTTTTGAATATTTAGAAACCCCAAAGATGATTATGAGAACGATTATGAATAAAACGTGTCTTAGACTTTGAATTGAATAGTTCGAATTTCTTCAAAAGTTTGGCTATGCTGATACCAAAGTTTTTGCTCCGATATTTTCTGATATTTAAATAATATCAACATTCTGAATATGATTATTCAAGAAAAATTGCTCAACTGTAAATTTAAATTAAAAATGATGACGTGAAGAAAATGAATCCTTTTCTACAAGAATGGGAAATATGATCAAATTTATAGGGTTCATTTAATTGCTTTTGAAAAAGTTTTCCTTTTTAATTGCATTTCTTATTTTCTAACGATGCCAATTTTAAAGTTAAAGCCAATTCATATTTCAATGTGCTTGTAAAAATTAAAATTTATTCTTAAAAATGCCAAGTTAAAATTTTTAAAAATTCAGATTTGTGTATGTATTGACATCACATCGTATTACGGCAATCATTCCGAAACTAATTGTGAATGCATTCGTATGTTCATATCTGATATTTTTACCTATGATGTTTGTGTATGTAACTACGCAAATGTGTTTGTATTTCATTATTTGAAAAATGCTGTCGAATTTCAGATTATGTACAGATAATATACTATGAATATTTTTCTTACATTCACAGAGTTAATCGATATTTATTATCACTCCTTAAATGTAGTCATTTGATAATCAACTTGTTCCACGGTCACAGTTTGCTTTCAAAAATATCCAATTAAGCAACTCTGTATAATCAGAAATATAAAAACTTCAAAACACGACTTATCAATAGCGTTTATCATGAGCACGGTGAAATGGAATGGGTTCTTATGATAACGTCACTCATTTTTAAATGTTTTCTTAAAAGAAGGCACTATAAATTTAAATATTCAAAAAAAATTGCAGATATTTTTTAAATTTATTTTGATCTATTAAATATAGTTTCGATTCATTTTATGATACAATATTGGAATTGAAAACTCATACTAAAGGTTATTGTTAAATATAATGTAGCAATTATTGCAAATCAAATTGGATTTTTTTTTATGGTTTCAATCTCTCTTAAATAGCTCATTACACAGTTTTAAAAGTTTGCGAATTCTATTTCCATCATTCGTCTTGGATGTTTGAAGTACTTCAGAATCTGTTTTAAACTATAAATATGTCAAACTAGCCCTCGTGTTCTCAAAAAACTGACTTACACAACAAATAAACTAAATCAAGCTACTCATTACATAGTTCAACCATGATGCGTAAAAATAAAAATAAAAAATTAGATTGAAATGAACAGATTATGTTTTGGAATTATTTTTATTTCTTACATTTACTCTCGCCAGCCGATTCAGATATTTATCTGTAAGTATTTTAATTAGAAAAGAGCATTTTTAGAATGTTTTCTGCAAACGATTATAAATTTTAGCTAAAGTTTACTGGCAACAAATTGAAAAAGTAGAAAAAATGGGAAATGTTGTTCTTCTGTATGAGAGAGATATAGAGAACAACATTATTTCTTTGTTAAGGAAATAAACTATCTGATATAAATTTTTTAAATTTATATCAGATAGTTTATTTAAATATAAATTAAACCCACCAACAAGCACATAGCGCTTATGAGAATAATTTGAATTTTAATGATATAAATTGTTTCACACGAAAATTGAATAATATAAAATTTTCTTATTCTATATATTCCAAATTTTGCGAAAATTGCATGATCTTTACATTTAGACTTTAGTCAATTTTATTTCTTTTCCTTTTAATATCAATTGCTGCCCACATTTAGTGTAGTTTGATTTAGTTTGTTCGTCGCTCAACGGTGATTTTTTGCTCACGAGGGCTAATTAGACCGGGACCTACGGCTTAAAGTAAATTCCAAACCACTACAAGCATCCATACCCAAGGTGGGATTCGAACCCATGAACTGTTGAACCGAAGGCAAAAGCGCTAAACATTCGGATGCCATCTCGACCCACATTTAGTGTAAGAATATTGTAGATGTAACTGAAGTTTTTCTTAAAAGTTAATATCTGTTGCATATGAGGGCATTATTGAATTATAATAAAAAATTTCTCATTTTATCTGTTTATTTGCTCAATTCTTTGAAGTAGCAAAAAATTCTAAGAATTAAAATATTTTACGTAAATTTGAAAAAAAATAATCTATGAGAAAATTTTCTCTGGCAACTTGAGTATTAATCTCTAACTGCGCGAGAGATTTTTACTTCAAAATGTCACATGATGAAATACACAAGCGTTTCCTTTTACTCGCTTATTAATTATATTAGCTGCATTTTGTATTGACTTAAGTAATTTAAATATAATGTATTTACTTAAGTAATTTAAATATAAGAATCTGGAATAAACCGGTTTATTTAATATTTAATTTATTAATAAATATTAGTAAGCAATTTTGAAATATAAGGCCTTCTTTTGTCTTTTGTGACTTTTTCTAAAGATTTCATTAAAATATAATATTTATTACACATTTTACATTGAGCCGCTACCGTGGGTGCAATGGTATTCAGAAAATTTTCTACCTCTCCAGACCAATGTCAAAATGTAGGGAGAAGATCCTCTGGTGGTGTCATCTATCGGAGGAGCTTAGAGCAAAGTCGTACTTTCACCTTTGTGGTATACTGGTTAAACGAAAGACGCACCCTACTGACTTCAATTAGCATAGCCATCGGTATAGCGAGCTTCGCTTGTCATAGTGTCATAAGTAACAACAACAACAACACATTTTACAACACAAAAGAATAACCAAATAAATATTGATTTAAGGAATCTCATTTTTATGATGATGTCGCTATAAAGCATTTTAACCATCCTGTCTTTCTACAGATGCTTATTCTTACGAAGATGACATCCCCGGGCACATCCTCAATACGGACCAGGACAGCCAACACAGCTGGACACTACTTCCTCTTGATCCCCCGGACAAGTCCCTTCCTCTGTCCATGGCCATCTGGGTCTCGGTAGTGTTGGGCATCTTCGCCTTCATGGTCATCGCGGTCTGCTGCGGTCTATTCTGCAAGTACTCTGGAAAACTATCATCAAGCAGGCAGAGGCCTAGCCCTATACCCATCATCATCACTCCTCCATCCCGAACTCACACCCTGACGTCTTTCCAAGTGGGGGGTGGTCAGAGTGATGGCTATGCAAATCATGGTTATTCCAGAGGCTTCGGACCTTCTTCAGCTGTAAACGGTGCTCAAAACTCGCCCCCTGTCAGTCCAACTGGGGATGTGCCACCACTTTACATAGACGTGACATCTTCAGTTGGAAGAACGAATTTGTCAAGGATGGGAGTTAAACTGGAAACACCTCCACCTGCCTACATGAGTGTAGCACCTTTCAAGTGAATCGTATTTTACTCTAAAAAACTACTTGTGGTTATGGGACTTAAAAGTTCAGTGTAAATATAAATAGTACTGATGAAATTTACTTTAATGTTTAAATTCTTCGTAGCTAAGTGTAAGCAGTTTATTGGAAGACCGTGAGGAATAGCTTGTAAATAGAAATCTACTAAAATGATCTTGTGATTTCTTTTGTGACTTGCTTTACGAGAACTTTTATCAACATTAACATTCATTAATATATAATTTCAATGTGTAAATAAATGTATTCTCTCACAGTCTCTTAATTTAAATATTGCAAATACATTTTAAAAGTAAAATTTAAACAGACCGTAAACTTGAGGGTTCAAATATTTATATTTAGTGACATTAAAGCAAAAGTAAGTATTAGCAAATACATGGTTTTTTTTTCAAAAAAAAATTATTTATAAGTCAATAATGATTAGTACAACGAAAAAGATTCATCAAAATTGACAGAAATTTAAAATAAAAATTTGCAAGTTTTTGGAAGATGAGCAATTGTATAGTAAAAACTAATAATCTCATTTTGCCTGTGACATAAATTTAGTTATTATTATATTTTCAAAGCAATAATCATTTTGCTTTTAATCTACGTTTTTTGTATCTGAGTATGTTGTATGAAAACTTGTTAAAAGTGCTGTTTATAGTGCTATGGTGGTCTATTTTTATCTTTAATAAAATATGCATTACAGTGTGTGATTTGCGATATACAGATTTTCATTAGTATTATCTGGCATCTCATTCATTTATACGGATAAATTCCAATTTTTCGATTAAACTGAAACAAATCCAATTGTCTGCTCAGATCCACAGCAGGGATCTTACATTTTAATCAGCAATAAATTTAATAATCTCGTTGAAAGAAATATAATTCTATTATTGAAAAAGTACATAGATTTTTTTTTTTTACTATATTCACATATATTATGTCTTCAAATTATTTACCATATTTTTACATTAAACTTGCAAATCGTTAGAAAACATTTTCCATACGACATAAATTAGATTCACGTACATTATGTCATCAAATTTTTTACCATGTATTTTTTTTTTTTATCAAACTCACATGTTGTTAGAAAACTTTACCGTGTGATATAAATTTAATATATTCACGTATATCATGTCATCAAATTTTTTACCGTGTTTTTTTTATCAAACTCACATGTTGTTAGAAAACTTTACCGTGTGATATAAATTTAATATATTCACGTATATCATGTCATCAAATTTTTGACCGTGTTTTTATCAAACTCACATGTTGTTAGAAAACTTTACTGTGTGATATAAATTTAATATATTCACGTATATCATGTCATCAAATTTTTTACCGTGTTTTTTTTATCAAACTCACATGTTGTTAGAAAACTTTACCGTGTGATATAAATTTAATATATTCACGTATATCATGTCATCAAATTTTTTACCGTGTTTTTTTTATCAAACTCACATGTTGTTAGAAAACTTTACCGTGTGATATAAATTTAATATATTCACGTATATCATGTCATGAAATTTTTTACCGTGTTTTTTTTATCAAACTCACATGTTGTTAGAAAACTTTACCGTGTGATATAAATTTAATATATTCACGTATATCATGTCATCAAATTTTTTACCGTGTTTTTTTTATCAAACTCACATGTTGTTAGAAAACTTTACCGTGTGATATAAATTTAATATATTCACGTATATCATGTCATCAAATTTTTACCGTGTTTTTTATCAAACTCACATGTTGTTAGAAAACTTTACTGTGTGATATAAATTTAATATATTCACGTATATCATGTCATCAAATTTTTTACCGTGTTTTTTTTATCAAACTCACATGTTGTTAGAAAACTTTACCGTGTGATATAAATTTAATATATTCACGTATATCATGTCATCAAATTTTTTACCGTGTTTTTTTTTATCAAACTCACATGTTGTTAGAAAACTTTACCGTGTGATATAAATTTAATATATTCACGTATATCATTTCATCAAATTTTTACCGTGTTTTTATCAAACTCACATGTTGTTAGAAAACTTTACCGTGTGATATAAATTTAATATATTCACGTATATCATGTCATCAAATTTTTTACCGTGTTTTTTTTATCAAACTCACATGTTGTTAGAAAACTTTACCGTGTGATATAAATTTAATATATTCACGTATATCATGTCATCAAATTTTTACCGTGTTTTTTTTTTTATCAAACTCACATGTTGTTAGAAAACTTTACCGTGTGATATAAATTTAATATATTCACGTATATCATGTCATCAAATTTTTTACCGTGTTTTTTTTTTTATCAAACTCACATGTTGTTAGAAAACTTTACCGTGTGATATAAATTTAATATATTCACGTATATCATGTCATCAAATTTTTTTACCATGTATTCCATCAGATTCACAAATCATTAGAAAAGTTTGCCAACAAATTATATATGCCAAATAAAAGTATATATTTTAAAAATATACTATATTTAGACTCTTTCCCTGCAGATGATTCTAACTCATGAAATATTTAAAGTAATCTGGTTTGAAAAACCTATCTTTTTTTTTTTTTTTTTTTTTTTTTGGAAAAATTATAAATACGAAGAATATAGCATTTCTTAAAATTGATAGTCTTACTTCAAACGCGTAACTTAGTTTTAATTTTTAGGATTGCAAGGAAGAACTATACCAATCACTTAAATATAGTGTTTATTCTCAGTTTAACGGAAGAAAATAAACAACGCATTTCTAGTCTATTATTTCAGCGAAGAGAATATAATGAGAATCTTAAAATACTTTCTTCAACTGGAGACAATGAAAAAAGCGTCGTTCCAATCACCGTCAGAGCGGCACAATAAACACCTCAAAATAGTAAAATGTTCATTGTTCGAGTGTCGCACTCTCTCTTCCTTCCTTCGATATAAAATAGAATAAATTTATTTTCACAAAAATGAGCTGCGGTGTAAGGCTTCCTTTTATTATGACGTCAGAGTAAAAGTGAATGCGAAAGATTCCAATTACTGCGTCTGCCACAGACAAAGAGACGTATATTAATGGTGTCCTCGATTGTGTTTATTTTGCGTAAGCCCGTTTTCATTTTGCTAAACTTAATATCCGATCGCGTTATGTGTCATCCAGGGAGGCATATGAATCTATGATTTCTTTCTTTTTTTAATCAGTTGATGTTATTTTGATGATATTGCAGGATTCATTCTTCCTTTCAAAATTATATAGTTAATTATTTTGGTGCTCTACTTTTTTAGTTCCGGTACTAATACTTTTTTTCAGAAATAAAACAAGTAACATTAAAGATTTATAATAAAAAAGGAATGATAGAAATAAATAGAATCAGATGAAGTAATTTTACATAAAAAATACATTTAGTTGTTGAAAATTGTAATTAGTACATCAGAGTTGCTCTAAAATTTGCACTAAGAACTATTGATGATGGTTCGTTGGGAAATTTGAAAAAGAGACAAGAAGACATTTTTAAATATGATCATATACATCAATGGTTTAGTGCAATATGGAAATAATGATGCCAACTTGGGTGTCTATCTCACCATTTAACCATAATTAAAAATAGCAATATATAAAGTCTTGGTATAAGTATGATAAATGAGATTTCTCATCAGATCTGGAATCCTTGTTTTGATTATAATGTTGCCGGTTGTCCCTTTGGTTTTACCATTTTGAGTTTTTGTTCCTTTTTCAATTTTTTATTGTTGCTAAATAATTTCTCATATTTTACGCCGTTCTTGCTTCATATAATATGTTTTTTAAGTAGCAACAGCGTTTAAATTGCTTGGCTATTAAAAAAGTCCTAAAGGTTGCCAACTGGAGGATATACCCTACTAGTTCCTCTATATTTTATGGTTCTAATTAATAGAAACATACGGCCAGAAATGTATTTGGAACTAGTATATTCATTGTCAACTTTGCAACTTTTTTCATCGCCAAGCTGAAAGCATGTTTTTGGTACGGGAAATTTCCCAAAGTCCGTTCAATTGAAAAGCTGAACAAAAAATTCAAACACAATTGCCACTTCAATAAAAACCATATATATGACACAAAAATGACGTAAAACACGAGAAAAAAGCAAACTTAGTAGCAAAAAAATCCGAAAAGCAACAAAAACTCTAATTGGCAATACTATAGTCCAAACAAAGGACGCAAGATCTGGCCAGAAATCTCTTGGGGAGATGAATATCATACTTATACAATGTATAAAAAATAAAATAGGTATTTTTCTTCAGAACCGCATCTCAGATTTATCAAATGAGATGGCTAAACGCTTGTGATTACATTACATAAATGACTAAGCTTAGTTCGTACCGAAAACTTCCAACTGTCCAATTGCTTTGACTCTAAACTATGTTTCTTTGTTTATTTTATGCGTTTGTTTCCGACAGACTGTTACCGCCAACCGAAAACGCTTAACAAAACCACTCATCTGAGCTCTGAAGTACGAGCAGCGTGACAAAGTAGACCAGTGGTCAGGTTTTCCTTTACCATTTAAATATTCCCCATCACATTAGCGGAGGGATATTTGTCGCCAAGAAATTTTAAATGCTTGTACATTCTCAGCCTGATGATCTTACTCAAATTAAGACTTAGACCTTTACGATTACGAATGACCTGATGGTTTTAATTCAAATAGTTATATACTTATAGGTTATAAATTAAGCAAGTAATAACCACTGTATATAGAGTGATTCTAAATTGTTTTTATAAATTAAGAGGGGTGATAGTACCTATCCATACAAGCAATAATTACATAGGAACATAGAGTCGCATTCTACTTTGAGAGGCAGAAAAGAGGAAAGTAGAAACGCAATAATATATCACAAATTTACCGTATGCAAATTTTCTCAAAGAAGAAGCAGCATTTTGCTATTATTGGTTACCAAAGAAAGTCACAATCAGAGTTTACATTGTTCTTTAAAAACGCAATCAACACGTTTATCTGACAACAATGCCCACTGTATAACCCCTCGTTGACACAAGCAGAAATTTCCCGTGAACATCTGGGCAGGTATTCTTAGTGATTATCTGGTTTGCTCTTACATCGTGCCAGACCGTTTGACCAGTGCAACATACCGTATCTTCTTGGAACAAGTGCCTCCCAGTTTATCGCAGGTTGTTCCATTCCCCATCCGGAGAGACATGTGGTTTATGCACTGTGGAGCCCTAGTACATTTTTCCATCATGGTCTGTAACTTTTTGAATGCCACATATTCCGCACGATGGATTAGACGTAGCAGACCAATAGCTTGGCCTTCTAGCTCACCAGCCCTCAACCCATTGGATTTTTTTTTCTAGAGGCAAATGAAATGCTTAGTTTCGACTCAACTGAACTTGAGATTCAACTGATGATTTCGTGGCTAGAATCGTTGTTGCCAGGGGTAAAATTAATACGGCATCAGGAATCTTCGAGAAGGTGCGCCAGTCATTTTTTTTTTTCAGTGTCAACTGAGCAACGTTTACACATGGGCGTCATTTTGAGCATTTGCTTTGAGGTTTTCATTAAACTATAAATATGATTGTGATACTTTTGCTATTATTCATTCGATTACCCAATACTATCGTAAGTATTAGGCAAGCACTGTCAGGTATGAATTTCTCTTTTCTGCCTCTCAGAGTGGAATGCGACTCTATGTTCCTACGTGATTATTTCTTGCCTGGATAACTACTATCACCCCTCTTAATTTGAAAAAAGAAATTAGAATCGCTCTGTATATGGTAATTCAAAATAATAAATTTGAGGCACTTTATTATAGTGACCTCAACAGACACATCCGCTTCATAACTTGTTTCAAATTTTCTCTCAGTACTCCTAATGCAACACACTGTTTTACAAACTTAAATTTAATCGACTTAATTTTTAACTAGTCCAAGATGATACCCGCTGCTAGTTCGGTCAGTTTATTGCTTTCATAAGTTGTCATTAAATGCAAATGAAGAATTCCTACTGTTTGATCATTAAGAAAGTGCCAATATCCAACTTGGGTCTTGTAAAATAGCTCCATTTTTAACTCAATTAATACTCACTCAAGGACTGTATATAACACACAATTTATTTCTCCGACTCTCATATAGCTATTGCCGGTTTCTTTTTTATGACTCAACGGGGGCACTCGCAGACGCCAACGTTCCGCCCGGCGTTGACATGGTACAATCAACAATTTGAAATCTCAAGAAAAATACTAACACACTATATAATATATGAGTACAATGATACACGCTATTAATAATAAACTACAAAAATACATAATGATACACAGATATATTTGATAGAGTTCTCACTCCTTAATTAGGCAATGGCAAAATGCAACTTTTATTAATGCTCCTTTTAAATACTCCATTCTTCGTTTTAACTGAAACTATTCTCACTTTCTTATCCTTTCCTGGGAATGTTTGCATTATTCTACCCAATGACCTGTTACAAACCTGTACGTTATTTAATTTTAAAATCACCATAGTGCCAACTTGCACATTCTCTTTGGTGAACCTCCACTTTGATCTTTCTTGTATTGCACTTAAATAATTGTTAGACCAATGTTTCCAAAATGTCTGCACTATCAGTTAATTTTTGCCATTGTTTAAATTTATTGTCAGGTAAATTTAGAATGTTGGAATCTGCAATTGCTGTGATAGGTCTGCCTATCAAAAAATGGCCAGGTGTCAAGACATCATAATCATTTAAGTCAGATGATAGGGGATGCAATGGGCGAGAATTAAGAATTGCCTCAATCTGATCAATTACAATTAAGAATTCCTCAAAGGTTAGTTTTAAATTGCCTACTACACGTTTAAAATGGTATTTCGCGGATTTGACACCTGCCTCCTAAAGTCCACCATGATTCGGGGATCTAGGGGGAATGGAAATCCACACAACCTTTTCTTTGGATAAATAACTACTCAAGTTTTCATCTGAACTGCTAACTAATTTACTCAATTCCTTTAATTCAGAGTTACTGCCAACAAAATTAGTAGCGTTATCAGAAAATATGTGGGCACTTTCCCTCTTCTGCTAAAAATTTTCTTAAGTGTAGCTACAAAGGCATTACTAGAGAGGTCCGTTACCATCTCTAAATGATAAACTTTAGTCACAAAACAGATGAAAATACACACATAAATTTTATGATACGTTTCTTTTCTTTGATTGGGATGTTTTATATAAAAAGGACCAAAAAATCTTCCCCTACACAATTGAATGGAAAATTTGGGGTTACTATCTCTTCAGGTAGATATCCCATGAGCTGTTGACAAGGTACTGGTTTTGCTTTAAAGCAAAAAACACAATTGTTCACTAGTTTTCTACAAAGATTACGTCCACTTAAAGGCCAAAATCTTCGTCTAATAAGAAACAATAACCCTTGTGGGCCAATATGTAAATAGTTCTTATGAAACATTTCAGCAATCATCACAGTCAATTTATGATTGGTAGGTAAAATTATAGGAAACCTTTTATCAAAATTAAACTTACTGTTGGCTAGTCTTCCACCAACTCTTACAACACCCCTTCATCTAAAAATGAGTAGCGAAAAGTTTTTTTTAACTTACTATCTACACGCACATTACCATCCTTCTGAAGGCCTGTAATTTCCCTTTTAAAACACTCTTGTTGAACTAATTTTACTAAGACAAATTCAGCATCTTCAATTTCCTTACATTGCAGGGGGCCAGTTACCTTTTGCTGTGATTTGCAATTATTAAGGAACCTATAAAGAAAAGCTGAAACACGTACAAGTTTAGTATAATTGTTAGTAATACAAAGTTACTCCTCAGTTAAAGAATTAAAAGTCACTAGGAAAACAGGTCTCTTGAACCTTCGTTCACTCTTAACCAGTTCTGTATTAAAATGTTCTAAGTCCTCGTTAATTAGCCCTTCACAGTTGTTAAGCGTCTCTATTTCCTCGATGATAAGTAGTGGTAAGTAAGAATTATTTCTCAATTGTGCTGGATTGCAATCACGAGAAACAATGTCTGCAGGATTTCACACCGATGATATACGCCTCCATTGTGAGACATCAGTCAGAACTTGTATTTTAGCCACTCTTGTAGCGACTTGTCTCTTGAAGCCTTTCAATTCTGCTGGAAACTTCTGAATCCAGGACAAAACAATTTTGCTGTCCGAAAAATACCAATTTTGATCTATCTTATGTTCTAGGGAAGTGCTAACCTCTTTCATCAATTTAGATAGCAATACACCTGCACACAGTTCAAGTCGTGGAATCGAAAGTGTTTTGATTGGTACAACTTTTCCCTTGCTGCACACTAGATGTGAAGTTGCTTCACCACTCGCTGATTCGCATTTTAGATAGACTGCTGCACCGTAACAGCCCTCTGATGCATCTGAGAATCCAAAAAGTTAAATTTTTACAACATTTTCTGGTAGCATATATCGATTTATTGTAATACAGTTAATGTCACACAATCCATCAAAAAACTGTAACCATTCTTGTAAGACATCTGATTGCTGTCTTTTATCCCAGTCTATTGGTAACCTCCACAGAAGTTGCATGTAAACCTTAGTTTTTGTAAGCACAGGTCCTATCAAACCAAACGGGTCAAAAATGCGAGCAATTATGAACAAAATTTTTCTCTTTGTAACCATAGAAACATCTTTTTTAGGCATATTGTAGGAAAGCTCATCACTCTTGGCCTTTCATAGCAACCCTAATGTTTTTGTTTGATCAAAGTTATTGTCATTTGAATCTTTAGAAAATTCTCTTAACTCTGGACAGTTACTTTGCCATTTATGTAGTTCCATACCACAATTTTTAAATATTGAGTTAATTCTTGCTTTTGACACTTTACACTTTCTAAATTTGACCCTCCACTCAGTATGTCATCCTTGTACATATTCTTCTGTACTACTTGAGAAGCCAATGGAAATTTCAGTTGTTCATCAGTATCTAACTGTTGAAGACATCTCTGAGCCAAATATGGAGCACTAGTGGTTCCATACGTTACTGTGCATAATTGATACATTTTAATATTCGCTTCTTTACTATCTTTCCATGCAATTCTTTGCAAGTTTCTTTGTGCAGGATCAATCTAAATCATTCTATACATTTTTTGAATGTCGGTAGTAAAAGCAAAAAGGTCTTTTCTGAACCTCGATATTATAGCAAATAAATCAATCATACCACCATTTAGATGTAGGGAATTTAATGACTCCCAATTGAAGTAATTTGTGAAGCGTTGAATACAACTCTACATTTCGTACTTGTTTTCTGTGGTCTATAAACTGTATGATGAGGTAAATAGTAGACCACTTCAGGTTCTTGTGTCATAGAAACTTCTTGCATATGATTCATGCACTCATATTCACTCATAAATTGACGATATAATGCCAGAAGTTCTGGCTTCTTTTCTAACTTATTCCATAAGGAATTTAATCTTTTGACTGCAATCTCTTTAGATTCTCCCAGAAATTTCGTATCTTTTTTAAATGGCATCTGTACCACAAATTTTTCTGATTTATCCCTTTTATGAGTTTTATAAAATGATTATTAGCTTCAATTCTCTCAGCAGTTTCAAATTTCTATGTTTCTTTAATTTGTTCTATTTCCCAAAAATTCCGCATAATTTTGTTTAAGTCGGCACCCTCGTTTATAACCCCACAGTGTACATTAGTCTCAGTTACTATTGGTGCATTATCACTCACTACAAATCCGAATACTGTGTTTTGTAAAATTAATATAGTATTAGTAGGGTAAATTCTGTTAGGTTTTAATAGTCCATACAAATTCTCTGCTTCAAGAATTAAATCGATTGGACCTGGAACATTAAATCCTGAATCCGCTAACTTAATGTTTTTTAATTCCGGAACACAAATATCAATTTGCCTTAAAGGGGTCATATTTGTAACATTGGGAACAACTAACAATTCTAAATCTGATATGAAATTTCTTATATCATTAACAATCGTAGCATTAACTTTAGATTTAATTGTCAGAGACATTCCAAACCTGAAACTCCAATATTTATTTTTTCCTTTCTTAAATTAAACTTGTCAACGCAATTCTTAATCAAAAAATTAGCACTGGCTCCAAGTCTAATAAACCACGAACGCGTAAAACATTTCCCAAGTCATCGGTTAAAAAACAATAAAAGTGACAAGTAGCACAGACTTCGAATTTGTTGACGAAGTATAACTAGTCGCAATTTTGATTCTGACCTCATGGCTCTTATTTATTGCTAGTAGGAACGAATTCTAAAGCTGTGGGGGAGGGGGAGGAACTCACTTTCGCATTGAGAGTATTTACATTCTCATTAGGCACAGATAAACGTTGTTTTTGTTCTGACTGGAAATGAAGTGTGGCTGGATGACGCCGCTTACAGATACTTCACGAATGTTTTGATTTACAAGTCGTTACCCTATGGTTATTCCCCCCAAGCAATTAAAACAGAAGTGATTAGATTTTACAAACTCAATACGCTCATTTACTGACATATTTTTATAATTAAGGCATTTATATATAAGGTGATTCTCATTACATGATAAAACACTTATTATTTTTAAATTCCGAAAGGAAAACTCTCGACGTGTATTTTGACTCGGACAATTTATTAAACTTTGAGTTTTACACCGAATTCTTATCTCGGGAAGTAAAATATAAATCAATTTCTTTCCGTAATTTAGAGGGTTTTTAAACCATGTGTCAGCCTGTCTCATATTAATATGACACGTAGTTTCTCTATCTAAGGTCTGGCATATTTTATCCGACACAAAAACCTATTGTTTTTCATTGTAAATTAAAATTTATGTTCTGTAATCAAATATGTCTAAATTGTTGTGAATATGTAACACATACCAAAGATTTCATTTGATTTTTCTTTTTTTAAGTTACAGAGATTTAAAAAATAGTGTAACTTAGAAAAAGAGGATTACTTTATTATATCTTGGAATATTTTGTGATTAATTTGAGCCATTTGCTCTTAAAATATTGTGATTCTTGGAAATTTTGATTCCTATATATCAAACTTCTAATATTTTTTCCAACGCACTTTTTTAATACGAATATTTCCAAATCATTTAATTTTAGAAGGCACGTTTATCGGTAAGAACTATAGTTATAATTATGAATAAAATTAATAATTTAATGTGTGATGCTAACAAATCTTATTTCATAAAATATTCAAGAATATAAAGATTCGCAAGTTTTAATTTGATTATGATTTATCTTTAAAGAACTTGATAGAGAGATAAATATTATTAATGTTGATTAAGAAACAAAACAAAAGAGAAACCAATTCATGCGGAAAAAGCAGCAAAGCATCATCTGCTGCCATTAACGAATTAGAAATTAACTTAGGAAATGTACAGAAATTAGAAAGATTATTGTTCCATAATGCAATTTAAACTAATATACATCATTAGTTTCCGTTAAAAACTTCCGAAATATAATTTAAAAAGATTCTTATAAATCGCACTAATTTATGTAAGTTTTTCTATGCACACAGGTTGAAACCAAAACTATTTAAGGTGGAAAATTAATTAAAAATCGATAATTATGGAATAGCATATTTGGTGTTAGTCCAACCATAATAACCTTATTGAATCATAGTAATTAATTATTAAATATAAAGAGCAATTAAATATTCACCTTGTGGTGTGATAATTAAGCTGTTAGGAATCAATACAAGAAATTTAAATTCATTTCATTTTACTGGGGATAATTATAGACACCTGTTGAATCCAATTATCTTACAATTACTTCCGTAAGATTTGAAGTCGTCAAAAAAAAATTTTAAAATGGCGGAATTAATTGAATTCTCTAAAAATAGAGCTGAATAGTGCTAACTTCCACGTTAATGATAAAAAAACACTCCAAAACTGTTAAAACAACAGAAACATTTAATGGTAGACAATTATCAGCTCAAAAAAGAAATATCATTTTTACTATGATACTTCTAAATTACCAGCTTGTTTCTAACACGTTTTCCTCCCCCAATGACTTCTTTTATAATGAATTTTTATGAGTAGAATAGCATAAATATTCTTATTAAAAAAAGATGTAGAGTAAATGGTTATTCAAATATCATTTGTCCGGTTAAATAAAAATCAGAACTTATCCTCTAAATAAAGAAATACTATTCTGAAAAAGATCAGAATGGTATTGAAATGTGATTTGTCCTCTTTGAATAAAAATCTCTTGAAAATATGAAATTATAAAAATTTGTTAGATTTATTTGCTTTTCGAAATCTAAGGAACAAAAGAAAATAAACACTGATGAAACCACAAATGGTACAGCTGTATCAACATCTTTGATAATTCAAAACCGCACATAAAGTGTTATTCCAAACTTGTTTCATAACCGCTAACGTATATACAATAAATTGCTGAATATCTATCTGCGAGTGGTTTACCATTTTGCGGATAATCCACGATATCTAAATTCCTAAAATCTTCTCACAAAGAATTATTTCATTGCAATGAAATAGAAATTTTCGAATAAATAATCATTTGTAAGAAGTGAATAATTCTAGTATTTTTGTGTTTATGTAGTCTCTTTCTTCGGGATTTTTCGAATTACTAATTTCCCAATAACCGTGTCATTCAATTATACAGTGAATCGAAAGTTTACCAAATTTCTCGATACTAATAAATCAAAAGTTGTTAATTTTTTAATGATTTCAGATCAGAAATATCACATGTGGTCAATGAAATGTCACCAAATTATTTTTATTGTACTTTATTCTTTAGAACACAATAAAGGGGATGTAGAGAATCCGAAACAATTAGCGAATAAAAATAGTGTTCTTCGCTGCAAGAGAAAATGAAAATTCTCGTTACAGATTTGATTTCTGGAAAATCTTTTCAAGGCCTTTCCAGCAGTCAAAACATTGAATTTATGAATAATAAAGTCCGAGAACTTGCTTATACTAATTCGCATTATAAAAAATAAATATTAGTAAGAGTGATGCATATCTGGCAAGGAAATTTAGCAGGAAAATAGATGATACTCTCTATTTTCCAATAATTTAAATTTTATGGGCTTAATTGCTCGAAATAATTCTCAGTTTTTAATGTGTCTAATGAGCACACAAAACTATTTGACTTTTAACTTTTCTGGAAATTTGATTTAATGTACATTGAAAATAGATGTGAAACATTTTTGGAAACTGATTTATATGAACTATTAATTATTTCATAGTTAATTTAAATTTATTACTATGGTCGCTATTAAACGAAATATTTATGAAAAGATAATAGCTCATATTATAAATGCATTAGACGATTTCTAATGTGTAATTGATGTATTTTGAAAAAGAGTAAAACATTTTATTTGATACAACGATCATCAAAATATTTTAAAACTCTTGTAAATATTTAATAAAGTTACTATTACTTTATTATTTTTTTAAATAATAAATGTTGAAAAAAAGATATAATTTATGTCAAGAACAAAATATGTTGTAAAAATTGTTATGTAAAAAATGTCAGAACTTGGTACTGACAACTTATAAAATTAAATGCACCAAAAAAATGTCTTTAAATATTTTGATGTCGCAAAATGTTAAGGATTACTGATTGTTGCTAAAATCTATGATGATGTTTATTTTATTCTCTGATATTTCTAAAAAATATTTAAGGAGTATTTACATATTCGATCACTTCTGTGAAAAATATTATACAGGCAAATGAGTCTGATCTAGCAATAAATATGATATTTTAGTGATTTCATTTATGTTTCATGTTTTTAAATAAATTTTAGCTTATGCTTTACATATTTTATTTTTAGCAAACGCAGGTTTTAAATTTATAATCAAAAATTCGGAATATAAATTAAAATTAAATTTCTTTAGCTATTTGTTTCATTGTAGATAGAAGTCAACAGTTTTTTTTTTTTTTTTTCTCTCTCTCTCTTATATTTTAAAAATGAATGATTAAAATGTGCAATATTTAGCGACATAATTTTTGTCGTAAATGTTCGATATGCATGTACTTCTAATAATATGTACTTCTTTATTTTCGAAAGAATGAATGAAAATGATCTTTAAGAGTGATACGATTTTATCGATTGGTTTCTGAAAAAAAATAATAAATTAAAGTATTAAAGAACTGTAATTTTTTTATTTTTAATCACATTTTTAAAAAAACCTATTTTTTTTTAATTTATTAAAAAAAATTTGAAAAATTTTTACAGAAATAAATTTTATTTAAGATTGTTGTTTTCGTAGAATATCGATATATTACGGCGGGAAAAATATTTAAAGATGTTACAGCATACAATAAGGGAACAATTTTGTTTTTTCCAATTTGTTGTGCATCAGATAAACCTATTTTACGTGTTTCAATTATTTTTAACCGACTTATTTTATATCTTCGGCTAGTTCAAGTGCAGAACTCGTTGCCTTAAGATTCTGTACTCCATTCTTTATCGATTTTGATGAGATTCTACAGAACTATACCTTTTCCATTTCTGGGCTACTCAAGAAAAAATATAAGTGATAATTATTTAAGCGCAGTTCGAAAAAGAATAAAATTCTTTTTTCAACAGTTTAAATAGACCGAACGTAAAATTAGAACGCTTTCCATATGTATGGTTCGCATTGCAAACCAAAGTGCTCTAGAATGGATAAATTAAAAAGGAGATTATTCCTGAATAGCTAATTGAGAAAGGACACTACATAATATTTTTAATGAACTTTTTCAATGAATTAAGAATAATCAATATCCATCTTTCATTTCTTAAAATTTAAGATTCATTATTTGAATTCCTTCTAAATAAGAACTTGATGGAATCAAGAATCGCAAAAAGAGAGTATTCCTTTAAAACAAATTAATAAATTCACGTTTAAAATTGGAATGTATTGCACTTCAGCCAAAAGCAACAGTCCGTACATAAATTCCACTGCATCTATTAATAAAATCAAAGGAAGAGCAATTCACTTTCAATAATGATCGCCTTGACTTCAATTCAGGTTCACTGATATTCATTTACTCGTGGAAAATCCGTCATCGCTCACAGGCGACAACAGAGACTCGAAGCGAAGTCGGAACTGGAATATGTTCTATTTATAGGTAACAGCTACTACAATAAAGGAATAATTGCTACTCGAATAATGCGTTAGTTATTGCGTCAGTTAATGCGATCTGGATAACAGATACCGATGAAGAGTAATAGGTACCTGAGGAGTATAGCTTTCAATTTGTGATATCAGTTTTTATGGGATTCTACAGAACTATGTTCGTTTGAAGAATGGGCCACTGATGTCTACTTATGAGGGTTTTCAGTGAAAGGATGATGATGAACGGTGATTATGATGATGAGCGTAATATAATCGGTTGAAAGTTAGAGGTAAAGTAATGAATGCTTCGATACAGTGAAACTTTACATTATTATTATCTTTTTTTTTTTTTTGTATTAGTCGAAATGAAATTAAAACACATTTATTTCTAATTCAGATTTATAATAAGATAGTTCGAATTATTTTTTTTGCATCAACACTGTTTAATAGCATTTAGTGATTCCCTCACAGTTTTCTAGATCAGAATGTAAATTCTGAATCTTGATTCTAAAATTTGAAATTGTGGGCTAATTAAATAAAAACAAAGTATCAGCAAAATTATAGGTTTCAACTTTTTAAAGCGAAACATAATTTAGTTGATATCTTAGTCGATAAAATTGCATATAAAAACAATAAAAGATACGTTAGAACAAACATAATGAGAACACTAATACTTATAATCCCATTTTCTCAATTGTAGCTGGAATGGATCTCGCACCTTCTATTCTTGAGTGTTCTGTCTCTAATCCATAAAGAGCTTATTACTTCGATTTGAGGCTAAGATCTAAACGGTCCAGAAATAAAGGATTTGATAGCAGAACCTAACAAAGGTCATCGGATTAAAAAGGTTTATGCACGTTAAAAGCTTAGCTGCATTCATAATCCTTCTATTAGTTTAATGCAAAGTAAAGAAAAAAGTGAAAGCTCAAGTACCCATCTCATCAATTGAACATCTTTAAATTTACGTGACTGTCATAGCGTTTCAGGGCCTCCGTCGGCAGAAACAAGCATTCGAAAATGTATTATAATATTAACTGCCTTATAATTAGGTATTCAAGCCTAAAACCCTAATAAAAGAGACAGGCTCCTAATTGGAAAGGTTGTCTTTTGTTACATACATTTTGGGAATAATTTGTAAGTTTCACTTGGAGACAGAACTTTATTGTTAAAATTACATTTTTGTAATATAAAAGATGTAAAGCATTTATGTGAATAAAAATTCTGGGGAGATGCTCATTTTCAAGTGTATAAATTCGGTAACTTTCTTCGGTAAAAGTTTATAATCGGGTACCCCTTGACGTTTTGCCGATATTTTTGACGCCAAAATATTCGCCAACATGTGACTAACAAGACTGCTGATGCACAAAAGCTATATAATAATATGGTTATACATGGTCTACTAGAAACTGAATTTTATCATCAATATGTATTGTCGAATTTTTCGCCCAGCCAAGTATCCGATTCCACACTGTGAACTTCTTTCTTCTAAACGACCTAAATTTCGTAATCCAATGCCGAATGCTATTTATTTAATTGAACGCAGAAAATATGTACCAGAATTATATTTTGTGCCTTATATGAAATTAATGGCTTCATATGTAAAAATATCATGAATAACAGAGTCTATATATGAGCATAGAAGAACAAGGTTTCTATAAAATATTGAACACATTTTGATATTGAATAATTTAGGAAATAATAAAGGTGAATTCAAATTCATAATTCTATTGATGAATTTGAGAATGATATAGGCTCAGAAAGTCATGAGGCCCTTGCCAATGGATTTCCACATCTGTGTCTTTCGTCACACAGAAAATATCCAGACGGTAGTCTATTCAGCGTTATGTTAGAACTAGCAAGCAGACTAGATCCGCAAGGTTATTGCAGCTGAAATCTTGGATAATTAAGTCATCAACATTCGACATTGTCTTCCTGTAGATGATGAACCTTATGAATCTTCAAAGGAAAATGTCCAGTGACATTTTATAAAACAATCTTGGTGGCCAAGTAATTGATTCACCTCAACCACTCCATTTTTCTTGGAAGTGATCATTCGAAGAATTACGAAAGATGGTAATCCAATGAAATGGTTAACCATTTTGTTGAAAAAGGATATGTAGTTAAAGCCCAACGATTTGTGGCAATGTGAAAGTTTCTAACATGTCTGAGTAAATAACAAATGTAAGAGTCTTTTCAATCAAAAACGACCTAATGGCTAGGTCGCACACATAAGTCGAAACAATATATTAATCTTTGGGAAGTGCATTTGTATCTCATAGATTTTCAGATCCCCATTTGTGCACCTATTGCTGAGATTTATTTTACCATGAAGAGGAAAGCAGCATGGGACTAAGAACTTCAGCGTCATTCTCTAACCCACTAAGTATATGCAGCCAAGTTCATCCTCCTAGGCCTATCATTCGATTTCAAGTCTTAAACGATTTTAATTTCTTAAGCATACAATCCTAATCTTTTCCTAAAAACCTTGAACACAATCGAAACTGGCATGTTTTATTTTCTTCTTACATGTTTGTCAGGACTTTGAGCCAATGGTTTTCTGACACGCTCAACATCAATATCGTTTCTGCAAGAATGTGTGGGATTCGTCTTATCTAAGACGCTTCAAATTTCTAGAAAATTTATTTTCGACCCTAAGATAGTTTCTCAATGAAGGATCTCACAGTTATAGTCTTCTGTAATTTCTTTCTGTTTGTCTATTTCGTTTCGAAAGACACCATAGCATGCGCCCTCTCTTTTGAAGTATTGTCATTCTCTTCAATTTTCGATTAAATAAAACATCGCAGAGAATGAAAGATCAAATGAAAACATCAAAAGTAAATATAATATTGCATTTTCATGTTTGACAAAAACCAAAGAAATAAAAGGCACACTTATAAACCTGTGCAAATATATTTACAAAAGAAAATTATGTGTGTGTAATTTACAAAAAAAAAAGGGAAAAAAATTATTAATACGGACATACGATATTTACAAAAAAATTTATTTTCAAATAGGAAAAAGAAATTTTTAAGGCCGATATTCACTATAACTGTGAATTATTCCATGTGCATAAATGCCTTAATAATTCATAAAATAATGAAGATAGAAGAATGTTCTATATATTCATTATTTTACGAATTATTAAACATCAAAATGTTCTTATCACTTTATAGACACTCTTTATTATTCAGAACTGTCCTTAGACGAAAACAGCAATAGAATATTTTATCATGTATGTTAATATCTGTTATTATTGTACTCTTACATTATTGTCATTAAAAATAGCAACTTCTATATTTTCAGATCGAAAATTAAGGTTTTTCGTTTACTCTTATATATTCTAGCTGTGGTTTTCACATATTTTTAATAGTGTAAATACATGTGCCTTAAATTAATGGAACTTTTCGTCATGTAATCTTAAATTTTCTTCAAAGCTGATTGACAATTATTTTCAACAATACAAAAAAATTTGATAGTCTTAGAATTCTTTAATTACTATTAAAATTTCTTTCAAATTAAATTTGTTGAAATGGGAATAAAATTATATTAATTTACCTTTAATGGAAGTAATTGTAGAGTAGTTTAAATTAAGTTTAAAATTAAAACCTTATTTGTAAATTTAATTTTAATGTAGTATAATCTAAGCATTAGAGGTTTGGATTTTCAGTATAATTCCATTAAACACAGCTGCTATGAAACAGCTGCTTTAATAATAACTTTGAAAAAATAAATTTGAAAACAAAATTTTAATAATAACTTTTAATAATAAAAAAACTAAACTAATTATACGGGTGAATAAAATAAATTTATTTCACAAGAGGTTGAAAAAATTTGTTAATAACCCAAATTTAACTCTTAATTATCCTTATCTGATTTCCAGATTCAAATCTCTTCTCCGTGGGACGATATTAATGATGATGAAGAGGTGAAGACAACAGTTATAGCGCAGCTTGCCAACAAATCTCTTCAAATTGCTATTTCAAGGCTACGAAGCTGCTAATTAAAGATGCCAAAAATTTGGCGTAGTAAAAGGAGACTGTATCAAATACTATGGTAAACTCTCCAGTTATTTTATATATATATATATATTTTTTCAAAAATTAAGAATACCCTTTATTTATTATCTTGATTGATTAAACAAAATTAAAATGAAATATTCAGACATTGTATTAGGAGTGATATATATATATATATATATATATAATATATATATATATATATATATATATATATATATATATATAATATTATATATATATATATATATATATATATATATATATATATATGTGTAAAATATAAAAATAATATATATAATATTTTAACAAATTTTTTCATCTCAAACAAATGAGTTCATTGCGTTTAATCCAATATTGCACGATATTTTTCATTTTCTGGCATAAGTATGTTCTTTAAATGATAAGAGGTTTTTAAACATGGTGTGAAAATCTTACGAAATACAATAGCTAAATTTTATACCATATTCCACATTTCTTTTATCAAAAAAAAATCTAAATGCAAATTTAACATAAAATTGCATTTTTCATAAATCGGAAAATTTTAAATCAAAATTCTCTAGACCTGTGATAGATATAATTTTAATTTAAAATAATCTGTTTATATTAATGAAAAGGAGATAAAAAGAAAATAATTCTTTTTTTAACTCTTCATATTAACAGTTTAAGAATTTCTTTATTTCTTCGGTTTAATTTACACATGTATTTGCGTAAGATGTGTGTGTGTGTGTGTGTGTGTGTGTGTGTGTGTGTGTGTGTGTGTGTGTGTGTGTGTGTGTGTGTGTGTGTGTGTGTGTGTGTGTGTGTGTGTGTGTGTGTGTGTGTGTGTGTGTGTGGTTTCTAGTCATTAAGATAAACACCAAGCGGTGAAAAATATAAGCGAATAGTTTTTCCTAAACATTTGTCGTGCTGTGCATAAGAGTCACTATCCATGAATCCTCCTAAAAAGCAGCAAGCTGTAACTGATCAAAAACTTCATAACAGTATTGAGATATTAAGATATCCACTATGATTTTTAATTTTAGTCGCTAGGGTAGTCAAGCAGTTAATATAGCACAGTAGAATCTTCAAGGATTGAGAGTTGGGTCAACGAAGTCATAAGGAGGAGGTGAGATGCACCTTCAGTTGATCAGGAGATCCGAGCACCATAAAGATAGAAACTTGTCTTGGCTCATATTGGTGTTCTTTCTCGTCAGGCACCTACCCTTCGGCCTGCTCGATTTGAGAAACCCTACCAATAGCAAGGTATTGTCGGTACAGACCTCCGGGTCATTGGTGCATGCAAGCCTCTCAGCCCGACAAGGCAGGAACACCATCACACCATTATTTGGAGGGGGGGCTATGGATCCTTTCGGACAGTAGACGCTTTCACCAGCTCCTCCACAATTGGATTCCAATTGGAAATCAAATTAAACTTCTCAAGTTCACTTCGGAATCCCATGAAGTTTATTTCAATGGATTCCTTCTCATGTAGACATATACGGGAATGAGCAGGTGGATAGACTGGCCAAGGAGGGCTGTTATCACAATCATCCTTCCTCTTCAACACTTACCTTTTTAGAACATCAGTCTATAGTTAATTCTGAAATTTCGGAAGAGTGGAGGATTCTTCCCTCTGTGTACCATCACTGGTACACAGGCAAAAAGCCAGGCTCTTCATTCGCCCTCAATTGTGGCAGAGCCTCTAGAACGGCAATTTCCAGACTAACAAGTGGCCTCACGTATTTCAAAGGCAGGAAAATCTTTGAGGTCTGCTCTAAATGTGAGCAGGCTTCTCCTAATCACGTCCTAGACTGTTTAGGACTTTCCAGAGAGGATATATACTCATCCCCCCATCTGGTCCTCAATTTCCTTAGGGTCAACGGTCTGATGGACCTTGTCTGAATTCGTCAGACATTTGGAGGGTAAGCCACAGCAACTGTGATTTTTACTCATTTAAAATAAAATTGAAAAAAAGAAAAATGCAGTAAAATAAATAACAGTTGTATTTTATTTTTCACTACAGTCTTAAATAAAAATGAAATATTAAAAAATAATTGCATTAATTATCTTTTCTTGTATATACTTTTCCCCTTGTGCAATTAGTTTTACTCCGAACAACGGAGGTAGAAATGTAATCCGACTCTTTGTTGCAATGATAATATTTTAGGGGAGATTAATTCACACCCGCTTTTTTATTCAAATCCCCTCACATTATAATAATTATTTAGCAACAAAATGCTTAAGTAAATCAATGAGTGATTTTAGCATTAATAAATCTTGCAAAAAGAAAGAAAGAATAGTTAAGTAAAAAATTCATTTTATTATATGCATTTCTTAAGTCTTATTGTATTTTTGCATCATTAGCACTTATTATCATATTGATTCATTGATTGATGTAATCTGCTTAAAAGAACTTACAGCCATCGTTGATGAGAAATAAGACGAATGAATAAAGGGATTTTAAGCATTAACCGATAGCCGTTTATGTCGTTGATGATGAAGACAATGTACCTACAGACAATACAAACATCGAGTGGAGTTGTATGAATGCTGCTGTAGCTGAAAGGTTTTCTGGTTTTTATCTTTTTTGATGAGACTTCAGAGACTTCTGCATGGAAATCTGCTGTCATGGAGAAGAGAGGAAAATGTCCATCAGGTCTCGACTCAGTGTAACTTGACCATGTTTCAAAACATGTGTATGATCATGGTAGCATTCGATAATCAGAATCAGTTGATTCAGCTAGAGATGTTTTGTATACATATTTAGCACGATGCATTCGCTTAATTTTCAACCTTTTTTTAAAAAAATTCACAAGAGCAAAAATGTAAATGGTACAATTTACAAGAATTTTTTAAAATACCGATTTTAAAAGTGCATTTAAAGATTGATACATGATTTCATCATTTGATCATGATTTGAAAGCAGTGAAGATAGCGTTAAATAGCTCGAAACTTAATATTTATAAAGCATCGATTGGCACTGGTGACGTATAATCCATAATGCCAAATTCTGAAATTGGCGAATTTTTATTTGGCGGATTTTCGTATGCATCTGGCAACCTCCTTTTTATTATGTAATATATATAGAGACCTATAAGAATTATGCAGAAAATTCTATTTTGGTAACCCTAGTATTTACGTCATCGCGCACGTCACGATACATCATCTTGGCAACATTTCTTCACAGTCATAAAAATTCAGAATTCGGAATCATGGATTATACGGCACTTGTGCCTATAGATTTTAAAACTAAAAGTCGTACCACAAACTCCAGTAAAATAATTCAGATACTGTTCAATACAAACAACTACCTCGATGTTTTGAAGCACTGTCAATTGACTGTATGGACACCAGAGTTGGCAGTTTTCACTCCATAGCCACTCCTCACAAGTAGAGGGACACTTATGTGTCTACCGAAACTTTCATCGTGTATAATCCATTTTACTATGACGATCTTCAGCCGGATCCAGTATCGAACCTACTCCCTCCCGGATATGAGAACGACTTTTTTCCCCAAAATGTGTAACAGTTCCAGTAAAAAGTAGCGAATTCGAGAAGAAATGAAATATACATTACCTTTTGCTACATCCGATTTTGTTCTTAGTTTCAAAGTTTTATTAATATATTTAAAAAAAAAGTATAGCATATATTTAAAAATACCTAAATACTTAAATGGAATTTACCGCTTCAGCTTTAAGCAATCACACAATTATGATTACTGATTACGATATTTATATAAAAACCCAAAATACTACGATACATTTCAAAGAGTATATAAGCCCCCTTTTCCCATGAGGTCACCATATATTTATACGTTACTCTGAGGCCGCCTTTGACAAGATCGGATAAATAACATAATCCCCACAAAATGATGTAGACCATTTTTCTTCTTTCCTTCCTTCACCACTTTATGGACAGCAAAAGCATCCTTTCCTATGAAATGAATTCAGTCGGTTGGAACGCTGAAGCTATTTTGACAATGCGGAAGAAGATTTTTTTTTCACAGATAGGACGCCATGGCAGTTTATTTGCGTGGCCTCCTGTTATATTACAATTATTGTTTCTCATAGCGGCAGACGGCTCCATCGCAGTGGGAGTTATCTCACAGCAGAGGCTCCGACTTGTGTTTAACTAAAGAATGTGAAAGATGTTCTGCAGAGCTGGTAGTTTCTGTTACTATAAATGCATTGGAAGTCCAGTTAGACATTTTTTTTTCTTTTTTTTTTTTTTTTTTTTTTTTTTTTTATAAAACACGAACAAACTCGAATGAAATTAAAGTAGGTTCAACAACTGATTTCTGTTCATAAGAAATCCCGATTTAATTTCTTCTTCTTTACGCATACATAACATATAATTAACATTCCTATTTATGAACACTAATAAATTCGAAAGTTCCAAATGACTTAATAATCAATTCATACTTTCCTTTATGAACACAATTGAATTTCTACTTTATGATAATTAACATTCCTATTTATGAACACTAATAAATTCGAAAGTTCCAAATGATTTAATAATCAATTCATACTTTCCTTTATGAACTCAATTGAATTTCTACTTTATGATAATTAACATTCCTATTTATGAACACTAATAAATTCGAAAGTTCCAAACGATTTAATAATCAATTCATACTTTTCTTTATGAACACAATTGAATTTCTACTTTATGATAATTAACATTCCTATTTATGAACACTAATAAATTCGAAAGTTCCAAACGATTTAATAATCAATTCATACTTTTCTTTATGAACACAATTGAATTTCTACTTTATGATAATTAACATTCCTATTTATGAACACTAATAAATTTGAAAGTTCCAAACAATTTAATAATCAATTCATACTTTCCTTTATGTGAACAATTGAATTTCTACTTTATAATAATTAACATTCCTATTTTTGAGCACTAAGACATTCAAACATTTCTTAAGTGATTTTAAACATCTGATTACTGTCACAAAGAAATTCCTATTTCTTTTTCCAGGGTAAATTAAACATTAATTCCCTATTTAATTTCTTCTTTATGAATATATAATATATGATTATTAACATTTCTCTTTATGAGACTAATAAATTCGAAAATTCTCAACGATTTAATAACTCATTTTTACTTTATTTTATTATCGATTTAATTCCCGCTTTGTGAATATATGATCATTAATATTCCTATTGATGAACACTAAGACACTCAAATATTCTATAAGTGATTTTAAGTATCTGATTTCTGTCCTCAGAAATTCTTAGTTCCCCTTTCCCGTGATTGCATGATAATTATAATTCGGACTTTATGAACGCGCTAAAAAGTTTGAATGTTCACTAAATTAGTTAAATAATAAGCTTCCATTGCAAAAAAATCTCCATTTAATTCCTATTTTACGAACAACCGTTAATTAACATTTCTACTTTATGAACAAAGAAATTCGAACGATATCCAACTGAATTAAATAAAGGTTTTCATGACAAAGAAATTCCATTTAAATTTATGCTTTATAAACACGCGATCTTGATTAAATTTCTATTTTATGAACTCTCCCAATAATTACTATCCTTACTTTATGAAACTTAAGAAATTTAAATATTCTCAAAGTACTTTAAACAAGATTTCCATGTATAATAGTAGTAGGATAAAATAATAGAATTATTTTTTTCTGTTGAAAAGAATAGCTTGCAAAATTTATCTCTGATTTTGCTAAGTTTACAGATAAGAAAAACACGCGAAATGGGTACTATAAATTTAATATTGTTACGAAATTATAAATAATGTAAATATTTGTATGAAAGTGTCTTATATTTCTGTTTAATACTTATTTTATGTGGTATTATATTTAATTTGTGAAATTATCGTCTAAACAAAGCTTATTCTGTGAAAAAAGCGGTCTTTAGGGCAGAGATAGAATTCTATGAGGCGTGGCGACATTTGGAGATAGTTTTGGTAATTCAGCGAAATTTCTGACGATCAAACATAGGTCAACATTTTCGAAGTTTCGAATTCATAAGGCCCTAATAGGAATGAAATCACCACAGATTTATTATAAGGATGATGTTCTGGAAAGTGTAGCAGTCATTGTGACTAAGAGAACTGTGAATGAAGGGTTTAAATGACATTCAATTCGATAGTGAACTTCGCCTCGTTTGCTGCCGCTCGAAGAACGCGATTTGAAGGCAGGCTGCAAATACATCGACAAGTAGGATGTACAAAACCGTCTCAATACGATGTGATATAGATAAAAAAAATCTGACGTCATGCATAATTTAAACCAATGAGAATTGTAATAAAAGTGGAGCAATCATGATCTCAACTGGAATGAAAGAAGTAACCACTTTTATGGTTAAGAATTTTACATAAAAATTTCTGAGAATAAATGAGACACTTAATGATTTGTAAAAATTACGAAGTTGCCTTATGATTACAAATAACATACACTACTTTAGAAAATTCTGCATATTCTTAGAGCAAATGAATCTTAAAATAGTATAAAAAGAGACAAATATTGCTTTAAGTTATGCATGTCTGTGCACTTTTTTTTCATAGATGATTGTATATTTTATTGACTTCTAATCAGAAGTCACAAATAAAGAATTATAATTTGAATTATTAAAGAGGCTCAGTAATTAAATGACCTTATTCCCTACTTTTGTCACGGAATTAATTATTTTTTTAAATGCCAATTGCCAATTTCGAAACAAATTATAAACGCCTACTATAACTATGATTTCCGAAATTGATACTATATAGATCACCAACTCAAATACGATTTCCCCATATTTAATATCCTATGATCGAAATGTTCCATTTTCTATGAATTTAAATTATTATTTGGTAGGTAGATGCTTCAATTTATTTGCACGCATATTTCAAAGATAATTTCTAAATAGTTTTATTTTGTACACAATTAAAACCAAAAAGTACTCTCAGCTTTTAATATGTGATTTCGTTGACTTTAATTAAAAATAATTATTTTGATATAAATTGAGGAAATGCAAAATTTGTTTTATAAAGTGTCATTTCCTGTAAAGATGATTCATATTCTTTCATTTATCGATGATTCATGGTTATAGATATATGTATGATAACAGATGATTTCAATAATATTTGTGAATCTAAAAAATGATTCATATAATTTAAAGGGATTTCAAACTACTACAAACACCATTGATAGGCATCGAACCCACAAGCTATTGAACTTAAGACAAGAGTACAAATGATTCGACTGCCAGCTCGGAAATTCATGTTCAAAAATTTTGAAAGACGGTAGAATTTAATTGTGACATCTTCAAAGCAAGCATTTGGTTTGAAAATAAAAAATAAGTAAAAAAAAAACATTTTAATTTTGAAAAAAATTTGAAATTTAATGTTGCATGAAATTAAATATAAGCAAAAAAAGAAAAGAAAAAAACTCATGTGTGCAAAATAAATTTAAGATAGTATTGCAAAATTTAGAAAAAATATATGTGATGTTTATACCGACTGAACTAATTCAGGAATTTTGACTGTTATAGCAATTAAAAAAATCTGATGAAAGACAATCAAAAGTAGTTATACTTTGGTACGTATTAAAATGTATAATCTGGAACGTGGTAGCTTAGTGGTTAAGGCCTTCCGTCCGAAAAGGCGGGATTTAATTTCCAGTACCAAAGACCCTCGAAAACATATGATATACGAGCTCATTAAATATGTGGAATCAAAAGTCCCGTGGTCGGTCGTTCAGCAGTTACCATGGTTGTAATAGTCTGGAGGAAAAGTTCCTTCCCTTCAGATCAAAGTCAAAATGGAGTGAGTGGATCCTCTGGTGGTGCCATCTATCGGAGAAGTCTTAGAGCAAAGGTATACTTTCACATTCTCAGGTTAAACGAAAGACGCATCCTTCTGACTTTATTTCCCATAGCTGTCGGCTAGCGAGATTTGCTTGTTCAAGTGACATAAATAACAACAATATTAAATAACCTCAAAATATTGGAAATATCTTAATGTGAAACCAAGGAATTATTCTAACAAAGAAGTAAAAATTGCACGGATAAAGCTGTCAGTAAGAATAAATAACTAAAGTGCAGTATGTCCTCATGGAGGACGCTTTTGAAGAATAGAAACTGCAAGCGAAAGAAAATCAATTACAGGAGCACTATACTCGAATAATCCCATTGGTACGTGTGGGTGGTCGAAATTTATTTCAGTTTATACAGAGTGAGGCACGCAAAACCATCCGTTAAATCAATGCGTAAAATAAAATGCAATTTATCATTCATTGTTGGTGCTGAAAGTGCCCCTCCACCCACTTCACCACATATGTGATCGCGCTTGAGATTTGTGTGCATTCCTGTCTGTTCTTGTGCAGTGGTGCTATTGATGACATCTTGGATCCTGATATTAGATTCTTCGATTGGGGGAAAGGATTTGTTTCGTGTACTCTTCCCTTTAATAGTCCCCAAAAGTTATTGTTTCTAACCCCAGATGATGCAGCTAAACTACACCATCTCCATAAAACCAAAAATGTCCAGAAGTTCCAAAAATAAAATCGGATCCCTTCAAAATCTCAAAAACTGTAGAATTTAAACAAATAAGAGTATGATCGGGGGGAGGCTGGAACAGCCCCACACCAATGACACTCTGATAAAAGTCTGTCGCCCTGGTGAAAGGTAAGTGATTTAATATGGCCGCTCAGAAAATCCCCAAAAGTAAAAATAACAAGTGAATGGATAAAGTGACCAAGGAGACCACAAGCCTTCAACTGATCAAATATGTAAACATCTCATGCACATGGGATAATCATTATCTAGTCCATGGCATGATACACACCACCCTGCTGAAAGTTACATGATGGAAGCTTCTCTTCTGGAATGTTTGAATAAAACACCTGTAGGATTCCCAAATTGAATTCACAGTTCACAAAGAATATATGGGTCCCAAATACGGGGATTTTGTTGCCAAAAACGTAATGAATATAAACAAATAATTGTAAAAAACGCGATATTCTATATTACTATAAGCCGGTTTTACACTCCGCAATCTGTGTAATATAAATTACAAAATATTTAGGTGATATTTTGTTTTTTGCGTTGATCATAAGTGATATTTTGTGTTGCGTTAATATTTTGTTAGGTTTAATCTTGTCAAAATGTATTTAACAGCTGACAAATAAAGTAATAAAATGTAAATTTATTTCTGGAAATAAAATTTTTATTTTGTTTGTCAGCGGAAGTTTTGTCCAGAATTTTTTAACTGAGATCACATGCATAAAATGAAATGTTATTTGTATCAAAATGTCGTTCTCTGGCTAACTTAAAAATTAAATTTCGATGGCATTGTTTGTAATAAATTTAAACATAATTAAAACGACTTAAACTCCCTGTAAAACTTTTTATGCTGCAGTATGAATGATTTAAGCGATTTAATATTCCACCCAGGAATATTTTTCGCTTCAACAAAGAAACATGTGATATTTTTCTTTTTAATAAAATTATAATTCGCCCGTATCGCCAAAGGAAAAGAAAGAGTATAAATTTACCTTCTTTCTAAATTACCACACTGAATTTTTAAAAATAATAAAAACTAACGATATTTGAATGTTATTAGAAGTATATTATTAATCCATAAAATTTAGGAAACAAATGATCAGGCTTATTCTGTTTTTGATCAGATCTAATTATTTTAATATTTACATACTATTATAAATTTAAATGTAAATTAAATACGAAGTGTTAACCATATTATTTGTAAAATAGCTTTCCTATGCCAATTATTTTTGCATTAATTATTGAAAGTTTGAATACATTAAAGAGTCGATTAAGAAAATGCTTTTTATTTTTTGTAGCATAACATTATTTATATAAAGTTTGAAAATGCTGACAATTTACTTACATAATAAACTTATTTTATTTGCTCGATTTATTTAGATTTGAAAAAGTAGTTTAAATACATGATTTCAAATATTAGGAAGTTATATTGATTACCTGTAAATTTATTAATATTTTGTTGGTCACATTTACTATTTCATTTAATTAACTATTTCACAGTTAATTCGTAAACCATTAATTATTTTAAAGTTTATTTCACCCAAAAATGTGTGTTTATTTTACCTTTATATTTTATAAACTTTGTTATGCATTTCGTTGTTTGAATTAAGAAAATTTATAGTCACAGTGAATTGAAAACTTGCTAAAAATGATAATACATTGTTTCTTGAGTTTCGTTTACATGATGAATGATAGCTGTATTTTTGATTTTCTTTCTGTAACCGACCCAAACTTCTCAATGCTTATGATGCTGAAAAGAAATCGTTGCAAGTCCAGTTGGCACAATCCCAGAACATCTTGGTCAGTTCCAGCTGCCCCATCGACCAGGTAAGTGTGGGTGACCATTATTTAAAATCAGTTACGAATCCTTTTTGATAGGAGCTTAACTGGATGGAGGTGTATGCTATTCCTTTTTCGGCATAGATGCCGTATAATCCAGGATGCCAAATTCTGAGTTTGGTGATTTTTTTGGCGGATTTTCATATGTATGTGGCAACCTGGTTTTTATTGCATCATACATATACATATACAGACCTATAAGAATCAAGCAGAAAACTCTATTGTGCAACCTTAGTATTGATGTCATCGCGCACATCACAATATATCATCTTGGCAACATTTCTTTATCGCCAAAAAAATTCAGAATTGAGCATCCTGGATTATACGGCATCTGTGCCCCTTTTCCATTTACAGCGAAATCATCTAATTCTTATACAAGGAATCACTTGGCTAGTTTGATTAGGTTTATTCACTTTTGTTGATCGTAGAAACAAAATAAACAACCTCTTCTTTATATTGAACTATGGTCAATGAAGAAGTTCTCACATGAGTTGGCACCTTTCTCTCCATATCGAATCACACCAATGAAAGAAAATCGGATCTTATGGAACATTTAACATAAATAAGACCTGTAAACAAGATTAAGTTCAGCTGAATCGAATACTAATTGACTTTTGCTGACATTTTATTTTCAGATAAAGAAATATAGAACCCGTATCATTTTCTTGAGTTAATCGATATAGAACGATTAAATACGTAACAAGAAAAGCACTAATTAAATTATTGAAATTTCTTTGATTCAATAAGTAAATAACCAGTGAGTTAAACTAATATAGAATTGAAAAGTCAATTTAAGGTATTTCATTGTAATTCACGTAATAGTTAAAACCACTCCATAAAATCGTTTTTTCCCCAAAATACGTCATATTAAAAGCAATTGATGAAATGTGGAAGCATTGAACTGCACAAGAACAGATCTAATTTGACGATAAGCTTGGCGTCGTTTGATACTGAAAGCAGTGAAAATCAAATAGTGCTAAAATTATATTTTGCTTGTATTTAAACATTTATTTAAGAAAAACGGTGACATATTGAGCTAACTGAAATGCACGGATAAATATTTTTTTTATTTATTTATTATTCCAACCATTCTAAATGCTGTCTCTACTTTCAACAGTAAATCACAATGTTTTTTTTTTTTTTTTTTTGTCAATAGCATGATCTGTTATTGATTTATCTCATTCAATTTTCTAAAATTTTTACTCTACTTAATTTTAATATATTCGATACAGTTTTGAAATGAATGAAAAAAAAATTTGATTTTTCTAACCCTAATTATATCTGCTTTTTTCAAAAATAATTTATAAGCGCTTTGAAATCACGTGGAACGTGTGTCAATATATTCAAGTTGCGGTTTCAATACAGCAAAATTTGTTTGGACATAAAAAATAAACAATAGTTTGTTTTTTTCCAACTTTGTTATATTTACTTTTACAAGAACAATTATTTACATAAATATTCATAATATAAAAATCAGATATCTGTTCTCCCCTTGTAGCAATATCCCCGTAACAGTTATTTATAAAAATATTTTATTTCCTAGAACATGCGTTATCAAAAATGTACCCGTATAAAAGTACAATTACCAATATTTTTTTTTGTACTCCATTAAAGATTATTCTTTCGTTTTCTTCAAATTTCATGAATAAAAAGATGTGGCATAACAATTTCTCTAATTCACACATATTTTACTCATAAATAACGGATTTATTTTTATCATAGAAATAAAATATCACTCTTTTTCGTTAGCACAATATGAGAGATAATTTTTTATGTATTCTGATTTTGATAGTTTATTCTAATTTCATTAAGAACATAAATCCAAATTTTTATTCCCACCTTAATCTGCATGAAAATTAAGTTATAAATAAGTATCTTATAATCAAATTAATCATAAGAAACTGTTTTTATAATCCCTTATTAATATAGTTAGTCTAACTTACGTAAATATTTAATAAACTTTATTTTATCAGTTTCATAATGATTTCTTTTTAAGTGGATTACTTATTTTCTCAAATATCAGTTTATTTTTTGTTCAGGAGAAAAAATCAACTTAAATACACAGTAAATGAAAGAAATTATAATAAATCAAATGAAGTCAAACATCACGAGAATTTTTTTTTTTTTTCCAAAATAATTATCAATATAATGTGTATGAAATTTTACACACTTAATGAGTCTTGTCCTTTTTTTTTTTTTTTTTGCAGCTTTTTTTTCCACGTCTTAATTTAATTTCTTAGGTGACTTCTGAATCTTAATTTTTACTTCTTATATAAACTAAATCTAATATTGAATGTTTGTTATGAAATATGCAATAAAATAAAATTTTTTAATTGAATTATTTTCCGCATCTTAATTTTTTCTTTGAGTTCTGAATCTAAATTTTTATTTCGTACGTAAAATAATTCTAATATCTGTTATTTTTTTAAAAAAAATGCAATGAAATCAATTAATTTTTTTATAGTTTAATTTAATATATTAGGAAATACTTATATAATTATTCATGTTGAAGTTTATAACAATTAGGTAATACAATTCTTGATTATTTAAGTTAATATTTTTTAATGTCAGATCATAATTCTTAAGCCAAAAATTTTTCATCCTAATAATTTCCTAACAATAGTTAAAAAAATTTTTCAATTTGCAGAGAGACTGGCTATTAAATAGAATTAATAGAATTTTGAAATTGAAATTCTGCTTTAAATGTGAATTTAAATTATTTAATTTTATGTAATTATTTAAAATAGTGGGAACAAGTACATATCTGTTGGAGTGGGTGCTTGAAAGATTTCTGAGTAACTTCTCATTTGCAAATTGTAACGTATCCAAAATCTCTGAGAAGTTGTGGACATTAAAATGCATTTTAACAACCTTAGGCATCAAATTTACACTTATAATAAATAATTAGTTTAATTTATTGAACTTCCTATTTTATACTTTGCCGACATGATTTTTGTTATATACGATAAAAAACAAAACTTTTTGCAATTTACTCTATTTTTATAATGAAATGTCGTGTTTAAAAATTTTTATTTTTATTAATTCAATTTTCTTTAATCAATTTTGTATTGAAATCTTTGTAATTCGTATTATCGAATGCCCCTATAAACTGTAAAACTTTCTTAATTTTGTTACAAAAAAATTTTTATTTGCAAAATGTTCAATTAAAGTAAATTAGTAATTTATCACATTTTGAAATAACATGCGATTTACTAAATACTGAACGCAAATAATATTTTTATACGACATATTTTTCCAATTTTATATTTTTTAACAAATAATGCCTTTTTTGATAAACTGTTAAAAGTTTTACATTTTTTCAATTTGCTCACAAAATTAAATTGAATTTTATTTATTTACATATTTGTTGTTGTTTAATATTGTTTTACAAAGTTACATGTCCAATTTATTTATTTCACAAATATAAATCACTTCATTACCAATAATCAAGCAAATAAATTAAAAGCATTTCTTTTATCCGCGTTAACATAATTTATTTTTTCTATTCTAATATTTCGAAAAATGTGAATTCTAATTTTTAAAGCAGTAAAAAAAAAAATTCTATTTTGTATCTGTATTAAATGCGTGCTTTTTCACTCTATTATTAATAAATTTAGACTGCATGTTACTTTCGTTTAATAATTAATGCTTTTCAGCATTGAAAATCACATTCAAATTCCTTTACAAAATTAAATTCTTTGTTCAAATAGTTTATGTGTAAAATACAATTTATTTTAATTTACACATTATCCAGTTTTTAGAAAATTTAGTCTACTATTATTTTCTGTTTTTCCATTGCAATCTGCAATTGTTTTGTATTAAAATTGAACTTTCAGATTAAATGTCATTTTACTTTTTTGGTAAATTAAGTATAAATATTAAATGTATGAATACTTGCTAAGATCCCTACAACTTTTAAAACATCTCAAAAAATAAAGTCGACAAATGAAACATGGGACCAGTTAGTTTAACGAACGATTATTACTTTTTTAAATATTAACAGTCCTATATATATATATATATATATATATATATATATATATATATATATATATATATATATATATATATATATATATATGAGAATTTTAGTGCTAATACTCAAATGAAACAATTAACATTAATCTGAAAAATGTTTGTACAAATTCTTATTAGGTATGCTCTCTGCTGTTAATCAAATTATGCTACTTTTTGATTTTAAATTGTGGCCACAGTTATATGATGCTGCATTCATTCACTCAGTAAAAAAAAATATAAAATGGAATACTGTTACATATTAAATGTTATGAAAGAGTTCATAATTTATGATATAAAAACTAAATAATTCTATTGACATACATAATTTTTTATACGAAATAAAGGAAAGCAAAGAAAAAAAGACACAATAATTGCTTTTTATAATATGCATTTATTACAGAGTATTGCAGCTCAATGTACAGCTTATTGAAAGGTTGACTGCGGATGATCTTTTTTATTTGGCATCAAATACAAACTATAAATCATGACTTTTGTACCATTCTTTTCCCACAACAATATGCAGTCACAATATTATGCATAAGAAAAAAAAATTCACAACACCAAAGAAATATATAAAACCTCAATCCACATACACTGAAGAATACAAAACAGTAAAGATTTCTACTAATTGTTCAATCTTCAACATAACTTTCAGAAAATTACAAAAATTGCAATTTTGCTTTTATTAATCGGAACACATTTCACAGTTAATTTTTAAAAATTAAAGCTATTACAAAAAGTTAATAAAAGGAATTTAATATGAATTAATTAATAATTATAACTCAAACTTTATTAACTTTACAATTATTTAAATTGAAACAATTACTATCATATTCTTTAATTTTAAATTTTATTGCAACCTTAATAGTTAATAGAAATCTTTACTATCCAGCATTTTAAGTAAAAGAAACAATAAAGGTATGGTTCTATGATAGTTATAATAATTATCTAATAAAAACTGACCCCTGGTATTTAGCAATGAATGAACTGCTCTTTTCTTGGCAACAAATATCACAGTGTTTTGCAATGAAATGTCGGTCTTTCACAATCAAAATTCCATCATTTTACAAATAGTTTGTTAAGCATTAAGAAACGTTTCATACTTTATGTTTTATATTTTGTGCATTTTGATTGTCCTGAGAAATATAGATTAATTTCATATCGTAAAAGTAAAAACAATAAAAAAGTCTACTTTAAAGTATGAATGATAAATTAATGTTCGTTCTTATATTTTCCAAAATGCACTTAAATTTTAATATATTTTACTTTAAATTACAATTTAAATAATTTTCTTGTGTAAATTACACAATTAACTCAATGACGTTTACAAAAATCTCAAAATAATTCAATTTATTTACTAAATTTTTTAAGTATTTAAAAAAAAACCCCAGTAAAACATCAAACATTTTCTGTCAAAATAATAATGTAATATGCATATATTAATTTATGATCTATAATTTTTACACAATTCATAATCAACAGAACAATAGAATGTCTATCTGTACTGGTATTTTTTATGAAGAACTCAAAAAGTTTAAACAACTATAAAATAACAAGTCCTACAACAAAACACAGAATTTTCATGAGCAATAACAAGGAAACTAGCAGTCATAAACAAAATTGTCATTCACAAATCATAGTACCATTTTGCTTTAATAAAAGCAAACTCTCAAATCAAAAATATAATTAGGCTATCTTTAAATAGATTAACTTAATATATATAAACTATTCAATTTATACAAAGCATATAATATACTGAATTCCACTTTATACAATGCAAAAACAATCAAAATCATTTTTTTTTAATTTACAAAGATGTAATCACACATAAATAATTACTGAATTCTGTATGATTCCACATATTTTTGAGCAGGATCATAAAAAAATAATTTTAAAAAATAATTAACTTTCACATAAATCTCTCAGATAATGCACTTTAAAAATAATTTACTTTAAATAAAAACTAAAATATCTTAAATAACTTTTCCACTTTCAATAATTATCTTGGAATTTAAAAATATATTTTAAGACTAGATGAAAAAATCCTAGAAAAAATAAGAATTTTTGCATTATTAAATAATTATTAAATTTTAAAATCCATAAATTAAATAAAATTGCACTCTACATATGGCAATAAATAAATATTCTCATATTTATTTATTTTATACTGATTGACAAAAAATAATAATATTCCTTCTTATATAATTATCAATTAATATTCATTATGCATACAATAAATTTATATCAAATACATAGTTAATTGGAAAGTGTAAAAACAAAAACTTTTCATAAATTTTGATGACAGTTATTTGCTAATACAAAATTTAAAATTTCTTTCTTTAAAGTTTTAAAAATCTAACAATCAAAGCACTGTATTATTATTATTCAATCATTCATTCACAGAGACAAGTGACCATTACACTTTGATGAGTGCAACTGTTCCTATACAATCATCAAAATCTTTCAACAAATCCTATAGCATTCCATCAGTTACATTATTAAGATTCATTGATCAAATACAAGTCTTTATCACTTATTTGGAGAAATGCTAAAATATTAGCCACTATATTACACATATACTTTACACAAACATGAAGTAATTTGGCTTAAAAACTTCACGCTCTCACTGAATTCTTTCATGATTTTATAAAAATTTTTAAAATCAAAGACCTAACTATATGTTTGGTCCAATATATCATTTATAAATGTACATATTTAAAACACTGACATAGTGAAGTTTTAGAAAACTTCGGTCATGCAAAGATAGCTCATGAAATTAACTAATAGAAAGCTTAAAATATATGAATGCTCGCAGAAGTGGAGAGGGCAAAAAACAAGCTATGTTCTACTTTTTAAAAATATGTCTTAACTAAAATGTTTGCTCCGAAATTAAATCACACTTTGAAAATGAAGGTCTCTGGAAAAGAACATAAATTTTTTTTTCCTCTTAAATTAAAATATATTCATATCTAAGAAATTTTAATGAAGTATACACACATTAAAACAGGCAAATAAATAACTAGCATGTTTGCAGCAAATAAACAATGTTCACTTTTATAAATAACTTTAAAATATTCAACAATTATCAAAATTAATAATTAGTAGAGATTACTTAAAATACATATGCATTATAATTCTTATTATTTTACTGGCTATCCCAACATTGAGAATATCTAAAACTCTTTCTTTTAAAAAGTATCGAGTTTTATCACACATTTCTAAATAGCTTGGTGACAGCTAATCACAATGGGATTATATGATAATTGAACTTTAAAAAAAATCCTCGATTTCCTTTTACAATTCTCTTTATTTTAGCTTCCATATCAAATACTGAAATCAAGTGCAGAAAAAAAGTAAGATGTGCACTGTTATTTCTATTGTACTTTAAAATAATAAGAATGTTGCTTCAAGGAAAACAACAGAAATGAAAATATACAAGGGGAAGAAAGGTAATTGTGGCCAATAAAACATTTGCTCCAACATACCAAAGTTATTCATATGCATACAACCAAGAAGTCAAAACAGAAAATAAAAAGGAAAAATATGACTAAATGAATTTAAGCAAATAACAGTCACAATAATATTTTATATACAAGCTTTTACAGAGCATATCCGTAATCCATAATTCCAAACCTTTTGTCATGTAGGCAACTTTCTCCTTTTTGCACAGTAACACTTATAAAATAATTATATCCTTAGAATCATTTAAAGTCAATTGATATCACTTAAAACAATACATTTTGACATAGCTCTGATTTGGTCCCAGGAATAAATATTATAAATAAATTTCAACTAACCCAATATTTCAAGTGGAAAGAAAGATTTTAAAGTAATAAAAAATATTTTTGATCAATATATGAACTTGGTTGATCGAATTTGATATTTTTACACATTTGTTATATTTATTTACATATATTATTAATTCCCATAAACACAAATCAAAATATAAGCTGCTTTAAATACATATATATTTTTAATAAAAAACTCAAATTACTAAAATAGAAAATTAGTTTATTCACCCACTAGCAAAAAATTTGCCTTATGTGTCTGAGAAAAAGGACACATTATTAAAAATAAATTAATTAAAAAAATTTTTTAATAATTTTGCATTAGATATTATCATTTCAATTAGGTAAAAGTTCATAATTGTTGCAATAAAAACTTTCTTTCTCCTTGGGACATTTTGTAGTTAAAAAAAAAAAAAAGAATTTTTCGATAAGACCATAAATAAATAAATAAATAGGGGACTTTATTGATTGGATATCTTAGCTATTTTTATGTGTGCCTTGGAACAAAAGAGGAGAAAGGGGGAGGTTCAAGGGGGGAATGATTGATGCTCAGGAGGATTCAAGAGACGCCAGGAGGCTGTGATAAACAACTGAGTCTAGGATGGGTACTCTAGGGGGGAAAGAAACCTCGGTGAGTGTCCCCCTCACCAAATCTTGATTAGTTCTATATTGCATCGCACAGTGACTGCCCCCGTTGGAAAGCGGCGACACCAGAGATCCGACGACGCGCCTGCTGTTATGGGGCGGCGTCGACGATGTCGGGGGGAAAGTTGGGGGCGTGGAACCTTCAGTTTGAGAATTGTTTTGCGTTGTTCGGAAGGGGGATTCAGTGGCAGTATCACAAGACGAAGAGTTGCTGCAACAGTGCGATGAACAGTTTGAATTGTTGGTTGGAGCTGTGGAAACTCCTTCCATGGGCTCAGAATTGTCTGCAGATGAAGTGCGGAGGGGTTGCTGGTTCGCGGAACTCGTCGGAATCGGACTGGAAACCCTCCTGTCGGGAATGGGCACACGCAAAAAGTCTTCGTTGATGCCAAAAATTTCGTCGCAAGAACTATCGTCTTGAAAGTCGGCAGTGTTCGCTGGGTTTGCGCTGGTGGTTGGTTTTGCTTCGCCGCTGAAGTTGCTAGCACTGTTGCTGAAGTCCATGGTAAAGCACTCTGGCAGTATACTGTCTTCCCCGTGTGAACTTGAGAAGGGTGGAAATCGCTCGGCAAAGAAATCTAGTCTCTGTTGCCGATGGCGCAACTTGGCTTGTCGCTCGTTCCTAATGTCCAGATGCAGTTTCTTGATGGTATTGTTGATGAGAACGGATCTCCACAGACACAGTTCGGGATCCTCGATATCCGCTAGTTTGTTGATGGACATTTTCAGAACTTTCTTGCGTTCGTCCTTCCACCGCTGGCGGGAGTTCCACATTTGAGGGCCTCGTCGACGTGGCAAAAATTCCTCATCATCGGCGTCCACGGATACTTCATCTTCTTGGCCACCTTCAGAAGAAGAAGAAGATGATGACGAAGAGGATGAACAAGATGTAGAGGTGCTACTGGAATCTAAAGGTGAATCAGGGAATGGAGATGATGGAACAGATGATATAGTACTGGAATTCGGATTGTTGCACGATGATGATGAAACAATCTCTGACTGTATGGGGGAAACAGAATCTTCGCTGTCGACGCGGAGCTTTTTGGACAGCGATTCTTGTTCGAAATCACTATCAGATTTCCTTTTCAAGTCATTCGAATCTGAAAAACAAAAAAATACGAAACTTAATTTCACATAAACGATAAATGCAACAATAACATCCTAATACTTTCCTTATTTGAATTTTTACAGCCTATATATACTGTCCATCTTAAGTTTAGGAAGAAATATAAGTCACCTGAACATAAATGAGACTGCTTACGCAATCTCAACAAGGGATACATTGTACTTCGAAATTATTGAAACGAATTAGCATTTCCACCTTTCCGGTAATCGATCCTGGGACGCAGAGACCAAGAGATCAGGCACGAAGCCCAAAGGGCAAGTGAGGAAGGAATGAGGACAATGTCAATTCTCGAACGTGGGATTGGAATCAGGGCATTGTGTCAAACAGCTTTCTGAATGAGGTCACCAGAGAAGGTGAAGCGCGATGAATGTTGTGTGTGTTTGCATACCACGTTTTCTCCTTCACACTCAGAAATGGCGATTTCGAACAGGAGAGAAAATGAAAGCTGCTTAGTATTATTTATTTATTTATGATGAAGAAGGCATTTAAGAAAAGAAGCAAATTATCTAGAAAATTTCAAAAACAAAATATTAAAAAAAATCTACTGCATTTTTTTAAAAAACATCGAATGAAAATCATTTATCCATCAAAATCATCATTGAATGTACAAAAGCAGATAAATAAGTATAATAAAAAAAAACAATTTCATTTTATTAATATTAACTTTTAATGCAGTTAATTAAATAACATATGAATGAAAAAAATAACGAAAAATAATTTTCATTAATGGAAAATATTTTCTAAATAATCATAATTAATACAGGTCTGTATCAGGTGTAAAATTCTTCCATATTAATCTTCACTAATAATGAAAATGTTTCACTCAAAATGATAACTTTTTATCAGACACGTTTTCATAATAATAACAATGATTATCTACTGCGAATTTCATAAGTTTTATAGAATAAAATTTCTCAACTAATTCTTCAATTCTTTGGTACCCTATTTCTAATTAGAGATGATAGACTTCGGGATTATGAATTCGCAAACTCTATTCTGCAATTAACTTGAGAATAAAAAAAATTAATATTATAGTAGCATAAAGCCAAAATTCTTGGATCGCAGTATTAAAGGAGAGTGGACGAGTGCGTTTTAAATAAAAATCGTGGAAGAAGGATAATAAATCGAAGGAAATAAATTTAACTACAGTAACATGCGAACAAAGTTGTTACGTAACAACAAATCATCTTCAGCCTGCAGGGAGAGAGAGGTGTGGAGGTGGCAAAGCTTTTTATTCGTCCCACGCAATGTTTTCAACACTAACGTTGAGAAGTTTATTCGCACACTCCAATGACGTCAAGTTGTTTTTTCAAAGCGGATATGACGCTGTTTATTTTCAATATTTGTGCTGTAATGTCACTGATATAAGCTTATCCATTAAGTTATACACGTCACATATCCAATAAAAGAATAATAAAAAATATACGGCTTATTACAAAAAGCAGCGTTATGGCAACCAAGATTAATTTTTTTATATATTACTTAACAGTAGAATAAAATGTTAATTAAAATCAAAAACAAATTATGACTAAATTTTCTGCTCATTCTTCTTAATTATTACAATTTGCATGACAAATGTATACTGTTTTAGCATCCAAATTCCTGATAAGGATTGCAGTAGGTTTGATCAATCAATCAATCAATCGAATATTAATTAGTCTTTCCTCTTTCATATATTTTTTTATAAATATTCCATTTTTTCAATTATCAATTAGTTTGTGAAATTTTACGTGATTTTAATTTACTTCATATAAAATAATAGGAAAATGTAATTTATAATGTTACATAACCGTCAGCCATTTATTTAAGTCATCAGCATGCAATCGATGATAATTTTTTTTAGTAGAAATGGTGGAAATTGTACTAATTTAGTGAATATTTATTATATGTGACATACGTTCAATACAATGTTCATAAAATCTTGACTTACAAAATAAATATATAGATATGAG